>JAVJGJ010000033.1:22688186-22701800 GCA_035590215.1 Microhierax caerulescens | reverse complement strand
GAGGGAGACCGGGATTAATGGACAAATGTAAGGAGGCACAAAGGAACAAAGAGTTTCTTGGCCTTGTTTACATATCGAACAATAATAATAATAAAAGAAAAGTGACAAGTTATGGGAAAGGCAAGTGTGAATTTTCGGCACGACTGAGTTGGAAGACTGCTTGCAGTTCATTATGGATACAGAATTTCCATACTCATTATTCCGAAACAAACCTCCTTTAGAAGGCCCTTCTGGGACCAATGGCAGCCGTTTTTATTATTCATCTTTCGCTAGTATTGAGGATGTCATTATAAGAGCTGCACCGAGCTCTTGCTGCATGGCATACAGGAAGAGAGGAGTATAACTATCTTGGGAGGAATAGCTGATTTTTCATGAGGCCAGAGCAACCAAAGAGTCAGGGTCATAGTGGCCCACAGTTGTAAAATCAAGAAAGAAGAGGAAGGTAAATCAAGGACAACAGACAAAGAGATTATGTTATGCACCCATGACAGCAGCTTCTGTAGATCAAGTTCTCATCAAAATATTAATGCATCAGCACTGTCATTTGAATCTCCCTCTTCCTGCCACAAATCTCCTTTCTTCCCCAGTGATGGATACACTCTCCTTGAAACAAGTTCGCAGCAAAATGCAACTTTTCTATTTTTATTTTTTCCTTTAACATTTGCTTTCTTTTCTGCTTTCTGAAGTCTTGGTGAGATGTGTCTACCAAGGGGAACAGTTAAACTCAAGTTACTTGAGCCATCTTTCTACTCAGAGGTAACAAAAACGATGCATGTCTGATAGTACAGGTAATTAGAAACTTAGTCTAACCCAATGTCTACCTCCAGCACACCAGGCACAATAACCTACTTCAGCAGCTTCCAGGAGTACAGGTCTATTGATTTCAGCACAGATCTGCCCATGTACAATAGCAGAGATCTGGTAGCAGACTTTCCTTCTGTCATGAAAATTGCCAATTACACGTACAGCTGCGTGTTCTCCAGCACAGAGGATGATACCTCTAGTTTCATTTCTAAAGGTAAATGCTAGCTCTAGTTTGGACTCTGATTTCAGTCCACTTCAGCCATTACACTCAACCAAGAAAGGCAATTTATTACCTGTTGAATGGAAGTTTCTACTCTGTAGCTGAGGTTATTTTAGGACTATTCATTTACCCTAATTGCATCTATCTTAGTACTATGAAAAACTGCCATTGCCATGACAATAGTCTTAAAAAAAAACCCTGAAAAAAAGACTATTCTTTAGTCAAGCATGTTGTTCATTTTAATACAGTAGACAACAAACTCTTCCTATGGAGGTCAAATACGATCACTGCAGGACTCAGAAGTAACAGCACAAACCTGGAACTAGGTTTGACATCTAACCCCGACATTGCACAACCACCCCTTTGCACCTTCAGGTTCTGGAAAGCACAGTCTTTAGGATGCACTTACAGCAGAAGGACATGAGAAACACCCAGCTGTGCCAGCAAAAGACACTCGGTGTCGATGCCAAGAGCAACCATGATGCCATGCAGGAGGGACAACATCTCTGACAGCACTCTTTCAGAAAGCCTTTTTCTCTGGAAGTTCTTTGCCTTAGAGAAGACAAGACTGTTCCTGAGAGTCACATACACCAGGAAGGAGAACAAAGCTCTTAGCTTTTCCTTTTCCTGCTGGCTGCCCGTTACACAACTGACACAACCATACTGATACACCAGAGACACATGCTGGAGTCTGTGAGTGAACGGTGGGCTGCACATTATACACATGCAGTCCTTTATGCAGCATAAATTAATTCACATTCAATTTGATCCCATCTCCTAATTGGTAACATTTGTAAAGGTAGTCTGGAGGACTACGTAGCCTTCCCATCTTTCCCACAGCCCTGAAGAACAGAAGGTAAAGTGCTAGGACTCACGAAAACAGAAAATCATTGATATCGGCAGGCAGCTGAGTGGCAACTCAGAGCTATCAGTTGTGTTTAAGGTCTACTGCTGTGTTACAACCTTTCGTTCTGCAAACCCTGCTCTTTATTTATTGGTTACACCAGTTAATTTCATCTGTTTTGCAGAAATATTTACCAAGGGTAGGTAAGGGAAGCAGAAGCTGCATTCACAGTCACCATACGATTTATTTACAGCTGGGGCTTTGTGGTGCAGCTAGATAAAAGAGGATTAAATTACGCTTTGTAGATTAAGAGTCTGAACACTATAAAACTCATAAGCCTTTGTATGCTAAGCAAGAACTTTGACTCCCACAGGAGCCTGCACAGAGATTGTGCATACACATAGAAGATTTGAAATTTTTTGATATTTCAGTGTATCTTTCACAAACAGAGATATTATCAAACTGGTAGGGAAACATTTTATCAGTGCAAAAAAGTTAAACTGAATCATGATGTCCAGTGCATTTTCATCTCAAATCCTCCACACAGTCATTCAAATAGACTTCCCTCTTGTAACAGTACTATCACCAATTATACATTATCCATATATTCATTCCAGTGCTCCCTTCCCACTAGAAGAATACTGTCCCAGACCTTCACTTACTGGGAAAATGTACTAACACAACGCACACTTAGGCCAACACACATGCTTTTCCTGTCCAGTCTCTTCTCCTCCTTCCCTACTCTTCTCATACATAATATACAAAATGCAAGCAAAAGATTCTGCTTTCAAAAGAATTTTTTTCATATCAATACATAGGTAGTATTCTGCTTAAAACAAGGACAAGCAGCACTGTTTGGAGATAAAGAAAGCAAAAGAAGTGTTGAGTATTTACAAGACCATAACAAAAAAAAAAATCTACGTATGGATCAGCTACAGAGCAGAAAGATTTGTTTGACTGTATACTTTCAGCTAAAAGGGAGGCAACTCTCCAAGGATTCAATCAAATTATTTCTTCTTCCTCAACCTTATTTTCTATTCTTCCCACCTGTCTTAGGAGAAAAGCAAGAAAACATTTCAGTTTGATGTACACATACAACTATCTTCTCAACGGACAACAGAATGAGCTGATAACTTGTTTCTCATGGAGATGTTTGAGGCTAGCCACTGTAATAGTCCACTAACAGCTGTTCTTGGATTTAAAAATACAGAGTGAAAGTTTCCTGTGTAAAACTGTTTGAGAAAGCTGGGATTTTCTTTATGCATTATGGGTCGCATGTTGTAAGGTAAGTCTTGCATTATCATCATGGATGGGAAAGGCAAAGGTGGGTTTAAAGCAGGTATTAACAATCTCTGACATTCAAGTTAACGGTGAAAAAACTACTTCAGATGTGTCTAATTCACCTGCAGGGCTGGAGGCTGGCATGGCTCGCCTGCTTCCAGGGGTGGATTGAGCCCTGATGTCCACACACAGCATGACTTGGCAAGGAGCAGGCAGCCCCTCAAGACCCAGCTCAAAGTGCAGATCACCTGGCCTTACCTCTCCCTCTTGGCCCCCGTGGCCCCCCCCCAGCCTGTGCTTGGCAGCCAGCCCTGCGTGTGTTCAAGAGCAGCCGCACGCCAGCCCTGCCAGCGGCCCTGCGTGCTCCAGGCCCTCGCCCTGAGGAGGCATGAACACAGCCCTGTCACTGGGGCCTCGCCCCCACCCCCAGCGCGGCACCCGGCTTTAGCCAGCCTCACACCTGCTCTCGCAGAACCTATTTTGCTGAAATACGACGGGTTCTAGCCACTGTGCTGCACAATCTGACAGGAAGCAATTGTTGCTGGAGAAGTGCTCGGAGAAACAGCTCCCCGATATAAGCCATCACGAGCTAAGAAAGCAAGCTCTAGGGGTGATATTAAATGTTAACTGTCCGGGAATAGCTAAGAAGGGCATGTTAAACAGTAATCGCGAGGTAACTGTCTCAGACAGACAGAAATGGGGGGGGGACACGACACGGACCTGAAGTAGCTATCTTTAAAGAGAACAAGCAGATCTGAGTAATCCAATTTAGGGGAGATAAGAGTCTGCTGGTAGCACTGTCCTTTAACTGGACAAACGCCTTCGTTCAAGTGTCAACCCCAATCCTGGGGAGGTCAACGCACCAGGCCTGCAGCCTAATGTACTCCTGAATTGGCTGAGTGGATTTCCGAACAAACACGCTGGTCCAACAGAATTGATTTTCAGCAGGCCGTATGGGTCCCTAACGTAATTATCCTGCAGTGAGTCAGTTCACAGCAGCCCCTGCATTTAAAAGCTGCTGGTCAGCCGAGAGGAGAGGTTACTGCCGGTGCCTCAGCCTCTCTGCCAAGTACAGCTTCGCTTTTAATTGTTTAAACGGCAGTGGAATTTCTTTTGCTCTTTCTCAACAGAGAATCATTATATCCCTGTTTAAAGAGGTCTGGAGGGACCTCCGAAGAAACTTTCCCTTCAAGCTTTGTGTGCTAATGAAAAAAATCAAGTCATAGCTCTCTAATAGGCGAATTCAATTTATAACAAGCAAATACAATCATCTCAACGCCAGCGCTATACCACAATAAAACTCACCCGGCTTCTGCTGCACAAAGGCTCCTGCAAAACACGGTCCAGCATCAGGCCACCTGGCCCTGTCGCCCGCCGGCCCTGCAGGCCTTGTCGCCCACCGGCCCTGTCGCTCACCCGCCCTGTCGCCTGCAGGCCCTGTCACTCACCAGCCCTGTCGCCCGCCAGCCCCAGGCAGGTGGCCCGCAACAGGCCCCCCCCTCCAACAGCCGTGGCCGGGGGGGGGCATAGTCGGCTCGGCTGTCAGCCTGCTGCAACCCCCCCAGGTGCAGCGCTCCCGGGCCCAGCTCCTCGGGCAGCGGCCAGGTGGGTCCTGGGTGGGTCCGACCCCCAGCTGCAGGGCCCAGAGGGCACAGCCAGGCTCAGGGGGGTCCCGGCCAGGCTCAGGGGGGTCCCGGCCCCCAGCCACAGGGCCCCGAGGGCACGGCCAGGCTCAGGGGGGTCCCGGCCAGGCTCAGGGGGGTCCCGGCCCCCAGCCGCAGGGCCCCGAGGGCACGGCCGGGCTCAGGGGGGTCCCAGCCCCCAGCCGCAGGGCCCCGAGGGAACGGCCGGGCTCAGGGGGGTCCCGGCCGCGCTTCCCGCCCAGTGCAGAGCTGGCTCCCAGGTGCTGTAACGCACAGGTTAAATCCTTAACGAGGTTCCTACAGTGCCTGTCCTGGAACTGCTGACAGGAATCAAATCACATCTAGGGAATCATTTGATACAGAAGAACCACATTTCTCCATGATAAACTAATATCAAATTTGTGTACCAACTGGATACAGCAAAATCAGGTTTGCAGTGTTTCCTCTAATTTTTTGTGTTTCTCTTTCTCAGTGAAGGTTTGGAATAACTCTGAAAGCCAGGAGGCAACCCCAGAAGGCCTGTACTTCTGAGATATGGGGAAAATAAATAAATAATGCGCACCCCTGATACTGGGCCTTCTTGTACAGACCTTGTCAATAATAACAATGTGAAGTAGCACCGAGTAGTCTAATGAGATTCCCCCCTTCACCATTTCATCCCAGCAATGGCAGTTCTTTATAAAAGCAGATGTATCACCCTCAGACAAAAAGCACAGCACCCGCTATGCTTGTTTCAGATGTCAATGCATCTTTTGCAGCGTTGTCCAGCTGAGTTTTGTCCTGACTACCTAAAAGTTTCCCACACTGGGGAGACCATCAGCACTGCGGGCCAGTTCACAGCAACTGTGACAATGAGGACGCATTTGTAGTACAAGTACTCAGCCATGCACAGACGTAAAAATGATGAACTTGACTTACAACTGCCCCTACGCAGAAGTTATGCATGCAGGACTTCCCGCTGTTGCTGACTACCTGCCCTGGCAACGCAGCGCTCTGTGCGTCGCTGGATGGGGATGAGTCCAAGTGAGAGCCAGAGGCCACTCTGCGGCTGCGGCCAGGAGACATGCAAACACGGGCAGCACAGCGTGGCGCAGCTCAGGGGCGTCCCAGCTTGATACATCATCTGGGCTACTGTATTCAATACCCACCAAAGAACCTCTTCTCTGGGAATTTGCCTGATCTGGTTTGAACTCATTTATTTTTCATCCTCCACAATGTCCTGTGCAACAAATTCCGTGCATTAATTATACACTGTGAGAAAAGGTACCAACTTTTGTTTTAAACTTTCCCCATTTGGTGAACACCCCTTACTTCTTGTAATTATTCCCCAATAATTTTTCCGGTGCCGTTCACAATTTACAAGCTGCTACTGGATTTCTCCATCACATTTACTAGCATAGATGATGAATACCAGCCTTTTTAGTCCCTCTGCATGTGGAAGGTGCCCCATATCTGTAAACGGTTTATTTGATCAACTTGATTCCCCATTTTGACATTTTCAAGTGAGGCCTAGCATCCTGATTATCCTTCCAAGGCTGCAACTTATTAATACAGAACCCACTCCACTGAAGAGTGCCAAAGCATTTTATATACTCTCTGCTTTTCACAATGCCTGTTTCATCCATGGTGCTAAAAATTTCTTGGCAAACTAAAGCTCTACCCGGACAAAGCTGTCTGATTGATTTTGTATTGAGAGAATTAGTACAGATGCAAGCTACTTTGGAGCTCACCAGCCCAAAGTTGCAAGTGAGCAGACAGCAGTCATTCCTAGATGGAGCATCTACCTGAGTAATGGATTCACCGCGATACAGTTTTGTGCTGGTTACATCTATATTTCCTCCAGTCAGTCAGGGGCTGCTTTAACTGTACTCTGCTCTCCCCACTGTAGTTGCAGAAAGCCATCTGTCAGGTTCTCAGCCTTATTTCCCTTTTCCTGTCTTTCCCCAAAGTAGGAGCAAATGGGGCCAGATTCCAGCTGTATTTTTCATCCTCCAATTAGCAGGCTCCAATTCATCACTCTGAGTATCTCCTGGCATCAGTGCTGAGATTCCCTCCTCACGCCTGGTAAATCGGTCTTCATTTAAAACCCTCTCTCTTAGCCCTAAATGGAAATCAATTCTGCAAGTTTAGCAAATAGTTAATTACTCCACAAAGAGGATTGATTGGCCTTTGATCACCAGAAAGCTCTGTAGTGCTATTAGTCTCTTTCATCTGTGATTAAACCACAGAGAAAAAGAAACAAAAACTAAATTAGGCTTCTCCTGTTATCCTACAAATATTTAATGATGGGATAATCTCCTAAAGGTGCGATCAGGGGATATACATTCCACGAGGAAACGTCTCCAGCTCAACCTTGAACCCAAATTCTCTCCCTGCAAAGAGCCTGGCAACAAACTTTTCAGAGGAACGGAGCTGAGCTCAAAGGGACGCTTTGTAGTACACACTCTTCTTGGCCTTTTCTTCTTTCCTCTTCTTATGTACGTTTTAATGCAGATAAAGATTTTCCCAATGGAGTCCTGACATGAATAATAATAATAATAAAGGCTTTCTTTAAATTCAGTTTTGGCTCTGCTGACTTTCTCAGCAGGACAAGACTGTGTCCCGTTGATTTGCAGCATTGTACAGAGCTGTTTCCCCAAATGATGGGATCCTCCCACTTCAGACAAATTTCAAATATTGCAGTCTCCCACTGCTAACCCACTCTAAAATTCAGTCCCAAAGTAAAGCCTAAAGCTTTCTACACAGCCACCTATCCGCACTGCAGCAGAAGCCACGACAGGAAGGTCAGAGGATGGAGAGCAAGGATCGAGTTGCATTTCTCACGTTCCAGGCAAATTTAAGGTCTAGGAATCTTCCTTTTGTGACATTAATGCAAACCTCATTAGAGGGTGGCTGGCAGATCCCAAGTGGCTAGCACAGTCTGCATGCGCTCCCCACCATTACTCACTGCAGCAGCAGCCACGGTAACGGTTATCAGATGCATTACAATCTCTCCAGAGGTCTCGGCAGCTAGGGCTAGGGCCAGTGTTGTTAGGTGCTTTATCAACACGTACTCAGGAACCGTTCCTTCCCCAGCACTGCCAGAATTTTAGGAGAACCGTGGGAACACCTGCTTTCTCTAGCAAATTTTCATTAGCTGCAGACAGCGCTATTCCCAGCGTATGCTCCTGGATGCAGCAAGGACAATCGAACCCAGCACCAGGCAAGGAAAGCTGCCTGAATTGCTGCAGCCTTTGCCTCTCTGGCTGGAGAGGGTAACCACCACGGCATCCAGCCACCGGCCAGCTGGGGAAGCAAGTCCCTCAGAAGTCAGTGCACGATACCAATACAGCTGATGGGTGCACATAGCCAACTTGAAGTGTTTCTGCCATCAAGCATGTGATGCAGAGACTCTGTTCTGCAGGTCCACAGTAAAGAAAAGTATACAGACATGTATGCAGGAGAAGCTTAGATTTCAGGAGGTGTATCTTGCTAGGTAAAAGGTGACCTGATTAGATACAAGACTGGAAAGCAAGAAATGGAGCTGGTAAGGCTACACTTCAAGAAGTTTCACAACTTGCTCTGAGAACTGAGAAAGTTATCATAACTTTTTTTAGCACTAAAATGTCATAATATTCTTCATGCAAGAGAAAAGAGGAGCCTCCTGACATGTTTTCAACTCTCGAATGGCAAAGAGTCCTTGAGGGGCCATGCCACGCATCAGGCAACAGCAGGCGTTAATTAGCCTAGATTTTCTATTGAATTGTTTTGTGTGTGTGTGCATGCATGCATATGTGTGTGTGTGTGTATGTGTTTCTTTCCCTGGGTGTCTCATTTGCAGAATGTTCAATCATCCCCTCTCTCTTTCTGATTCTGCAGTCGTGTGTACTTCTGTGCGACTGTCGAGTCCTGACACCTGTCAAACAGTGCCACAGTAAATTGGACGTGTCAGCCCCAGTGTGCCGGTGCCAAGGTGTGAATTAGATAGAGTCTCTCATGGCTGTTCTCCTGACCTCTTTACTCCATTACCAGGACATCCCAAGACACACCAAGCCTTAGGGTATCAAAAAACAAAACACAACAAAAAGAACCCCACAAACCCATTGCAACCATAGCTGGGTGCTTAAGAATTTAAAACAAGATTTCTCTTATGAAGGGAAGAATTTAAATAAACAGAATTTGTAAACATGCTGATTGCATTTGCAAAGCTGCTAGTAAATAGGCTTTCCATTTTTGTTTCATGCCACATCAGAAGGGTCTAGGAGGCCAGGAAAGAGAAGGGAAAGTGAGTAGTGAAAGCTTTCAGACAAAAAGATGCCTAAGTCGTTCTGCACAAAGAAAAATATTCGTTTATATTGTGACCATCACTGTAGATGTGGTTACCAGAAAAATCTGCATCAACAAAACTCTCAAAACAACACGTATGACTGAATTCACCCTGACTGCAGTTCCTTACCTTGCACAGAGGTTGGGGGGGTTGTTTTGTTTTTTAAAACAACAGCTCCCAGAACAAAAGGCTGATTTGTGCAGAAGGCAGTTCTGGGGACCACCTATTGCACAGGGCTGTAGACACATATGGTGCTGCACAATAACAAATAAGAACAACAATAAAGAAAGCTGCACCCACTTTGCTCAGTACGGTGTTCTCAAAGTTACACAGTAAGAAGCAATTATCCCAAAGTGGCAATTTTATTTGAAAATAACATTTAAATTAAAATGGGCATTTCAGGGCCTCCTGCTGAAGAGTGACATGGGCTGTTCAGGGGCCCACTGTCACTTTGTCAGCTGTCACATGCTGCCTTCTGCTAAATGGGTGCAGTTTGCCTTTACCCTTTATCCAGACTCTTAAAAATGCCGCACGCATTTTATGAAGACCAACTAAGTGGGATTGCATCTCTGACAGCTGTTCCAGCTTGGATTCTGTGGAAGTGCTTTGCATACATCTATCTTTTCTGCTAACAATTCGGATAGATAACAAAAGCTGAGGCGAGTGGGGTGAGTGGGCTGGGGACAGGGATGGAACAAAGAGCTGTCGTGTCCCAGTCACCTGTTAGCATCCAGTCCAGAGTAACACCAACTAAAGTGAATGACGTTTCATGGAAGTCAGCTCAGTGTCTTCAGGTAAATGAGTCTGGGTCTTATGATTCCTTGAAGTAGGTACATGTGCCTCTTGCAAAACCCCACCACAGTCAAGAGTCCTTGTAGGAGCTGTGGGGAAGAAACGATGCTATTGTGGGCTAGGGCACCAAGAATTGCTGACCATCAGTACAAAGCTGACAGTGTGAGAGGGCTGCAGGACTGCACTGAATTCCTTTACATTTGGTAAATTCCTTAGAATTTGACAATTTTCCATATTCTCCCCCCTCCTCTTTTTAACCAACACATTATTAAAAATTGCCATCTATCAAAACCTGTTCTTTAACCAATACATAGCCATGCTGAACCTTTAACACTGCTAAGTTACCAGTTTTAACAGCTTTCACAACCTTCTTGAGTTCAGTGCTCCCCGTAACCTAAAACACATTTTGTTTCAGACATTCATACACAGACATGCGTTCTTCAACACACACAGATGCATTCCACAGAAGACCCACATTTTCTCTAGTCTTCCTTTTGTTGCTGATATACCTGTAGGAACTGTTTTGCTTGGTCATCACATCCCTTACCAGGTTCACCTCCAGGTTTGCTGTGGTTTTCCTAACCCTGTACTTGCAGGCTTGGATAGTATCTCTGTAATCCTCCTGGGTCTCCTGTCTAGAGAGGTGATCCCTAAAACTCACAGCTCTCCTGAACCCCTCTTCTCTCCAGGACCACATCCCATGGGATGAAGAAAAAAATGTTCTGATGCATCTGGCAATTCCTACTGGTGAGGCATAAATTCAACATAATGCAAATACTGCCTGAGTTGATTCACTGGAATCACTAGATACATATACTGAGGACTTTGTAATTACAAAGAGTTATATTGCTAAGTATTTGAATATATAAATATTTTTAAATAAAACCTTATTCATAAAAAAAAATCCCAGCAGATCAAAATGTTGAATGCTTTGACAAGAACACTACAATATGATATATACATGTACAGTTACTATCAGTCATTATTTGATATCAACAGTGCTGGTGAGCAACAGACTTGGGGTGCCTCTGTGCTAGCAAAGCACCATCGGCAAAAAACTAAACGAATGTACCAAAATGAAAGGAAAGAGCAAGCACATACCAAAGGAGCACTACTTCTCTACAGGGACTAGCAGAGGCCTTGGGGTAGCTACTCTTCTCTTTCCTTTCCAAGTGGTCGTGGTCCATTTGCTGTGCCTCCTACACTACAGAGCTGAAGCAACTGGTGGTCACCAAAACTTTTTTTTTTTTTTTTTTTCTCAAGAAGAAGGGTTTCCCACTAAGAGGGCCAGGGTGAAAAGTGCTGCTTCAGTCTTTCTGTGCTTTGATTTCCTTCTACAACACGGATGTATTTTCATGCTAGACTACATTACAAAGATTGTCAGAGCTGTGAGGTTTTCACATCTATGGTAATGAGGACCACTTCATTACTTAGAGTAGACAAAACGTGCAGGAGATCTACTGATAGAAAGTAAATTCTAATTTCTTCCTGCTTTTATTGCTGATTAAAGTCAAGAAATGTCTGTAGTTTGCTCCACGCTGTGTTGTGAGATCTCACATAATCACTGACAATAGTTTAAGGCATTATGTGATCTATGAAAGTACAGGTATTTAAAAAGAGGTAAAAGTCTTAAACCCAACATATTAAACATGAAAGGGGTGTCTGGTTTACTTGTTCAAAGTAAGGGATTTGCTCCCAGGAGTGACACATCTATTACTAATTAAACAATTAATTTATTATGCAGCACTTGCAGAAAACAACATATTTGAAGTCTGAAAACATCTGCTAAAGAATGGAAAATAATTTGGATACAAATAATTATCTTCAGGATTTTTCTTTACACTGGAATATGCTTAATACAATTCAAATGCTGTTTTCCCAGAGCTAAATAATAGTCACTGTGTCACTGGTAAGGCACAGGCAAAGCACAGCAATAACAGGTAGTCAGTTTTTCTAAACATGCCTGTTTCTGAGTCAGTTTAGAGTATGTGTAGAAAGACAGACAGACAGACATTATCTTGTTAGTCTGCAAGATGGGCCTTAACGTAAGAGATTCTCTATCAAAAAGTCATACAACAAACTTGTCACTTGGCTCCCCAGAATCTTTGTACTGGGCTGGGAGGCGAGCATCTCCACCCTTTCCCAGTGACCAAACATCCGCAGTAAAATCTCAGGCACATTGAAGTTAGAAGAGGAATTGTCAAGGTTTTAACCAAATGTTGCAGAGAAGAGCTCATTGTACTGAATACAATGGTAAAGTTTATTTCTATATACAATCAATAGCTGTGCTGAGAGCTAGAAGTCCAATTATTTCCTCAAAATATTAAGTGAAATGTTCTTGAGTTTCATCTTCTGTGATGATTGTGCAACTGGCATACACCCCATGCAGCACAGTCTGTAGTAGTTCCCCATTCAGCTTCAGCTCTGAGGACAGCTTGTCTATTGTGGTTTTCTCTGCCAAATCACCCAACACTGGAATTTAGTCAGTTTTTCTTTTCTCCATCATCCATCATCCAAAATTCCTTGCAAGAAAACCCACTGCACTATATATATATATATATATATGTATGTGGATATATATGTCATTGAACAGGAGGAAATGGATATTCTCAACCACAAACTCGGTTGCTCCTGTGTTGAGGATTCAGAGGTCTATCCTTCTATTTAAAGGTATAATTCAAAATATCATCCAATATCTAGTCTATCCCATCAAGAACCCCGCTTAGCTGGAGTAGAGGTCCTAATCTGCCCTGGAAAGTCTCTCTCACTACCAGCTTTCTCGTGTATTTTAACACCGAAGTCCCTATCTCAGACATCTTTTGCGTGTGCTTTTCTCTGTCATTATATTCAGATTTTTGTCTACGTTTGGCTTGCTTTCTCCGTAACACCTCTAAAAATCTTCTACTGAGCATCTTCACTGCTCAAATACTCATCTATACACTCATTGTCTGTCACATACAGAATGGGAACATCCTTTCTCTAGTCCTAACATCTTCATAATCCTCTGAGAGCTGGGACAAAGATAATCTTCCAAGTTTATCACTGTGACATTGCAACTGCCTACAGGTGCTTCCTTTTTTAGTGCATACATAAATATATTTATCTCCCTCCTTTATGGCTCCTTATGATCTGTTCTCTACTACTTCTCTTTCAGTATCTAGAGGCTAATTCCACCTTTGTACTCTTCTTTCTATCAGCCTCCATTACTATTTTTTAAGTGTCTTCAAGTTTTCTCCTGTGCAGCTTTTATAATTGGGCATTCTCTAGCAATTCATAAAATAAACACACTAAATGTGTTTATTAAAGCTCCTCTTTTCCATGTCGGCTGCAGTTATGCTGACTATGTATGGAGACCACTGTTGACCACACCACAATTAATGTGACATTACTACAGTTTTTGTGTGTAGCACCTCTTGATTTCTGGAACGCTTATCACTTACCTCAGACTTTACAGGAAAACCCCGTAGGCACAGATGGGAGATTGGTTTTGCCCCATGTGCATGGCACCAAGTGCGAAGGAGATTCCTACTCAGGGGCAGGGATCTAACTCCCAGAGCAGAACGGAACCAGTTCCTGCAGAAACCAGCCACAGAGCTGACCTGCCCACCTTCCTCTGGGTTTCCGAGCCCACGAGCATAGTCGCAGCGGTGGCCCCAGGACCAGCTGGAGCAGACCTCACCCCAGCCTTGGCACACGAGACGGGATCGCGGGGCGCCCCCGGGTC
>JAVJGJ010000033.1:22653231-22676308 GCA_035590215.1 Microhierax caerulescens | reverse complement strand
TCCTACGCCGATGCACAGCAGTTCTGGTTTCCCTGCAAGTTCTGCTGCCCAGCCACAAGTGGAGGGGCTCGGGGGTGTGTGTGTGCTGCTCTTTTCAAGCCCCTGTAGGCACTGCTGCATTAAACTGTGTCAGGCTGGAACAGACAGAGGAATATGAGCCTATTGTTGGAGATAAACATCAAAAATAGAAGCAAAGAGAAACTGATCCAGCAGCGGGATTCTTACAGGGAAAGGACACTAAACCAAGGGCCAGCTTCAGTCGTGGGAATCGGTGCGTTTACAGCAGGGTTCACACCAGGCCCAGGGAGGACGGGCAGCACCAGCAGCAGCTTCCCAAGGAAGCCGCAGCAGCCAGTCCCGCCGGCACGTGCGTAAATCAGGGAAGGAGCTGCAGCCCTGCAAGAGACCCAGCTGGGGGGCACTGCTCCCGTCCCCTGCCCCCCACAGCGGGAAGGGACAGCAGGACAAACCCACGCTGCCCCAGGGCCCTATCCTGGGGTAACCACTGTGTCGGGTCTAGGCAGCTGCCCAGCGTGCAACCAGCGCAGCGTACAGTCACGACGGACAGAGCGAGCCGGCAGCATCTTGGGCAAAACGCTGCTTCATCTGACAACAGTTTTTTCTGAGTGAGAGAGCTTACAAAGGCTGTATTTCGGGGGGAAATGCACACAAAAAAAAAGGGGTCTCAACATAGAAACAAAACTTCCATCAATTTCCAGAGCAAGTATTTGGGTTTTAAATTTCAGATTTCTTTTTCCCTTTAACTCCTCTCAATAGAAAATATTACAATCTAAATTAAATATGTTAACTTGTTTTGCAACAAAGACAGATTTTATTTCTAGTTAAATGAACATTTGTTTTGTGCCAATCCAAAACAAAGACAAATGTTTAACAGCTGTTTTCACCTGATTAATTCTAGTGCAAAATCTCCTTGCTCCAATTAAACCTAAAGATTCTTGCAGACTTTTTAAAAATTGAGACCAAGCTGAATGTTGGGGCGGGGGGCAGAAAGCCTTTGGCTGTATTTATTGTATATTTCTAGTTTGGGTTTGTTTTTTTCATTTGTTTCGATTTGAAGAAATCACTGTGACTGCTTTGAGACTGAAAATTGAAAGAATGAAAATAGGTAGCATACTCATACCTAAAATATTTATTTCAAAACAAAAAGGCTATATTTTGCCAGTGCAGACTAGCAGAGGTTAGCCACATGGCTTTCTTCAAAATTATGTTGGATTATTTCTCAGAACAGTGGCAACCAAGGACACAGAAAGCACACAAGTCAGATTAGCCAGCAACTCAGTCTGGAAACTCAATTTTTGTACACTGAGCCATGTTTTAGATACTACACTAACTTACATTTTCTTAGCACTGGAAAAAAAAAAAATGCCCAGAAATTACTTAATTACCGAATGGCAGCACTGGAACAAAATCAAAGCAATGACAACAATTCACACAAGCAAATCCAGAATCTGGGGGGCATGTGCTGTGCGGCCCCTGGCCTGGGGACATGCCCCCAGGCTGCTGGTTTGTGCTTTGTAAACCCTGATTTTCCGTATATGCAATTATTCAGGCAAAGATTTCAGTGCTATCGTTAATTCCAGAGTATTTCTGTAAAAGTCTCAAAATAGATTGTAAGAAAGGCTCTGTGTTGCACAATACATTAGGAGTGTTTTTCTCCACCAGCAACTAGGTGGTGAAAAAAAAAACAGAAAAATGTCTCTTGTGGGTCAGAGCAGAGGTCAGTGGAGCCCTGTGTCCTGTCAGCTGACAAATAAGTTGTCATTTTCCCCCCTATATTTTCCTTTCTTTGTTGCACAGCTGTCACAAACACCGCTCCGTTTCAGAGCATAAGGAAGATTTTGCTGTGACAACCTATGGCTCCAAACCCAGCCACGGCGAACGGAAAGCCCCGTCTGCGCAGCGAGCCCCGAGCCGGCCCTGGCACGCTCGCATGCAGGCTAACAATGCTGGGCGGCGTGAGCCACGGTGCATCAGGATGCTCGCGTTCATCTCAGCAGAAACAAAGGACCGGTGCTGGCTGGGGACCGCTGCCACCCCTGAGGTGTGACACAGCCCCCATGCCCAGACTGGATGGGAGCATCACGCTTGCAGCCTGTTACAAGCATTTACTGCCCCAGTTGCAACGCACGATGTCAGCGACGCGGGAAGAGGGGCCACTATTATCAGGCCAATTCCATGTGAAGTTTTTTTACAATTGAATAAAATTTAAATGTTGCAAAATGAAATTAAGATTTTACGCATGGCCTTTTTTTTTTTTTTTTTTTTTGACTGCCAGATACTCTTACTTGTATAATTTTTGATGGCAGAGAATGAAAAATCTGTAATTGGCAGAGAAAGACATACAAACCGATTAAGAAACTACCAAAATTTTCCTGCCTGCCACCTTTCAATCTTAACATGTCACTAACTCACACACAAAGACCTGAATAAAGATCAAATCTGTAATAATTTACTGAAAATCAGATGCTTGCACAGTATGACTGAAGTACTACCCACATGCTAATTCAGCTCGAAGCAACTAAAGCTGCAGAGTTAGCTCATGGTAACAACTAGCATGTTGAGTTCTCTGCAAGGAGGAATGTTTAAACACTGGATTAAATTTGCACACAAAACCTGAAAGCCTCATCGGTAGAAGTTCATATACGATGCATCAATCTATTGTGTAGACTCAGTCTAAATTGGAAATCTTCTCAGCTGCCATTAATCATCATGTTAGATTGTCACTCCTTGAAAGCTGCCTTTTACCAATACATGATGCTTGCAATCCTGGAGTAGCAAGCCTGGCTATCATCTGTGAGGAGCTGTCTAACGCAAGGAGAACACTTGGCATCCTCGCTGCAAGCTACTTTACATTAAGTAATTTGCTAAACTGTGGGAAAAGTCTATTTTAAATGTTGGTTTCTGCTTTTTACGAACATAACCCATGGTCGTAGGTCAGCACACAATTTTCCCATTAAGATCTATTTATACCCTGGACTTAGTCTGTTTACAAGTTACGTTGGTGAGACATATGTATGGAGTAATCATCACACTCCTGGTCTAATACTTGCCACTCAGGGCCCTGTACAGAAAAGCAGTTGAATAAATGTTTAAGCACGTGCTGAACTTTGCACATACACCGAATTCTTCCTGATGAGTCCAAAGGTAAGCACACACACAAGTGCCTTCCTGAACATAAATGTTTTCCTGAGCTGGTCCTGCTTTACAAACAGCTCCTGAGCCTGCTGGCACTGCCGTGTCACTCGGGAATTTCTGGCACTGCTGGCACTTGGGAATTTCACCCAAGTCCGTGACATGCTATGAGCAATGTCATGCCACGCGCTTGGGTGTGAGCGCAGGTGGAACACAGGGCCTTGAGTGAATGGCCAAAGGCACCGAGAATTAATGGTAACCCAGGATAAGCACCACTCTCGTTAGTTTTTCAGTCACATAATATGACTGTTAGGCTGTACTCCTACCATTTCCTTCAAATACCTTAGAAAAACAACAAATACAGAAGTGGGACTTCTAGGAAGTCACGTCTGGAAAATAAGGGTGAGAAAAAAATCCCACCAAATCAACATGCCAAAGCCCAAATCCTGCCCCCATGTTTGGGTGGCAAACATCGCCAGGGAAGGACGGGCAGAAAATACCTCCAGCAGCGCTGCTCGGGCAGCACCAGGGTACGGCGGGCTCAGCCCGCTCCTAGCCGGCACCGAGCAATCGCGTCCTGGTCAGCGGCTGCCTGTGCTCACCACTCTCACCTGCAGTCAGTACTTGATTTTTGCTTGTTTTGGACAGCAGGAGGTAACTTGAGCCACAAATAAATGTCCGGATTTACCACGGCCAGTATAACATTTTGCTCAGCTCCACTGTCTTTCTACATTGCTGTGCTGCTTATAACCATCATTCTGATGGAAACGCATCATAGCAAACCATTGAGAACAAGCCAGCACATACACATACTATTAATTTAGCTAATGAAACAGTAATGCAAACGTTTTCCGTTAAAAAAACAGTACCTGCGGTAACAGTGCAGGAGTGAATGGAGCAGAGAACAGCTTCTACCCAGAGCGCAAGGGCAGGACTCTGGCGGCACTGGAAAGCATCACTCTTGCACACTGTGACCTGTTCTTGAAGTCGGTTTAGGATACAAATTGGTATTTTGACACACTTTATTTTAAAAGAGATTCTAAACTGCTACTTGTATTTACAAATGTAAGATATTGACAGGTTTCATATGTACATATGCTTAATAAAACATAAGATGCTGCCTCTGTCCTTACATGTTTCCATTTCTGAAAGTCTGGAGAACAGCTAGTTTAAACAATGTATGTATTCTGGATAACATTTCTTTGCAAATGTTCCCTCTTTCATTGTGATACCCATTAAAAAGTGTAAAACATTCCATGCTAATAAGGATCAGCAGGGAAAAAAATTCTAAGCACAAGTGCTTAAATAAATTATCATCTTTGTAACTCTGCCATAAATCCCCCAGTTGGGATACGATGATTTAGAATTTGCTGCGCTGGCACAAATCCAAATGCCTTGGGTTTCTTAATGGATAAAATATTGCCTTTTCACCTTTCTGACCTTACTTCAACTTCAGTCTGAGGTGACATGAGTCTCCTGGTCTCTGCTCAGCCCTTGATGGGCAGCAGCAGACCAAATGCAGGCGAGCCTGTCGCCTGCCCGCAGCCTTGGCGTGGGGGGGGCGGCTGGGCAGAGCAGTGAGCTGCCCCCTGCCAGCACCTGGGCCCCGGCGGAGCGCTCGCGTGATCCCCTGTCTAACGAGCGAGGCTCCAGCGCCCAGCACAGGCAAATAGAAAAGACGCAAACAGACCCCTTGCAGCCTCTGCAGAGAGTACGCTAAAGCCAGAAGGAAGGAAAGCAGAGAACGCGCCCCCAGACAACCAGCAAAGACCCAAATGGGAAGGGTCTCACGTGGGCCCGGGCTTGTCTTCTCTTCACAGAAAGCTCACAGCGGCACCCGCTACTCACTTCAGAAAGCACAGCGCTGCCATGCAGGCCGAACACTTACACGGGTTATTCTTATTAAAAACGCAAACATTTGCTGTATCCACTCAGGGCTGATGCCGCGGGAGAAGAGGCAGAGGCGTGAAGGAGCAGGGGAGAAGCGAGGACCCGGCCTCCAGCGCTGCAGCTGACAAACCAGACCAGCATCACCTCTGGGGTCCCGCTTCTGTGGCGGAATCCTACCCCCCCCCAGGACCTGGCCTGCCTTTGTTGGTCTTACAAACAGAGTTTCCTCCAGTCATTAAATATTGGCAAGTGCATTGCCTAGGATAACACTTCCCTGCGAGAGTTTACTAAGTTACTTTTCAGGAATACTGCTCCAGATACATAAAAGCCTTGTCCACTCCACTCACTGCTTTTTCTTCAACATTTTAAATACCACCCGGCTTTTCCAAAGGTGATTTCAAGGACATTTAATTGAGGAAGTCAATTCCTCAGCTAAACCATTTTTATTAGAACATTTAAGGAGTAAATCCTGTAGCGCTTACATTTATCTGGTTTATCTAGCTTCCAGGGACTGAGGGAAATCTCATTTTAGGGGTTTGGTTGACTTCTCTCCCAGCTGAAATGACAAGTCTCAACGTCTCTACAAACCACACAACTAACTCGAGACCCCTTTTACCAGGCATCATTCAGTTTCTACTTTTCAACAGAACCAGGAACTCCCAATTAAGTAAACCTACATTTCTCCCCAGCCTAACGACAGGTACCAACTTCACGGCTTCCAAATGAACGTGGCCAGCAAGTCCTGGCTGGTTGTCACTGCAGTGCCCATCGGTCCCGAGCAGCCTGTTTTGGCAGGTAAGAGGAGGCACATGAGAAATGACACAACTCTGCCTGCAATCTGGCTGCTTCAGTTAATCATATTTCAGCCTCTGCTCTGAATACGCATGTCAAGCAAGGTCACTGCTAACCTCTGCACATGATTAATGTAATAAACTTGCTTTGAACACTTATGTTTTGGATACACATTTGGAGCTTGTGAGTATATAACGTGCCAAAAAAAAAAAAAAATTGTTGAGGAATAAATACTCAGAACAAAACATGTTATCACAACAGACAGAGAATTAGCACAGCACCTTCCAGGCTCAGCACCGCCGTCCCCAGCAGGCAAAATCTCTACCAATACCGAAGCACAGGACCACTGAAGCAGTCGCAAAGGGAATAGGAATGTGACTGTTAGAGATGTCTCTTTGTGCTACCACTTTCTCTCCATCATAACTCCACCCGCAAATAACATGCTCTTGGTCACGACTCCCTTATCTCAGATGCTCTCCTAATTCTGGTTATATATCGAGCTACAGCTAAACACGGTGCCAGAATAACACACCGGTGTGTACGTGTCTGGGGCACTGGTCAGTGAGACCGCACAGAGGTTTTGCTCGCCCCCAGTGCCTGTGGCACCTGCTGTGCTGCCCCACGCTCTGCGGAGACTCTGACCTTCCTGGCGGGAGGATGGAAGCACCGCTCTCCTCTGGTCACGACTTTGCTGCCATGACCCAACAGGCGCTGGCAGCAGCCGGCATGTGCCAAGAGAGGATTGGCGCCAAGGCCACACTGAGGGGTGCAATGAAAGTTGTTCGTGAGAACACAAAAGTGCCTGAACTGGGGGTCAGAAAGGCTGCGCGAGCCAAGGCAGGGGAGGGATCGCTGCTGCTGGAGTGCAGAGCTGGCCAGGGAGGCCGAGGGACACTGCTGCACTTTGTCCGTCCCACGGGGACAGGCTTTGTCTCCTGTGGCCGACAGGCACCCACTGCCTCTGCCTGCCACCCCCGGCACTGACCCAGGGTCGGAGGCACACATGCTGGCCTTGAACTCTCCGTCTGTCTCTCTGCTGTCTCTCTGCTGTCTCCCTGCCATATTAATTACCATTCCCCTCTGCCAGGGCCAGAAAACAACCTTCACTGCATTAGTGTTAATTAAGAAGAGTGAGCTTCCTATTCTGGCTGCTTAAATCACACTCCTCTACTCATTCAGAGCAGAAAGGAGTGCTGACAATCTTATTAAAAGCAGAAGGAAACACCTTGGTTGTGCTTCGAGCTGGCAAATGATGCTGGCCAGCCTCTGTCCTTCCGCAGGGACAGCGGAGCTGCAGGTGTCAGCTGGGGAACAGAAGGGGAGGGCAAGAGAAACCACGCGTTTCTTGGGACTTGGAGATCTGTATCTCAGGGAGAGGTGGGGAGAGCATCCTGCGTTGAAAACTTTTATATTTGAAAGGAGAAGACCCAAAATGTGTGTATTTAAAACACAGCCCTGCCTGCAGAGTGGCAACATAACTCTGTTAAAACGTGGACCTGGAGCAGTCCCGGAGGATGGCTTTCCAGAGACGGCAGTATTTGGAAAATACTGGTTCTGATTCACTGATTCAGTATCAGAGCAAGCTTTTATTTGCTTGAGCAATGTAAACAGATAATGAAGTCAGTAACAAGGTACCATCACTTCCCACCAAGCCTGTGAAGGAAAGCCTTCTTCTTGGACATTGTGTCCATTATCCCACTCATGCCCTTTAGCATCTACAAACTCACTTGTGCATTTTTCAGTCTAACACACAAAAATTGCTTCGTCTCTTGAAAAGTGATCTTCTTGTTTAATGTCCTTGCCGGTTTTAATTAGAGTGTAATAACAGATGGGATTAGATTACAATGGGAACGGGGCATCATGAAGACAAGAGTCCAATACTGCAGATAAATTCATTTTTAAGATAGTAAATATCATTCTTTAGAATAGCATTAGCTGTCCATTTGGACACGTAAGACCCAATGGACCACAGAAATTCTTCTAAACCATCCAGGCACAAGGGCTGGAAACTATCATGACTTCATGCAGCCAGAACAAGAGAGAAGTCTGATTCAGTCCTGAAAGAGCTACCGAGTCCTGTACTATCTCTCTCCCCCAAAATTCTTGAGCAAACAAAATCAAGATTTAGTCTTTAGTAAGAGAACAGACAATATAGAGAGCTCCAGTAGAACGATACACCTCATCCTTCTCTAGTGGCTAGTCTGTAAAGTGGGTGACAATTAACTACTGCTATCACGTATTCTGTTAGTGCGAGCAGAAGCAGTTTAGGCTGGGAAGGGACAGGTTCCCACTCTGTCTGTTAAAACATATATTATGGAATTCCTGGATTTGTTCGTTTATGTTTCTAAAAAGCCAGAAAAATTCACAGAGAAACATACTGATTAGAAGAATATTATTCATATTGTAAAGTGTGTGTGGGGGGGGGAAGTCTCCTTGTTGCACAGGCACTAAGATACCATCTCTTACTACCTCACGACACTATTTTTCCACAGAACCAAATCCCACTCGTGGCACAGGCCAGAGCACGTGTGAGCTGTGGCAGCTGCTGCCACCGTGTCGTGCAATGGCGCACGGAGCAGCGTGGCTGTGCCCGCAGCCCCTGCACTGCCAGCCCACGTCGCCAGCAGCCCTGAAAAGCATCACAGGGCACAGCACACCGTGACACCCACGCAATTACCCTTCAAGGAGCAATAGTTTCTGCAAGACATGCGATTGTCCCTTCTTCAAGTGTGTGTTATGTGGCTGGAGAAGACCTAGAGAGGAATCGGGACTTTCAGTCGTCTGAGTCCAGCAGTATCTGAGCCTTCAGCACTTGGTTTATAGTCCTCGGGGAATGGTAGATGTGTGTTAATCGCATGCCATTATTTTAATTTTTATTGCTGAACAACTCTCAGAATCAATAGAAGGCAATGTTCTGCTCTGGAAAGAAGGCGGGTGAAGAGAGAAGAGCAGCAAGCCTTCCGGAGCGGTGGCGAGCGCAGGCTGCCCGAAGCCCCCCTGGCTCCACGCGGCGCCCGGCCCAGCCCGTTCCCCTCGCACCGGAGCTGAACCGCAGCCAGCGGTGCCCTGACGTTACGCGCCTGTGTAAGCGGCTACAGTCGTTGCCATAGGAACGTTAACAAATACAGCGATGTGTGGAACTGCGAATAAAACAGGGGGAAAAGAGAGAGAAGGGCCTACACTACCAAAAAAGTTTAGATGCTCCGTGCCGCACTGCGTGCCCGAGCGCCGGGCCACCGAGCGGGCCACCGAGCGGGCCACCGAGCGGCAGGCTCTGGGCACGTCCTCTCGCACGTAGGACAAGACCCCAGGGAAGAAGCTACGTTTGAATCCCAGTAGCTCAGGCCCTCCTTCCCCTTATTCCCCCAGCTCTATAAAAATAGAAAGAACACATGTTCCCATTAGTCACTTGCTAGAGGGGAGCTGTGGGGTATGTGCTGACAGTCTGAATGCTGAGATCTGATTTGAATACTATTTGCATATTCCAGGTAGACAAAGTGCAACTGTATTAAAAACACGTGTGTGTGCGAGGATGTACAAAGCGAGACAGAACCTGATGACATTTACCAGAGCTCAAGCCTTTTCCCCAGCACGTTTCCTAACGCGTTTGCTGGGGCCCCTCACGGCTACTAAAGCTCAGTCTGGCCAGTTCCAGGGAGGCTCTTAATTAAACTTCCACTCGCCAAGAATGGTTTGTATTTGCAGGAGTGAGGACACAGCCGTCCTCATGGGAACATCAGACAGAGGGTTTTCCCCCCTGGATAACACCCTTGGCCAGCCCCAGCAAGCAGGAGACATTTCAGGGTAATCCCAATGCGGTAAGTGTCTTCCACCGCTGTTGACTAAGCTGAAATTCTGCACGTTATTTTCAGGCATTCGGTTAGGACTAATGAGTGTCTAAAGCTTATCACAGGTCTGAACGCAAGCCAACCCTCCTCACCAACATCCTCTTGATCTTTCAAAGCTCAGTGATCTTTGGCTTGA
Organism: Microhierax caerulescens; assembly: GCA_035590215.1. Taxonomy (NCBI): domain Eukaryota; kingdom Metazoa; phylum Chordata; class Aves; order Falconiformes; family Falconidae; genus Microhierax; species Microhierax caerulescens. Next base: position 22,666,489 of record JAVJGJ010000033.1, on the reverse strand, counting down.
GCATCACCCCTGGGAGCTCAGAGGTTAAGTTTTGGGGATGCAATCAGTGTCTGAGCGAGGCAGGACAGAACTGTGCTGAGGTTATGTCAAGGCACTGGCGGCAGTGGAGGAAGAAAGCCCCGACTCGTACAAGTGTCTGCTAGTCATGGACGGTTCACAAGACGGCGAAGACGGTGTATCAAGAGCGGGACACCTCACCGGCGCTTCGCCACACTTTTGCGGCTCTAGCAAGTCCAAACGGTCAATAGGTATCAGCTGGCTATATGCAGGCAAATATCATATGTATTGCGTTTCTGTCTACCTCTTGGTCCACTATGAATTTTTAACACAAGAAAGCAAAAAATGTATCACGTCATCAGCGTATCAGCACTGTTGGATAGCTGCAGGCACTAATAATGATCTAGCTCTTATTTTCCCCATACAGCTCATGAAATATAGGGGAAAGAGGCTTTTCATCTTCTTACGTTCCCAACTAAAGAGCTCTGAATATGATTTTTTCCACTTTAAGTATCTTTTTATTTCCAGTTATTTAATAGACAGTACCGTGGCTAGACTAGACTATAATCTATGCACAGAAGTATGGAACCTAGAAACAAAATACAGTAAGTTGCTAGCATTTTATCAAAATTGATGTAATTCAAAAGGATGCAAACTGAAAGAAAGGATCTGGAATTTTAATTGATCTAGTTAGTTCTGGAAAAAGTTCATAATTCAGCATTAATTCCTGGACAAAGGCTTAAAAATACCTATATCAGTTTGTAATACTTTATCAGATCCTAAAGAACAGCCATTATCTATAACATTAGGCATATGCTTTTGCAATACAAGTGCAGAATCTTGTATTTAATTCCTGTTCCTGTCCAACAATGTGCATCCTCTTCTATTCCACTCTATTTAAATCAAACTCTGTCCACCAGCACGATACCCGGGTGCTTTTTAGACGTTCATTAAGGAGCGTGACTCGCAGATGCCTTGTGTGGCTCCTACCTTCTTCCCCTTCCTGGCTAGCAAACTGTGTATAGATTATTTTTATTTTTAGAAATGTATTACGTGCTACCTCTGTTGATGTTAGTGCAGTGGGGACGAGCTGAACACGTGGCATGCCTTCCTGTGGGGGTGGAACTCAGTGAGCCATGGCTGAACTGCACAGGATGAATCCTTCTTCCTCTGAAGCTCAGCAGGTCGCGCATTCCAGAGCATATTAAACACTCTAACGACCTACCTAAAAATGTTTTAGCTACCATTGCTGAAACTATACCCTGAATTATATAGAATAAGTACAGCAATGCCGAACAATACATTCCTCTGAATGGAAAAGCTCATGACCTGGCAATATCTATTTAGAATTATCTTTCAAAGGATGTTTTTAGTAGTATTTGTCAAAAACTGTGTTTCTGCAAGTCACAGCAACTAACATGCAGTGGCTTTGGCTGTAAATTTTTTTTTTTTTTTTTTTTTTTGGTGTGTGTGTAAGTGGTTTGCAAACCATAACAAAGAAAAAGGCAGAAAAGGTTGGAGTCATACAAAAAGTGACTGTCACATAAGAAGCAAAACACTTGGGAAGAGCCTTCAAGCAATCAGAAAAGTAAATCTTTGTCACCCTGCAACAGACCTTAGTGCTCTGAGATGAAGTTTATGAACTTCTGGTTTGGAATTATAGTCTCATCAGCCAGAGATCATTTCACTACCAAGGAATAGGGGAAGGGGTATTTGCACTGGAAAAAAAACGGCTGACTGATTGTAACAAAAGTAAGAACATCAGATGCTGCTAAGTTATTTAGAAAGTGTAATGGGCTAGATGGATGTTTGACCCTATAGGGTTTGAGCCTTCTCCTATTCTCCCAGTCAGAAGGAGCTCCCTCCCTTTGTGGCTTTGCTCTACATCCATCCTCAAAGATAATATTTGACATTTTTCCCACCCTGAGGATTTTTTCCCTGTACGAGTTTTCATTGAACACCATTCTTCCATTCCTGTTCAGTGACCCACTGGGAGCTCCGAGGAGAGCCAGTGCAGAAGCTCAGGCAGCCTGTGTTTTCAGTGTACTGATTACAATATATATAAAATAATATTTTGTACAAGTTCAGAGGGAATAATTAAACATTGCTCTCAGCTCTTGCTGGTGACTTTTACAACACTGTGTAATGAGTTATCACGTTTTGACCTTTACGTCTAACTCACCTTCCTCAGTTTGCTGAAAAAACTTGGAACACCACATAAGCAAAAATAACACGAAGCCCACGAGAAGACAGGCACAGGTCATGCTGTCAGTGACTGCAGATAAATGAACGCTAACATCAGGTATCCACACAGGAAGCAACTGAACTACTTCCTAGTGTTGGAATAAATAGCAAATTACCAAAGAGACACTACACATTACTACAATCTGCACATCAAACCAGGCAGAAAGCAACCTACAATTATACAATTAGACTGATACACAAGCTTCCCGCTAGTGTTTATTTCTGCTGCCAATCATGCTGCTTACTGGAAAACAAGGGCTCTTAACATCCATCGTGCCTCACACTTTTTCTCCTCTATGCTTTTCCATTTTGAGGGGCTTTACTGATCACAGCTCATTCTTTTTAACACCCTGATGAACGTGTCTTTAAGATTACACCTTGCCCAGGCACCTTTTGGCTGTACTGAAATCCATCTTTATGCACAATACATCCCAGCAGCAACTAGCTGCATGGAACATGAGAATAGGAAAGAAGAGACAAATAAATGTTTATTATTAGCTGATGAAGGCAGCTGATTGAAACCCAACAAAATCCTTGACTTCAAATGAAAATTACTGAAAGAAAATAATTTAACTATGATGTGTCCTGGCAAAAGCCATGAAAGGTGAATGCAACTAGGAGAAGTCTTTGTATGTGAGCTTGGCCTCTTCACAATCTAGTGCCTCTAAAAGAGTAAATGTTAAGCACATCTCAGATGCTTCAAATAGATCTGCTAGCTCAGGTGCAATGCACATGTGATCTCTCAGGTCCCTGTGTCGATTTATTTTTCCCACTCTAACCACACCTGTTCAAACGGCTGTACCTTCCGTGTCTCTTGAGCATCATTCACTTACACACACCTATTATACCCGAACACTGTGAGCTGCGTGCCTTTTCACAAGGCGCATCTGTACGCCAAATCGGTAAGTCTGCTCAGCAGATGCTGTTTATACAGTACAGCTCGGCAGCAGAGCTCACATACACAAACATACATTGATCTGCCCGGGTACACAGTAATCTTGAAGAGCCATTGTATCACACTGCATCTGCATGAGAAAGAAGTTTCTCGTACCCATCCAGCCTATGGGAACCGGGGCAATGCAGTAAGCGAGGGCGCACAGCCGGTCGCGAGAGCACCATTTCAAATGATGGAGGCAGAGGATGCAGAACCTTGACGCAGCCTGCCCCAGCGCCGGCAGCGGGCTAACAGGCATCGCGGCTGCTTGTTACATCAGTCAGAAACGCATGTACCACAGCGACCTTTTTACATATTTTGCACATACATGCCAACAAAACGTCTGATAATAATTCTCTTTTTGCAAGTTATTTTGTTTAGATTTCTGGATTTCATTTAGCTTTCCTTCAAATCTTACCACTACAGAGAGTCCTTCATTTCCCAATACATGCTGAGGGATTTCTCTTAAAAACATTGGCAGCATTTAGCAGCTCAAATCTCGGTGACTCATGCATACATTTTCCAGAGCCCACATTCCATGCTGGTGGTAAATGATTCAGGTATGTGGAGGCACGACAGCTTAGAGACCTGGAGTAGCATCGCCCTGGCAGCACGGACTGGGAGCACTGAAGGACAAATCAAAGCGTGACTTAAAACCTGTAACACATCTACTCGTTTGGGTAGCCGATGCCGTGGCTGCAGGATTCAGTTTGCCCCCACTCATTCCTTCCCATCTCATGGGACCAGCTTTCAAGCTCTTCCCTCTCGCACACTCTAATCCTGAAGGTTATCTCGCCGGGCTGTGGGATCACCAGCTCCCGCACACACGCACAGATTAACAGCCCTACTATTAGCAAATTAGAAATTTCTTCTACTCCCTTTCCTCCAAGGAACATGTATTTACTTTTACAGAGGAACTGGTCTTCCTTTCACAGGAATCCCATTTTTAGACCATTTCTTATGACAATTAAAATATTTTAAGCTGTCACACAGTGCTACAGTTTTTGGAAAGCATACTCATGGATTTCAATGGAACTGTTAAAAAGAGAATACGAGTCCCTAGATTCCGTTCCTTGGAAGCGCTAGTCCATGCAAGAAGAGCCAAGTGTCTGCTCACAGCAACACACAAATGCAGCATTCCTATCGATGGCAAACTCAGAGTCCAGATAAGAGAAGCGCAGCTGGATTCAGAAAGCGCTGAGATACCCGGCAGGTAAATGACAGGCTTTATGGACTGGCTTGGGGAGGTGGTTTTCTTATTTCATTGAGGTTAAGAAATTAACATTTGACTTGCATATCAGAAAAATAGTAAAAAGTTATCAAAACAGAGGATCTTGGCACCAATGAGCAGTTGCTTCAGGAAAGATCACTCGGCACAAAATTATTCAGCTTTATGCACTGATCTGAGCAGATTTGTCACTTTACAACTAGGAAGTCCTTGGTCTATAAACCACTTTGGAGTTGCAAATAGGCAATCTTCTAATGAATAAACGCCTTCTATAAAGTTGGTTGAGAAGACACCGATTCTTTGCTGCAGACACCTATCTTTGAGCTGTGCCACACAAAGCACTTCAGAATTTTTCTTTGGACTTGAGCTCGAGAGCTTTTCTCCAAAGTAAGAAGAACAGTAGGAACATACCATGTCACCATTTCAGTATCAAAAAAAATTGTCTAGCTGTCACTGTACAAGGGTTTAAGAAAAAGTCAAATCCCAAACCAATCTAACAGGCAACGCTTTACAGCATTTTAAAGTCAAGATGGTAATTTGCAATGACACGTAACTTACTGACTCAGGAAACACTTCAATAAACAGAACAGGATTAGAGCAATATCCAGAGTCTCTATCACTTGGAGCACCTGCACGATCAACATTCACTTTTCTTTCTTGCTTTCCCAGAAACTCCACAAAGTTTTAGGTAAAACGCAACACACGTACTTTTCACTATGTGGACCTTTTTACCTGAAACACCACAATAAAACTAATCAAACAAGATTTTTCTTTTCCTGGCCTCACTGGTGAGACCGAGTCCCGATGGGCTCCCAGGACCATCTCCACAGTGATCCCCAGAGAGCACGTTAAGCACTTCTTACACGCTGCAGCTTGGCAGAAATTCTTTCATAGCGCGATGCAACATTTGGGTTTAGAAAGGACGTTACATTCTATCCAGTCTGGTATTAAAACGAAGCTTTTTCCCCAGGGGTCAGGAGGCCAGCAAGACCTCCATCTAGACTTCTGAAGTACACAGGGATTCAGATGCACATTCTGCTTGTCAAAATAAATACAGGGTTAAAACCGAGCGCAGTGTCCAGGAAATGCACGTAACACTACACTAATTCAAATACCAGGCTGTGGAGCGGACAGGCTGCCAGGGCACCGCCACCAGCACCACCAGCACCACCAGCACCCATCCTTCCCAGGGCCCTGGCCAGCACTCGCCCAGCATCATGCTTCGACTCACAGCTCCTGCATTTCGAACCCTTCAAATGGTATTGCTTCTTCTCACCGGGCAAAGACAATTTTCTGTATTTAAGAGACATTTAGTAGGCTGAAAACAAATGGATCAAATTGTGCTCTTCCATTTCTAACATAAGCTAAGTAGAAAGCACTTACCATCAGTGCACAAAGAGCTCAGCCATGCTGGAGAAGAACAGCACAGCAATAAGAGCAAAGGTAGAAAATGGAGGATGCAGATTATAAAATTCAGTCACATTTTAAAATTTTCTGCTACAATAATTCACTTTATGTAGAATTAATGTGGCTGATTGAACGTTTGTGCTGTAATTTACTTATAATTAACATTTTATGGTGAACAGATTTCACCATCTCCTTCATGCTGTGAACTCCAAGCCATAGGTCAAAAATAGAGATGAAACAGATAAGCACAAAATATTCTCACTGAAATATTAATGAGATTTTAATTTACTACTTTAAAAATACATCTTTCATCAATCCCTGTATATCAAATCATTACTTTAATTTTTTTACATTGTATTAAAAATATAATGAACTTTCCTAACTGGTTGAAAGACCCTGAAATATCTATTGTGAAGAGACAGCTCAGGGGAACAAAAAGGTCCAAACACAGGCGGCTCTCAAAAATGTCACATGGTTACTGGAGGAGCATCGGCTTAAACGGAACATAATACCTGTACAACTAACCAACTGAAACTGTGGGTCTCTAGTCTCACAGACCCTGTGCTCCCCCAAAGAGATGCTGTTCTTCCCGCTGAGATTTTACTTAAAAGCATAAGGTTAGCCTCTAAAAAAATCCAGCTGCCACAAACTTGATGGGTTTCAACAGAAGTTGTTGCATTCATCATGGAGGTGTGATACACACAAGGTGTGGCTTTGATCAGGCACTCCTATCTTTTAAGCCAGTTCTGGCTAAATTTGAAACCCTCCAGAATAAGGCTCTGCCATTAAGAAAGACAGCACCAGTCAGAGGGAGAATACACTTCTGCATGGTCTAGGAAGAAAGTCAGAAGAAAACTTGTATACGACCTCCAATCCGCTCACAACACGTCTTTAAAGCTGTCTTTCCTATTGCCTAAAGATGACAGACCACATCTGAATAAATTATCAAGCCATCTGCAATTCATAGTTTCCTATATTCTGTATTCCAACGTGCTATCAAACAGGCAACTGAGGACATTCCGGGAATGGTCTGGTGACAGAGAATGAAGATATGGGATGACAATGAAAAAGTCAGCAGAAAATCATAAGTCAATGGAACTATTTTATGCTCTTTACTTCCTAGCCTGCACCAGTCCATTCAAAAGGCTCATTAGAATTTCAAATGAAAAGCTGAATAATACAAGCATTATAAATCTGTTACAAACAAACCTAAAACACATCAAGAAAAATATACATGGAATTTTCCTTTTTAAATTGCACTGTTTTTTCCTACAGGTTTGTTGGCTGGGAATCAGCAATTATTTGTTTTAAGGGTAACACTGTCTTTTCTTTTCATTTTTTAATTTACTTTACTTATTTGCATTGAAGGCCAGTGCCTGCCTGTCTCCCTGGTCCCTCTGCAGCTTGAAGAATGGAATCCAGACACCTTTCAGGCTTCTCTGTGCAGCCATAGGTTTTCCTTTTTTTTTCTTTTTTCTTTTTTTTTTTTTTCCTTTTAAGCCATTATGAGTAAAAAACGGAAGTTATTTACCTGTGGGAGATATCTCAAGAGAAATCAAGAGCCTGAGCTTACTGCCACATCCCACCATGGAATGGACTCCTAATAGGGAGTTAAATTGTTATCTGCCGAAAGTAAGCCCTCGTGGCAGAACAGCAAGGGGAAGGCAACGTCTGGTGGGTCTGGATACCTCCACGCCGCCTGCGACACACCAGCAGCAGGTGGGTCTCTTTGCAAAGCTGTTCTGTAAGACCAGGGGACTTGTCCATACAAATATTTCTGCTTATGATTAGAACTATTCATTAGAAGTCTTTTAAAAGGAAAATAAGCCCTTAATGTTTCCTTTGACGTAAAACAATTCAGACCAACCTTACTAATAACAGAACAAAAAAATGGAAAAGTACCATCAAAACCTGAATGGTGTGAGTGTACCGCTTCTGAGAACGGCAAGAAAAAAAAAAACGGTTATGAGAAAATACATAATACTATATTAATGGATATGACTTATATCGCATTTTTTTCAGTTTTGGGGTTTCAACATTTTTCATTGTCCGAATGAAGAAAACCCCAACAAACCAAACCCCAGCCAACATGGCAGGACAAAAACCCCAAAGCACAGGAACCGAACACTGAGCCAAGGATTCCAAAATAAATCATCGTAGCGTATCACCCATAGCAATCCCAGTAAAACTTCTGGACCTCTCAGATGCTGCCAGACAACAGGACCACACACGTCAAGCCAGAACACTACGTTATGCTTTGTTAAGCCGAAGTGGCGGCAGCCCGAGGAGCTGGTGGCTCTCAGGCTGGGGTGTCCGCGTGCCCCAGGAGAGCGGCGAGCTGCTCCGTACACCGGCCCGCTGCACTGCGAGGGGACCGGGAGCGCCACGAGAGCAGGGCAGCACAGCTGCCACCAGGCTGGAGAAAGAGCTGCCAAAGCGGACACAGTCAATCACTCACTCAAAAATGAAAATTTAAAAATTGCAATGTGGTAGAGGTCTCTTACCTAGTGCTGATACGCCACTGAAGCTACACGGAGTCATCTTTAAATGAAGTATTAATGATAAGAAACTATTCTGACAGATGTTATCTATGTACTTTCTCATTCCCAGGACCTCTGTTACCATTTTCTAATGCATAAGATTATTTTCCAGAACATCAGCTACGCTTCTACTCAAACATTGGGCTAAATCTTGACAGACTGGCTTCCAGAAGCATCTGCTTGAAGAAAATCTTAATACAAAATCTGAACAAGCACCTTAAATTCTAACCACCGAATCCCAGGAACATGATTTACGAAGCACCAAGTCCACCTGTAAGAGATGTTAATTACGGCTGAAACCCTGGGGCTCCCCGATAAAAAGGGCCAGTCAAGGCATATGCAGAGAAATTCAGAGACCATACATGATGCAACAGCATCGCCTGTTCAGCACGCGTGTGCCGTCCTCGGATGGGGTATGCAGGATTCCTGCGCTCGGCTCAGCTGGGGAGTGGGGGAAGACATCCTATATATGTATTAAAATAGCTTTCTGCGTCTTAAGGAAACAGAAATGAAATAAATATACAAATAAACAAACACTTCAAAGATAACAATGAAATCTCACCAGTTGCAGAACATGTCCACTCAGTCTCTTTTTTTTTCCTAAGTGCTTTTCCTTAGTAAAAGCCATCAAATATCATTGTGATTGAGTAATAATTTTTTTAGCAGCATCGAAGAATTAAAGCAAGAGAGAAAGGGAAGGCGTGCAAGAGAGAAAAGGAGGGAGAGAAAGAGAGAGGTTAAGCTCAAAGGCAGAGAGAGCGAAATGGACCAGATTATACAAAATTAAAAAGCAAATACGCGCAGACAATTTGTGCCGAGTGATTGCAAGCAATTACAGTCCGGCTTTTCTGGAGGGAAAATTGGGGAGGGGGGGGAAGGTTATTTCAGCTTAAAAGGAGACTTTATTCATTCCTGATCAGCTTCTCCTACTATTCTCTCTTTTATTCTTGGATATCAATTTAAAAAAAAATCACCCTTCAGATGTTACATGTCTAACCCTGGGAATCCCACCCCTGGGCAGAGGGAGGATTTCAGCTTCCAATCGGCTCTTTCTATAGCCCTGAAAAAGCAATTTGCTCATAAAGGATAAAAAAAAAAAAAAAAAAAGGAAGGGGGGGTGGGGGGAGAAAGAAAGAAAAGGAGGGCAAAAAAGGAAAACCACAACAAGGGCATGCGTTTCTCTTGGAGGAGAGCTTCAATTTTACTGTAATTGTCTGAAGAAGAGCCGCTTTGATCTGCAGAATTATTATTATGCTTCAAATGCCTGCCTGCTAATGTCACAGCTGTGCTTCGGCACGAGCACACCGAGGGGGACCAGAGGCTAACCTGGGCCTTGCTCGGGCCGCGGGTCCTGCTCCCCCCTTCTTTTGTGCCTCTGAACTTTATTCCGGGAGCAGCTAAAGCGAGCAGCCCCCCCGGCTCTGCCGCCCGCGGCCGGGCCCCGCGCTCCAGCAGCGGCTGCACGGCTCCTGCTCAGCCCTCCCGGCTCCAGAGAGGGAGGTGAAAACGCTGAGATTGCCTCCCCGTAAGGATCAGGAGAGAGGGTTTAAAGCAATATATTTTCTTGCTTTTTGGTCTCGCTCAATCACCAGCTCAAGCAATGGGAAGAAGGCTTTAAGGCCTTTATCGTATTTCTTGTCTTACACCACTACCTGTTACTGTTGTTTGGTTGGTTTGGTTTTGTTGTTTTTTTTTTTAATTACAGCTAAAAAAATCTTCCATGTTTGAAATGCACCTCCCTCCCTCATGCCCTGAAGTCAGGCAAACGTTGCTGCTAGCGGAGGGAAGGCAGCAGCCTCCAACTCTGCACCAGCATCCCACCGCAACGCCGGGGCACAGCAGCGCGGGAGCAGAAAGGCTCCCGGGAGCTCTGGTTCTGCAGCAGGATGCAGACCCCCGCCAGAAGGAACACCACCTCCGTCACGCTCACCGTGGAAGCACAGGGAAGCTCCAGTTCCCCAACTAAATTTTAATGCAGTTCCCTGAAAAGGAAAGAAGTCCCACTGACGCCACAGAAGCATTTCCCACCGTGGACCCCCTTACTTTGGGGACCTGCAGCCTGAGGTTGTTTTGACTTCGTGAAGTCCAAATTGTTCCACAAAACACAGAGAAGCTCAGCTGCTTTCCTTGCATGCACCATCTCTGTACTTGTATTCATGGAATGTATTTTCATGCAAGTAGTCTACGATTATGTTCTTTCCCCCATGTTTATAAATCAGAGTTTAGGGTGACTGAGATACTCTGTACGTCAGGACAACGGCATCATCTTTTTCAGTTCTGACTGAAGGGGCCAGAACCTTAATACCATACTGCAATCCGTTTCTTGTGAGCTACTTATAGTCACAAAAAAACTTGTAGAAAGTATGTCTGTTTAAGAATATTCTCAGAAATTATTCCTAATTATTATTTGAAAATAGCCGTATTTAACGATGATGGTTTTTCAAAGAGTTCATTATGCAAAGCCCTCTCCTAAAGCCTGCATTCGACTCCGCCGAGCTGGGGAGGTCAGCTCCGAACACCCCGAGACCGAGCTGGGGCAGCACCAAGCGCCAGTAGCTCTGTGCGACCCACAGGGGTGCAGGGCTTCGGACAGAGCAACCCAACACATGCAGCTGGACCCCGACAACTGAAGCAACGCCAGATGCAGCTCTCAAACTTAGGCTGCACCTTAATCGGCAGCACAAGGTCCTGGAAGGACGCGGAAGCACTTAACATCACACCTGTATTTGGACACATCTGGGTGGCAGCTATTTAAAGTCCAGCTCTATGAACTATACAGTCTAAAAGCAAGGTCCATACCCCAGAAATTCAGGATTTTCTCTCATCAACTAACACATAACTCTTCTTTCCAAAGCTGCTGATATGTAACGAGATGTTTTCTATGCCACCAATTGAGTCCTGAGTACCACTAATGGTCATCAGAGGGATTTGGTGTGCAGGTGGTCACGCTGCAGAGAAAGCATGCTTTGCACCCTCATCCTTCCCTGTCCAGTTTGCTTCAAACCTCCCAAGCTCTGTGAAGATCTGAATTATCTTATCTCTGAAGAAAGAATGTTTTAAAACCAAACAGAGGAGTTTTACTTCAAATGTAAAGTTTCTTATCCCCAAAGCACAATTTTGAGGCACAACATAGAACAGCATTCAGTCACCGGTGGCGAGATATTGGTGACCACGTATTTTTGCAACTCACTAAAAAAAAAGAACAAGAATTTTGAGATTTTACAGCTTTCCAATGAGTTAAGTGCTCTATGCCTAGGAAGTTTTCAAGATACGTACGATCTTAAAATCTTCCCACTATTATATAAAAAAATAATACTTTGTGTAAGTAGAGGTTTCTAAAATCGTATTTCTCCGATTTTTCTTTGCTTGTATAGACTCAGAGTCCTGGTAACTGGCAGTATGCCTTCACATGAAGAAGTCTATGAAAAATGGTACAAATAATTTCTTAAAAAGTCTCTAACATCTTTCTGAAATAGTTTGCCTGTAAAATATGTAGCATGCACAAAATACACCGAGACGTGGTGTGACACAAACAATTTATTGGCATTAGTCTGGGATGAGGCACATAAGTCATGCAGGGCTTCACTACTCGTAAGTATTGCTGTCATCTCAAACTCATCAATAACACCTTTACTCTATCGCATCCTAGCATGAACTATGTATCTATCTAAACTATAAACATACACAATTTTTCAGTCAAAAGAGTAATAGGCAAATAGCTAGATTTCACTCATTTTGTGTTCTCCAGGTAGTAAAATAGACGCATATTTAATGTACATACCAAAAAGTGCAGTGCCAATAAGTAGAGAGAGTCATATTTCCGAGTTAGTTTATAGGCGGCTATATTTTATGGCTGTACCACTAAAACCATATATGCATGTACATAAATATAGATAAATATCTGTAAAGTCAGAACCTGCGCACATGAAATAGAGGACTGGATAAACGCAAGACAAAGTACATGATAAAAATAATCCTAATTTCTATATATTTTTCTATATATTTCTATATATATTTCTATAATTATGAACTCTCGACTGAAATTACTACTTGGAAATGAGATCTTGAGGTTATACAGTGTCCTCTCATACTGATCCCAGAGGTTGCTATTGGAGCTATCGCTCTTTTGCTTTATCATTTTGCTAATTGGTCATTAAGAAATCTGTATCTCTAATTCTGCCTTTGCCGGCAACACACTGTGGGTCAGCAAGTAAATTAATCTACCTCTACACCTCAGTTTCTCCAACTGCAATACAGGGAAACACATATCCATCACCGGGTCCTGTAGGAGTTAATCTGTTAATGTTTGTATCAATCAACTTGTCAAGTGCTATTTAAGCGCTTATTATTACTCATACAATAATTCCCTCCTTCAGGGATCCGTAGGTTTGTAAATGCCTCTTTCATCACATACGTGGAGTTCTTTTGGGGCGAGGAAGATGACCTGGATTATGGGCTGATCAAACACATCTTTGTAGGTGGCTTCAGAACACCGGGTGCTCTGGAGCAAGGCGGGACGAGTGTCCCTGGCGTCCCTGGCGTCCCGCTCCCAGGCTGCAGGGCGCTTCGCCCTCCTGGCTTCACCACACCACTTTTCTCAGCCGCACTCTGCGCGCCACCAGGGAACTAACGTAGCTCAGAAATATGTTCGTAGCTCGTGCCCAGGTACTGCCGCGCACAGAACCTCACGCGAGCATCCTTCCCATGAGGCAAGTGCTGGGCAAGAGTCTTCGCCTCCCTTCATCCTGTTCCCCTGCCATGCACACCCTCCGTCGTGGCTTGGAAACCCTTAGCACAAACCCCGAGAGGATGCTCTGCTCGTCCAGAGCATCGTTTGCCCCGATCGTCCCAGGGAGAAACCCTGTTTATTCAGGATGCCTGGCTCTACCACCTTGGTGAAAAGCCCCG
>JAVJGJ010000033.1:22634715-22647522 GCA_035590215.1 Microhierax caerulescens | reverse complement strand
TCGTTCTTTTTGTTTTTTTTTTTTTTTTTTTCCCCCCACACAGCTGGCAGTGTAAACAGTCACTTTAAAGTGACTGCAAATGCTAGTACAGCATCCAGGACTCTTATTATTAGATTCAGAACAACAACTTCAGGAATCCACAGTCATTGTGACGGCTGTAAAATCTGAATTGGTGAGTTTTATAAAAAATAAATTATAAACCAAGTCTCACAGAGAACAGTCATGTTTTAATTTTTCATGCTGAGACTAACTCTTCATTTTAAAACCGCTACAGCAAAAGTCTTAACCCCAGATCTTTATTTTTTCATGGTTTCCCCTCAGGGCCTCTTTAAATAGCCGGCAGAAGAGTCACTTCCCCATCGGTGCAGTTGGCACGCCTGCAAGTGTACTTAAAGTTTGCGTCTGATCAAGTTATGTGTATTGGATCTGAAACCAGTTAGTCAATTCTTTCAGGTCCCTAAGTGGCGATTTGTGGTAATGTCTACATCAATACTAACAGAGCGGTTTGCTAGCTGGTTTACGTAAAGCAAATGTCTGAAGGATGGAGGGGCTGCCTCCAAGGGTTCTCTCAGCTAATGGAGATGTGGCTGGAAAAAGAAACACGCAGATACAGGAGAAGTGCTGCTTTTAAAAGGACCATCCTTCACCGAAACACACAGCCCTGGGGAGGTGACAGGCGGGCATCGCCCAGGCACACGTGCCCTATTCCCAGCTGACAGGATTCCGGCACAGAGCCATCAGATCTCTGCTGTCCAGCCCCACTCGGCTCCCTCAGTCTTAGCACCAATAACATACAACTCTGCCGATTCATTAAAATATACTTCGAAGATTATTTTTTTTTTTAATGCAACAATCTGGGTCCCTCCCCCTGCATCTTCTCACTCCTTGGGCTCCAAATGGTGGGTACAGGCCACAAATTAGAAAAAGCAAAAGATGAAGAAAACAAACCAACCGGCAAACCAATCAAGAAACCCCATACTAAGGTAAAGTGGAACTACAAACTGGCAAAAGGTAAAGGATGTTATATAAAATAAAATTATGATTAATGAAAAAAGCAGGAAGTGCCCACTTAAACAAAAGTTGCTGGTTCAACTGTAAGCAATAAGCAATATTGGATTAAGCTTCTTTCCATTAAGAGCTTTTCTTTCTTTAAGATTTTTCATTTTAGTCCCAAAGAGAACACAAACTCATCGAAGCATGAATTACCTTTTTGTTTGCCTTTGTAAAGTGCGCAGCAAAACGGGCTGATCTCAGACAGGCCTTGGAGTGCCACCGAGTTGCAAACAAACATATTATGGGCACATTGCATTCAGCACAGAACTTCTTTGCACGTGCAAGAGCCCACGCATGCCTAGTGCGCTACGGAGACAATCTGACCCTGCTCGTCACATACCACATCGCCTCCCGACGTGATTTTTCTGTTTTCTTTCTCAGAAACACCTTTGAGCAAAGACAATGCATTTGTCCATACAGAGCTCTGGGGTTTTTAGGATTGTAAGAGAATTAGCAGCTTACAGAAATAAAAGAATCTAGAGAAAAATATTGTCTGTGTTCCCTGGGACAAAAAATGGCCAGGTTAGTCCTTACAGGGGCTGGACTGCGCAGGACAGCCGTATGCACGTCAGGCTGGCCAACTCCGTTTCATTACCCTTACAGCCCTGTGACACCTGTGTCACCCTGTGACAGCATCAGCAGGCTGCAGCCGAGACCCTGCAGGATGGCAGTACGAATTCTGGTCATTGACTTAATCATTACCCCTCACCAGATTCGGAACACCACCCTCTGAGAACCAGAACACATTAATACAAGTACTCTCGGAAGATTCTTGTGAACGTACGTGATATTTAGCTTCTGCCATACAGCTAACTGCAGCTGCGCGGTGAGGTGGGCACGTGGAAGCCCACCTCGTGCAGGCAGCGCCCTGAGCCATGTCTTCTGCCCCGGCCGGACCGCGCGGCGGAACCTGGGGCGGGTGCTCCTCAGAAAACGATGGAGTTAATTCCCATCACCCGAGTGTGAGAACTGCCAAAGGTTTAATGAACCAGAATGCAGAAGGCAGGGAATATCTGATATGGCATTCAGGAATGTGTCACCTTCTAAGAAAGGCTCCGGAACAGTAGGGGGCAAACAGAGGCAGAAGGTATTCATAAGTAAAGATGCAATTTGTAACCGATTGAACATTTTTTGAATACTGTTTTTCTAACTGTGAAATTGTTTTCTTTCCTGGATTTGTCATCATTTGTTACTTGATCACTTTGTAATTATTCATCACCATCTCTGCAAGCACTTAGAATAAAACTTTTGGAAAATTTCCAAATATGATGCTACATGTTAGCTGAGGATTTGCAGACCGTCAGGCAGCAAGCACACTTCGCTGATTCACGCAGCTCCCACGACCTGTAAACACGAAGGTACAGCCCCGCACTCAAACGACGGACAAACTGGAACAAGGACTCAATGCTCACAGCCTCTAGCTGCACACTAACCAGAAAATTAAAGCACCATTCCTCTAGACATTGCATCCCACTGTTGCTGACCTTACTGCCTGGCATAGCTGGCTGCTTGGTGGTGCCTGCAGAGAAGACAGCAGCATGAACCTGCAACACCGAAACTCCACTAACCCAGAGCCCCCCGTCGTTGGGCAGAAAGTACTTCAGTGAGGGAACAGATCACAGATTGCACCACAGCTTAAAGACCTCAAGTCAACTAACAGAACAGAGTACTTCACTGTACCAGCATCACGGTGAGGGATGAAGGTTTATACCTGGATTGTGAACACGCGTACATGTCTGCACTGTGCCCATGGGAAAGTCAGCAAGGCTGAAACCTGGATGTGTCCAGAACAGGATACCAACGGACTAAATGAGCTAGACAGTCAGGTGGGGGAAGCTGGGGGAGGCAAGACCATCATCCCTGGTTTGTCATCGTCAGCCCCACAGACAGCATGTGTGCACAGTGATGAAGTGATACCCCAGTGGAATGCACAGGTGAGAGAGGAGCAATCCACGTGGGTGAGAGGTATGTAGAAGCATAAGCAAACCAGAGAGGAATCACAAGCTAGAAACACACACAAGCACGTGTCACGGCGTGTAGTCTGTTAGTTTGATTTAGGGTCACAATCCTCCCCTACAAAAATGCATCTGGAATGAACTAGAATGACAAACTTCATAAAGGTGGAGATGCCACTGCTGCATCATTTGCTTCCAGCGATCCTCAGTGATTCTGGAGATTATCCTGTTATTTGGGATTAGTAGTCCACATTTGCTAGGGTTATAGAGAGGCAGCATCCCTCAGCACAACCTTTCCTGGGGCAGATCTGTTGCATCCCGACCTCATCTGCAATGGCAAAGTGTCCACAAAGGGCGACTCAGCTTCTGTCCCCAGTGCCACGCAGGGAAAAGACAGATTCCAAGGGCTTGCTCCGTGCCCTTGGGCACGTCGCTGCTTCTGCACTGCTTCAAACAGGGTAAAAAACCCACTGCTTCCTCACCAGCTATGCGCTGATTTACGCTTTGTTAAGTCATTTAAATATACTGCCTGAAGTGTAAAATCTGTGATCTGTCAGCAAACTTCAACTTTGCAAAAACCGTTGCTATTTATTATAATAAAGTGCTATATGTATACCAAGAGATAGGATCTGTTCTAGCAAAGCCATCTCAGACAAAAATACGGAATAAATGATCTCCCAAGGTCTTCTTCAACCCTGTTTTCCATGACGTTCCACAGAGAAAAAGCAGAGCGCCAGCCCTATGGACGAGCTCTTCTGCAGGTGCGTAACTCCCAGCACTGCCCCTCCGGGGCACCCACCACCCACCCCTTCGGATGCCAGCGTCGCCGGCCGCTGGAGCGGGCAAATCCCTCCTCTGCTCGAGCACTGCAACAAGCTCAGTGCTGCAAGTTTTCAAGCTGCCGCAAGTAACAAAGATGCTTTTTCAGACCCTTATTCATGCCATTTAAGATTTAATCATTTCAAATGAGCAATAAAAAGGAGAAGAAAAAAACAACCAAACTTAAGTTGCCAAACGGTGGCAAAGAAAATGTTTCCAAATCTATCAAATCTCTGCAACCTCGGTCCTTCCACAGAGGCAAAAAGGGGTTTAGCAGCATTGCTCAAGGGATTTTCGAACTACAGAGAGACTGTGCCCCACAGTTTCATGCAGAAGAATAAATTATTTTGTGGGGAAAAGGAAGGTTTGAACAAGTATTTATATATTCAAATTATTTTTACTAAATAGGAAAACAGATTTTTTGCTTCTGTTTATAATTCAAAATTTTAATTTTAAAGCTTCAGTATACATCTCGTAAGAGCATCGTAAACGCCACCCTCCAACAAATTTTCGCTGTTGCTTGCAAGCTTCATGAGGACTAGCCCTGCCGCCAGCCCAGTGCCGAGCCAGCCCGTGGGCACCGCAGGCTTCACCCTCACACCCAACAGGAGAAAAACGCTCTTCCATAAACACATCACAACTTTGTCTTTTGAAACTCCCATTGATTTCAGTGGGAGAGCAAGTCAGACTTAATAAGGCTAGAATATAAGGAAAGATCACAGAAGAGAAAGGGGAGAGAAGGAAAGGGATGTTTATTCAAGAGAAGGTAGCAAGAGTATTTGTTTATGGTAAATACGTTTTTAAAAATACCGGTATTTTTTTGCAGGCATTGTAACATGTACTATGCATTATGTTTGTTATTGCTTTTGGGGTTAGCTTTTACTTTTGTATTCATTTTTGTTGTTCTTTTTAGATGAAATAGCAAGTGATTGGCAGGAATCGTGTAAATGTGAAAGAACGCTCATTTATTTTCCACATTTCTCCTATGTTTTCAGAGATTAGCGCATGTAATATTTTAATGCTATAGCATAAATACGCATTGGAGTGAGCGCTCGTGTAGTCATACACTTGTAGCGCGTGTGATAGTGATATCCACGTGATTACATACAAGGACGGGTGGTAACATGCATTTAACATGCAAGCTTGTTCAGGGGGCGAGGCTGGCAGAGGGAGTTTCACACCAGTGAGATTTAACAGCCAAGTCTCTGTCACGGTGGCCGAGAGCTCAATTTTTGACCAGTAAAGAGAGGAAGTCTGCGCTGCCAATAGATGTGGCGTTTTCCCTCCAGTAGTGATATCCCTGAGCAATAACATTAAGACTGAGGATATTTTTAGAATCAAAAATATTGATTTGTTTTAGAGACATTTTAAAATAAAAAATTTCAAATTTAAATTTTTTATCGGAGTCAGATTTATGGCAGGTTACGTAGCAGATTTATGGGACAAAATGCCACTTTATAAAACACTTCATACATTAAAAGAAGAAGAATCACTGAACTATGTAATATTCAAAATATGAGAAATCAAATCTAAGGGCCCATCTCAGTAATTATCTTCATGAAGACTATACAGACGTCTGTATTTCTGCTAATGACAAATGCGGGATAAGGGAAAATACAGGAAGCAAGATGGGATATACTGGAAGAAAGGAAGTAAGAGATGTAGTCACTGCAGAAGTTAATATATATTTATCCAACCCAACCTAGAGTCCATCGTTACGAAACACTGACCCAGCTCAAAGAGTCTCCAGGTCCCGGGAAACGCTGTGGCCTCTCCCTGCCCGGGCGAGCCACGCAGCAGCTCGTCCCCCGCACGGGAGCCACGGACCTGCAGGACACGCAACGGGAAAGCCCCTGTCCTGTCCTCAACCCAAAGGGGCAGCTGCAAATCTCGCGCTCCAGGCGCACGGCTCCGAATGCTTCCTAAGTTTTCTGGTTTGAATTCTTGGACACGTGTGTAGTTTCGGGCACAGAGAAATGCAATTTTTGCCATTTGCTCACAACTGCAATCCAAACACACACATTTGTGATCAAACCCACGTTAGTGTACCCAGCCGCTCCGTTTGCCCACGGCATCCCAGGAGCCAGATTTCCCTGCTCCCCACGGGACCATCCACCTTACAGGTGCAGCACGCTATCCTGCCTCCCCATTCTCGCTGGCAGAAGGACATGTTAGCTTTCCTAATTCAGGCCTTCTATCTGTTCAAAAACACAGGCAGGATTTATATCAACAGATGAAATGACTGAAGATTATCTTGAAGAGGAACAACAAAACACGCTATACATAACAGTTAAAGAAAACGTGCTACCCAAAAAACAGGTTAGTATTTTAGACAAACATGGGAGGACTAATCAATTTTTTTTTTTTTTTTTAACGTATATAGGCAACTGAATCAACATGGGCCACTTCTTAGTGAAAGTCTTGGGGTTTGCTACCGACAGGTTTACATCTGTTTATAGCAATGTGCTTATACCATGGTCGTGACACTGTGCTTAAAGAAAAACCATGAGCATGCTTCAGAAGCGGGAAGATATTTAGTGTCCTTACAAGTAATTACTGCCAGGGACCAAATATTTTGACAAATGAGTGGTCAGATCTGGGCTGATAGGATAAACTTCAGTTCCTGCAAAATTTTAGCCCTACCAGTCATCACTCAACACCTGGGCAAGAACCAAGTCAAACCAAGACATCTGACATGCTTTGACAAACGGCAGCGAGCAAGATCAGAGCAGAAACTGTGAGACCTTGATGGCCTCTCTCTGCCCTTCTGCCTGAAAAAATGGTATTGGAGGCAATGTGCAACCACACAAGCTCATTCCAACAGCCTGGGGAAAGGAAAAAAATCACTAATTTACCCGTTCTGTGGTCAAAATCATTCTGTCTCCCAAATACCTCATCAGAAAAGAGGAGGGGGTAGGAAAAAAAATCCCAAAAACCAAGCATAAGTATTCTTTGATTAAATTCAGGGATGGGTTAAAATGTAACCGACAAACAAAACCAAACAAAACCAAATGAAAAAAAGCAAGAGTTTTGATTATGGGGATTTATTTCAAGGGTCTCTTCCTCCTGATATCCTTTCCATCTCCAGAATAATGAGACTCTAATCCCTGATAATGTTCCTCTCTTATCACCAGAGGTGCAGACACTGGGGCAGCTGGGAAGAGGAGAGCAGCAGCCTGACCTGCACCAGGTTGGTCCCCTTAGTCACAGGGCAATTCAAAAAAGTCTTTGAACAAGAAAATGTTCGGGGGTTTTTTTGTTTGTTTGTTTGTTTTTTAATAGCATGACTATGTCTGTCTGGGAGACCACGTATACAGGTCATCTCCTTCCCCAAAACCAACCCAGAATTGAAGGGCTTTGCTGTGAAGAGGCAGCTATGATTTAGCAAAAAAACAACCCCCAAAAACCCACACCTCCAAAACAAATCAAACAAACAAAAAACCACAAACAAAATATAACTTAAAAAAAAAATCAAGCCAAAATGAAATAGCTAAACAGGGCAACGGGGCCAAACGCAGACAAAAGCAATGCACTGAACCCACCTGGAGAGCAACACATCCAGCCCCGCGCCAACCACCTGGGCTTTGCGGCGGCAGGAAAATCCACCCGGGCGCATGCGGCTGGAGAGCATCTCGCGGCCACACCGGTGCCACGCCGAGCGCTCCGAGTCTTTCCCCATCCCTGTCACGCGGTGAAGATTGGCTGCCGGAGCACGGCGGGGAGGGGGGATGTACTGGTAGGTGGTGGGGGAATCTGGCTGGCTAGGGAGAGTGGCTCCCCCTTTTTTTTGTTTGTTTTTATTTATTCTTTTTTTTTTTTTTTTTTTTTTTAAGATACATACACGGAATGAAAAAAATTCAATTTATTCCTTTTGGGTCATATGAGGGAGCCAATGGCAAAGATAATAATATATGAAGCAAGAGAATGAGAGGGAGAAAGAGAATGAGAGGGAGGGGAGGGAAGGAGGGAGGAAGGGAGAGAGAAGCAAAAGGCTTTCTATTATTCGGGACACTGGTGATGCACACTGAGGCAGTTGGAAGATTAAATTAAGTATTATATCTGCTGACCCCATTGCCATGGTTACCGGACAGCGGAAAATATTAATCAAGCCAAACCTTTTCAGCTGAACATACCAGAAAAAAAATGCTAAATATAAATATATATGTACATATTTGCTGCTCTGCCATGCTAATGTGGAGTGCCAGCAAGCAAAGCACCTGATATCATCAAGATAAACAAATTTAAAATATCCTTGCCGCACAAGAAGGCTGACGTCAGCGTGGTGAGCGCAGCATGGGGAACGGGGGCTGCAGTGCGCTCGCTCTCCCTTCAGCCGATTAAAAAAAAGGAGTTTGAATAAGGAACGGTAACATCTTGCTGGGTGCCTGAGCTGGGGGGTATTTAGGGCTCTCTTCCCGTAGGGAACTACAGCACTGTCTCCCAGCCAGGGCAGCACCATCCAAACAAAGGCAGGCAGGAGATGGGGAAGCCTGCAAGGGTGACTTGGCCGAGGTGCCCGGCTGCTGCTTGGCACGAGCCCCTGCCCACCCGAGCCCACCGCGCCGCCGAGCCACGACACCACGGCCACACTGTGTGCCTCCCACGGGAAACTAAAACCATCCCCACCAACTTCATCTTCGCCTTCAAACTAGAACTGGCGCTCAGAGGAAACGCAGCCGAAGCCCCGGTCTGTACCCGGGAAGTATTCTTTGTCTGTGAATTCCGCATACGTGACCTGCAGGTCCCTGCCTTCCTGTAAGCACGCGACAGACCCTGTTTGCCCGGTACGTACACAACATACTCGCACTCAAAGACAATATTCAGGTATCTAGGGCGATAGAGAACAAACATTGCTGAGCTGGAGAGAGAACATGACCATACTATTACAGAGTGCATCGTAACTAATAAATATCCGAGTAAGCCTGCGTCTGCTGCCCTCGCCCACCACGGGCACCCGCGTCTCCCCTGGGCTGGCATGAGTCAGCTCTGCAAGGAACCTCTTTGGCTTTCACAAAGGGAAGAACCCAACCAAAACAAAAACGCATCAATACTAATTATAATGCTGATATTAAACCTCTATCATTTTTCCAGCACTAAGCTTAAACCCAGAAACAAGAATAACACCACATATTAACCTGTCCCTTTCCATGCAATAAATCACTGGCTTAACTAAAAAGGGAATTTTAAACCCCTCATTTTCTGTATTTTCTCCCAGTCAACGTGTCCACTTGCACTTTGTTGCCTGTTTTCGTCTTTATTTTACAGGCAAGTTTTTTTGCATCTGCTGTGGACTTGTGTGATTTTCCCTGAAGTCTTTAAAATATGCAGAATACTGAGGTGACAAACTGCACATCCTTTGCTGTGACCTAAACGTGTACTGAGGTGCTAGAGAAGAGATATTGGAACAAAGTAAAAAATAAAGGAATAAAACGTCACTGGACCCAATGAAAAAGATGAGCATTCTAAAGGAATTCAAGATGGGAGCAATTAATACATTAATAAACATGCTTTATAGCAGTTCTTACAGAGCAGTGTAAGTGGTATCTAGTAGATCAGCTCAAATGACAACTGAACTCAAATGATGGAACACCTGGGTTAGTCTGACAGAGTACAAGCCAGCCGCTTAATGTGAAAATTGTGCACCTTGAATCTACCAATGTTTTGGGGTACATGAACAATTACCAAAAAAAAAAAAAAAAAAAAGAAATAAAAAGGTGGTTTGACAAGAGTAGCATTTAACAAGCAACTATTACAGCATTGTTGCCCCCCCTTGGTAATATTTGTTAAGAAAAGAAGGAGAAAAAAAAAAAAAAAAAGAAGAAGAAAAAGGGAAAAGATATTCCATAAGCAAACAGAAGGCTCCCGGCTGGAACTGAGCACACCGATGGCAGCGGTTTGGCAGAGGCTGGCATGAAGAAACACATGCTTCCGTAGCAGCACGTACAAGGAATTCTGGACAGAAATATGTTGCAATTGCCCCATTCCATACCAAGAAATGCACCATGAGTTTCCCGATAGCTGTTCGCGGGTCAGCGCGGCGGAGCAGGCGCCACACGGCAAGGGCCAGGCGAGCCCAGCGGCGTGCCACAGCCCCTCTGCCACGGGCACACGCCACAGCCCCTCTGCCACAGCCCCTCTGCCACAGCCCCTCTGCCACAGCCCCTCTGCCACGGGCACGCGCCACAGCCGCCCCACTCCACACGCAGCACACACGGCCACACGTCATCACACAGCAGCGATTCCAAACTACAGCAGATTGAGATCACGAATACAAATATGCATATAAAATATTTTATAGATTATACAAAACAAATGTTCTGGTTCATTTACAGTTCTGTAAAAACAGAGCCAAATTTACTGAAGGCATAAACAAGTACATCTATTTCATTTTTAAAATGTTAATGAAGAATGAGATTGTTATTTGTTCTTGGTCTATTTTGTGATTTTAGCCAATAGTTCTAGTGATAATTATCAACTGTTTATATTTAGATAAAAGCAGTCCATATGGCAATAGCAGAACAATCTGATGTTTAGATCCTCAGCTACATGTTTTCTATAAATAATGTGATTGAATAACTGTAACAAATTATTTCATCAGTCTAAAAGCAGATACCAATATATAACAACTAAGAAAGCCATTTACTCATTATCTGCAAATAATAAATACCTTTCCAAGTACATTTAACACTTAGGAAAATACAAAAATATAAAAATACAGTTTTTAACCCATAAACGTTTACATGAACATATATTAATATTTACTCCTTAATTTCCCACAAACACACACACACAAAGCATCAATGGGTTGTTACAATAATTAAAGGACCTGCCTAATTTTGCACACATAAACACTGTTATTTTACACATTTGTATCTGAATCTTACCAAATATCATCCCTATTCAAACTGTCCTACCAATTTTGCAGATTTCAAACCTTATGGATGCCTCTCCTGAAAGGGACCTCAACTCTCGACATGGGGACCCTCCCGTTTTGAAAATACTTGCAACAGTCAGACTAATGTCACTCCCAACATCACGGCAACGTTGCACGCCTTCCCAGGATTTTCGGTGTCGGCACCCTTAGTGGGGATTCCCAGGTTGCACAGCCCTCCTCCTCACACAAAGAAGCAACCCCAGACCTGGACGGGCGGCAGCATGGGCAGCATGGGCAGCCACCCCTTCCCCGCAGGGAAAATGATTGCGGCGCAATGGCCAGCACGGACAGCTTAGGGCAGCTGTGTCATATAAATTGTCAGCAATGACCATAAGCACTCAGAGAAACAATTTAATTCCTCACTCCCGCCATCATGGGCTGATATATTCTTTCAAGGTCATTACCCAAGGCTAGGAGGGTCGCATGATTAACGAGTGACACATCCAATGAGGGCGGCTGTGCCTGAGCAGGCCTTATATTAATTAGACAGAAGCTCTGAAAAATAAACGGTGCCTGGCAAGGAGGGGCCAAACTCAAAAACTCTATGGCTGCTGCACCTCCTCAAACTCCAAAATCACCACCCTGCTCCTTCCCCTTAATAGTCAACCACCACTTTGTTACAGAAATTCACAAGTAGGATACACAAAAGGTGCCTCTTACCTGGTTTAAATGACTTGGGTTCTTTCCCCAAGTTTCCCTTGAGCCCCTTTTTTATGCTTTTCTTCCTCCTTGCCATAATTCATTGACTTATACTGCCTGGAAGCACAAGAGACTACTATTCACAATTAACTGTGCTTCTGAAGAGCAAATTAAACCCTCAAAAATGTCCCAAGGCTTACAGGTTTGTTCCAGCCACTTGGAGAGACCAAGAGCAATCATTAGAACATACACTGGCCCCATCACCAAAACCTGTAGCAATCTAACCCCATCCCAAACCCAGAGATTCTTCATAACAGTTTTGCAAGTTCAATGTTTTTCTGAAAACTAGAAGCCACTCTTCTGCCCTAGATGCCAGGCAAGCATTCCTAACTGCGTCTCTTGCATCTCCACAAAGAAAAAAAAATAACAATCCCATCAAGGAAAGAGCTGATTTTCAGAAACTTTCATCAGTCAGAGAGGAGACACCTTGTGATCAGCCATCAGAATGGGCTATTGCCTTTAAACGGGAAAGACAACGAAAAAAAGCCACAAACCTTGAAACCAGTGTGGCTGCTGCTGCTAACAACACTAGAGATGAGACTCAGTTATCACAAAACACTTCTCCAGCGCATCAGCAGATGAAACCTACCCATCTCTCTTTGCCACTGCCTCTCTCATGGGGTACAGAGGGAATAACCTTGTATTGTGATCCTAGCAAACGCTGGAAGTGTCAAAGTGCTTTTTTAGAACATTCTGAATGGTGAGCATGCATGCATGCAAACGTGAGTTTGAGGCACGGTAACCAAATACAAGTAAGAATCCCTTCAAAAATTCAGTTCAATTATTTTTTTCTGCACGCACAGATGCAGCATTATGTTCAGCATTAATAGCGACTTTCACACGAACGCTCCTTAGCATAGCTCTCCTCATCCCAGCCAGAGCAAGCCAAAAGCTTTCTGCTACCCTCCGTCCCCACAGCAGTGGCAGAGCTGCACGCAGCACCCTGGAATGCACCGGGTGGCTCAGGGGAAGCCGCAGAGATGGTTTAAGTCCCACCTCAATACACACCTCGAGTGCCCTGGCTCAGCTGTGCCTTCCAGAAGTCCTCCCAGGAAGACTCAAGAGAAGACCAGGAGTGACTGCTAATTACAGCAGCACTCACAGCCCTTCATTAGGCAGCACACTGCTGTCAACCGGCTGTTGACAAGCCCCTGGTAATCGCGACGCAGTGTGTCTGCTGGCCGAGCGCCGCTGCGAGGAGCCTCCTGGCACAGTTTCCAGCTAGGTCACCTGTGGGACTGGGCGGCGTGGGACCGCCACCGAGTACCACGCTAGGTCACCTGTGGGACTGGGCGGCGTGGGACCGCCACCGAGTACCACGCTAGGTCACCTGTGGGACTGGGCGGC
>JAVJGJ010000033.1:22596814-22611296 GCA_035590215.1 Microhierax caerulescens | reverse complement strand
GCGGAGCGGCAGCGCGGCGCGCCCGGCCCTGCGGCTGCAGCCTGCGGCAACCGGGAACGGCACCTACTGCCCGGGGAGGCAGTGGGGGGACCACCCCAGAACCAACCCCCGTTCTGCGACAGTCAGTAACACCCCTGACTTGCAAAACTGGGAATTATTTTCTTCTGAAAAATTATATAAATGATATAAAGTGTATTATTTTTTTTTGAGCGATTTTTGCCGCTGTGAGCTCGCTGAAACGAGGGCGTGATGAGAACTGGAACGCAGTGAAGAACAAACGCTGGCAAACGAAGGTGATGAGCGCGCTCAAGCCACCCTTGCGATGCAGGGCCACGCCAGAGCATCACCCCGCAGCCCTCCAGCCGCGCCAGGGCTCCCTGCCACAGAGAGGCCTCTGCACTGAACAAGTTGTAAGGAACCAGACAGGTTTCTGTCTGTTGATCCCTTCCTGGGTTTGGAGTTGGAGCCTTCTAAGCACCTACCCCCCTGCTGCCGGCCAGGCTGCCCCCGGGGATTCCCCCCCGGGATGCCCCCGCAGTGGCCCGGCACCGGTAGCTGCATCCTGGATGTGTAATTCTGCTGCCCACGGAGCACCACGGAACAGTGGTGCTCAGCTGCTGGAGTTTTCTCGATGTTACAGCTTTTAACAAACTGCTGCGACTGCCATTATAAAACTGATAGAGCCGGCAACCCCCTACAACCACTACAGGTCCCCAACAAAAGGCCGTGCATTTTAAGAGCAACATAGTTTGTCCATTATTACGATTTATTACTATTTGCATTACAGTAGTACCCAGAGGCCCCTGCCAGGGTTCCTTTGTGCTGGGCATTGTACAGAACATGCAGCAACACACTGATCTAAAAAAATTCTGCCTAAAAGGTTCCAGACCCATTCTCTCTAGGTATTTCCTCAACTCAATGCGTTCATCATTTTTATCATTAAGGGGCATTTCCCAAACTCTTAATCATCTTTTTTCCACAGTAATACAGAGGTAGAATTTTCCCAGCCCCTCTACTTCCACTTCCAGTTACAGCCCTGTGACTAACATCGCAACAGGCTCCGAGGTCATTGTGCAAAACTTACAGCCAGGCGTTAAGCGTCCTTCGAGTCCAAGGACACGCAAGGTAATTATAAGCATCAAGATGATATTAACAGGACTGCACCAAACAAAATAATCAAGCAAAGACAACATGATTTTATGTGAGTCTTTCTCCTTCAGCTGAAAAAGAAAGCCCAAAGCAGCGCTCTGAAAAAAAATATTCAGAAAGACAGTAAACAAAACCAGCAATACAACTACAGATGCACAACGTTAGTATGGAAACAAAGGGAAGGTGTAGAGATGGCATGTATCACCCTTAAAAGCAAGAGTGAAAATAGCCTCTTCTATCTCTAAAAGCAGCTGGTGATGATTCGCAGTAGATTTTTCTGTAATAAAATTCCCCTATGTTTCTTTACTTGGAAAACTCAGTTTATAGGTCAGTTAACAAGTATTAAAACCACAAGAGAACATGAAACGCACCACCTTTTCCTTTTGATCCTTTTCCCTTTTGGATGAAAGTTTTGAAGTTTGGAATATAAAATCCCTGAATTTTTGTTATGTTTTATGCCCCCACGAAGGCATTAAAACAAAAGTTTGTGGGCTGAAGAAATATCCCTTAACTAGTAGGGAATTAAAGCAAGCTGTCCTGCATCAGCACACCTGTTAGCCAGGTGCTGCCGCCCCAGCTCCCCAAATGGAACACCTCATTTACAAAACAAATCTGTCTAGAAAATTACCTGCCCCTCTTGATTGCTGCAAATGGTTTTCATCAACCTGCACCAAACTGTACTCTGGTCTCTCCAAATTTACAGCATTGGCTATAAGAGTCATTGTAGGAGGAAAAGGAATAGAAGCAATGTTTAAAAGCTATTAAATAAATAGAGGGTCCCCACTGAGAATGGTCAGTGCCTTGGGTGTCCATTCGTTAAGGTAGCTTCCCACTGAGCACGCTACATAACCCACCACCAAGCACAGAATTGGCTTGGCTTAAAGGTTTTAAAGGCCCTGTTCTCTTGCAGGATGCTTCGGGTTTGAAATCTATCAAAGGAATCTCAAAACAAATTACATGGTAAATTATTATCTCTGTTCTGGCCTCCTCTCTACACCCCACTGTTCAGCATGAATGACGATGGGAGAGCCGCTTGTGAAAGCCTGCAAGATAAGCAGATTACAGAATGTCAGGTGCCTCGGGCTACTCTAAATTTCACAGCCAAACTTCGCTGGCCGAATCAGTTCATCTCACTAATATGGGTCACAGGCTATTTCAATTAATGCACCTCTAATGACTAACATTTGTTCCATAATGTGAAAGGAATAAATACAGAGATACACAAAGCAGCAATATAAAGCAAAATGCTCTCCCCTTGCCTCTCATCAGTATCACTGCATTTAGTTTCTCTAACCAACTAACAGAGATGGGGGAAACAGGCTTGCAAGGAATACAGAATTTCTTTCAGAAAGAAACCTTTTATGCAGCCTTCCTATCATTACCAATGCATTTCTGGCAGCTTTCAGTGTCCTCTAGATCCCAGCATACTGAATAACAAGCCCTGATATGAAAACAGAATGCAGAAAACAAATTAGCATTTTGAAAATAAAAAGCATGGCTTTTAATCCTATTAAGAACTGGCTTTTTTTTTTTTTTTTTTAAGTTCTCTGAAAGATATACTGATGTTTCCATTAACATAAATGCTGAAATCAGCATTTCCTTTGAAAGAAGTTGTTAATATTTGGAAATGGTAGGATTTCCAATCCTAGATTTGATTGTTATTCTATACTACCCTGCAAGTGCCAAGGTCATGGGGAGATTCACCTGCACACTGAGCTAAATGAATGCACTCGGCCACAATACATGTATAATTTAACATTCTCCTCTCAAGTACCTCCATGCATTCCTAAAAATATTTTATTACAATAACAAATTGGTTTCAAAATCATGCATTATGTATTCTGAAATTAGGTCTGCCAATGAAACCTGTATATACAAACATACAGGCAACCATGCAGGATAGCGTGAACACAGAAATTATGGGTTCTAGAGGAACTGAAAGGAACAATTAATTCTTCCTGTAACTCCAAAAAGTCCTTTTTTATTACTTTAATCTGCATAGTTTAAAAGAACAAAACAATCAATTGCTGTGAAATGTATTTAGAAATCAAATAGCATGTCTTTTTCTAGATGTCTTTATAGAAAGAAAATGTTTAACTGCAAAGTGCACAGTATATTAAAACATACATTGGGGAGTTCATTTCTCAAGGGAAGGGTTGGGAAAAATAACACAAAGCGAGTATTAGTTACATTTCAAAACTTCACCATTATAACATTCTAAATGCTTTTTTCCTCCAGATCAAGCTCCTCCAAATATTTAAGATTAATTTCTCAAGAAATTCCTGCTGCATTCTTGATAAATAAAAGTAGTCCTTTGACATTTTTTTGTAGTTAGTTAGCCAAAGAGTTAAAAAATTTATAATATTGCTGAATTTTCAGTTGCAAATGCTCTAACATTAATGCACTTTCATGATAGATGGCTGGTTCTGATTTGTAAGTTTCATTTTAAGTTAAATATACATTGATAAAGCATCCTTTTACAGCCCAAATATTCTTTTTTCTCATGCAAAATAAGCATGTTTCTTGGTCAACTGACATTTTGTTAAAATGGACTTGAGGTAACTATTTATGAATAATTAAGATTAAAATGTTTCTGTGATTCCCTCAATGCTTTTTTTATTTTAAAACATTTATATCATGTCAAAATGGACTTAGTCTTCCAAAGGTAACTTTCCATTAAAATAATGGAGAAAATGACATTTCTAATTTTGATAATAGCCCTGAGTTCTTAACTAAAGTCAAAGCCTTCTGCTGCAGAAGCATGACATGGTTCAGGATTGATACCATTATGTGAATTCTTTGTAATGGTGTTAAAATGCTTGATTTGAGGTATTTACAACATGACAAATAAGATCAACCAAATTTCCATTTTAAACCAGCAGCCCTGACTACGCCTTTATTTTGGACGGTGTGTTTCACTCTGTTAGAACTATTTGCTTGTCTGCTGTTTATGGTAAGAAAGAGAGTCTGGCAGATATTACTATTAATTATACTTTGTTCAATTTTAAACTTCAGGAAATATTTTCAAAAGCAGCTGGCAAATGTATGTTCAAACTGGACATTAGTTATTTCATTTTTATTCCAAGAAGCAAAAATGCAAAATATTCTGAAAGACTTGTGTTTTGCAACAGGAAAGCCAGATTAGATTGAAGACTTCACATTTCTACAAGATTTTAATTCAGTAAATATTGCATAAAATTAGAACCTTTACACTCTCTTTTTTAAATACAAGTGCAAACGTTGCACTCAGAAAGGGTTTCTCTGTAATTTCGTTTAGATGTTCTGATATGACTAGACATACAGCTTTCAGCAGCAAAATCATGAGAAATAATTATCTCTAATCTAATCAGTAGTATCTGAATATGGTAAATGTTAGCAGCTTAATTTGTGATTTCTTAAAAAGCCTTTTGTATCCCTATTTATACTGACACATTGAAGCTTCCCTTTTAAAGCAATAATTAAGAAATTGTTGACAGAAATTAAACGTCACTGACTATTTTAAACAATTGTAAATGTTCTTCCCCCTTCTTCCCTCAGGTTGAGCCTGACAAAAAGGGAAATCTAAACTACCATTAGAGAGGGGAACACGAGTTTCTGGGGTGGTTTTTTGCAGTAAAGAGATGTAATTCATATAAGTAATAAGCAAGCCCCACGCTATGGATTTTTAAATGCCCTGGCTCGTAATCCTGAGGTTAAATGATTAAACCCATTCCTGCACTTTTCGGTTTAGCTGTAGATACATTTCCTTGAATTTAGCTGTGGGCAATTTTAAGCTGAATAGGAGCTGCTCTTTTATTTGTTATTAAAGTCCATTGCTATCTTTCAAAACTGTTTGTTACACATATCTGAACACATACACATATTAAGAAAATACACTGAAGTAAATACAAGATTATAAAAACTGGGTAAAAATCACTCTGTGTTCATTTGTGCATGGCAATTTGCTTAACGAAAATTATAAATGGCAATACATTACAGCATTAAATACAACCGTTATCTTTCTTATACGAATTTAAGTAAAAAACAAAACAATTTTCCAAACGTTGCATGTAATCATTGAAAAGAAGGACCTTCAAAGGCAGAGGCTGGGGGTGCCTGAGCTCAGGGCAGCAAGATGAGCACAAGCAAATGCTGCCTGATGAGATGCAGCCAAGTGGTCAGTGACGCTGAATGTGTCTCAGCCAGAAGCAGAAGCTCCGGATTTGGAGGAGCCCTTTCAAAGGACACTTACATAAGAATACATATAGGTGGGAAGTTTGAAAAGCATGTAGGAGGTAAGAGATACAGTAAAGCTTTCCTTCTCTATCACTGATTATTTCTCATGAAAAAGGCAGGAGTGTCTGGACAGGAATATCACCACTGAATGCTGTTGCACTGTTAGCTTTGAATGTTTTGTTGTTTTGAATGCAATAATTTACATTAAAAGACGGCAGATACTGGAGCGGATTGCAGCTCCTCTGTACAGCTTTCTGGCTGGCATGAAAAAAGATCTGAAAGGTAAAATGGAAGAAGGTTTCTTACGTATTTTTCCCATTCAGGATCCTGCAACTGGCTGGTGAGCTGCATGACACTGAAAAAACATGCAGGCTTCTAACAGGATTAAAGGCAGAGGAAGAAAATACAAATCAAACACACACCGGTGTTTTTCAGTACTTTTGTTTTGTTCATGAAATAATTCCCCCCGGTGTGATTAATGCTGTAAACACAAAGAGCACGGGCTGAGCCCTCAGCGGAGGAAGCTGCCGGCAGGGGGGTGGCGGGTGCGTGGCTGGCCGGGGGGAGCGTCCCCTGCCACGGGTCCTGGCCCGACACCCGGCCCAGGGGCCCAACACCTACGTGGGACTCAGTTTTTAGAGCGAGCGTTACTTTCAGGGTTAGAGACATTCCTCGGTTTCTTCTTTAAATTAGCTTTCTGTTAAATGCAGACATATATAAGTCCTTATGCCTTTGGGGTGTCGGAAGTGACCAATATTTATGATTGTAATGGAAGAGCTGCAAACCCTGGGAACTTCATTTTACCATCATGATTAGAAATCCAGTCCCATGGAGGTTTTTACTGGGCAGAGACTCTCCAAGCCGGTTTATTTCACACCACCGGTTTGTCTGACAGAGCATTTCGCTAAGCTATCCTAAAATGCACGGCTGCTGTTTTCTGCTCCGTGATGCCACGGGGCAGGGTGTGAAACCTGCGCTCACTGCATTCAGGAAGCCAGATCCACTTCCCCGAAACAAACCTACAAGAACACACTGAATCATTTTCAGGATGAGACTGTTCACAAAACACCACCCAGCCAGCAGCGTGAGCACAAGCACCCTGCACGGATGTGCACGCTTCTTCACGGAAACACCCACCTCTGACCAGGAGCAAATCAGATGAAGACCCCCACCAAGGACAATACCTAATAGATAACCGGACCAGTCCACGCAGGTCTTCAGCTCTCCCCGTGGACCATTCCCACAAGATGGTCCGGACAGCACTGCACCCTCCAGCCCGCGGGCCTGGCCCCGGGGTCCGCACCGTGGAGCTGGCAGTGCCGCAGGGATGAGCGCACGTCCTGCCCCGTGCCCCAGCGCACCGCACACCGCGGGCCATGCCCCGGCACGGGGGGTGCCGAGGGGAAAGCTGCACGGGCCAGGCTGGCTGGCGTTGCAGCTTATGGAAAACTTCTGTTGGTAGCAGTTGTCGCCCAACTATCCAGACTAAGAATAATATAGGTTTGGGGATTTTAAAAGTAGTAGGACGGTACAATTCTATCCCCGAGGCTAACTTACCCCAAGTACATTACCAGAAATAATACTAAGTAGTACTTTCATAGGCAGAGCTCCAAAATAAAATGAAAAAAGTAAATCCATTAATTTGATATCAATCTCTTTTTTTGTAGCAGATGAAAATAAATGAAGATTTAAAGCATGTTGTCAAGAAATAAGACGTGCTAAGGTGTGACGGTTTGCTACCTGAAGAAGTTAGAGGAAGAGGGTGTCCGTAAAAAGAAGGCTTCACTCGATGTTCAGAACACAGTTGTTTTTAATTTTGTTGAAATTAATTTCCTTGAAAAGGGAGTAGTATGTTTTCCTTCTCCCTCTCATTCCTGCCTCAGCCTTCCCTCTCCTCTACCACCAGAAAACAATCTTTTGCCTAAGACTTAGCAATCTATACTTTTTGTTCGCAGCTATATGATTTCTGTAAACGTTTTCTTTCCACAAGTGTTCTTCCAGCAAGTAAAACAGGAAAGTAAGATTTATTGTTTGTTTACCAACAGTAATAAGCAAACAAAGGTTTCTTGCTATACCACATTTTTACACAAAGTTTACACAACAGCACATAGGAAAAACTAAACACAGAAGTAGATGGAGCCCTGTCCACCCAGACTGAAGGTCTCCGTCACTTGATATGGGTTTTTTGTCTCCAGTTCATCTCTGGAAAGTTCTTTCTCAACATATAGAGGAAAGCTGGCTTCCCTCTTCTCATTTCAGAATCACTCTCTCTTGTGTTTGATGTGTTTTGGGTGAAGTGTCAGGCAATTATGGTGATGTACTTGCGTTTATATTACCCTCGCTCTTCCCTCAGTGGCTTTTAAAAGTAAACACCCCCCCTCTCCCCCCTGCCCGCGTGTGAGCGGGACATCGCCCCGGCCCCGGGTGACGGCAGGGCAGCCCCAGCCCCAGCTCGTGCTCCCAAGGAGACTCGGTGGCTCCAGTAAATCCCAGGTGCAGTGAAGATGACTGTGTGCATTTTAAACAGCAGTTTAGAGTGATTTCTGCTGCACATCCCTCAGCAGGGCCCACACCAAATTACTTTAGTTTTACTGTTTCTGTGTTTATTGGGGCTGATTCATTACATAGCACAGAGTCTATAGGAATAAGCTGTTTTTCAGCATAACAGGTTTACAGTAAAATTAGATTATCGCTCTATAAATCCCTAGGATAAAACCCCCATATATCCCATATGTGCAGAAAGGGACATATTGCCCACAGTGTCTTCTTTAAGGAACAGCTACGCTTAGGGCTTTCCCCTTCTTAAACAGTAGAGTTAAAGAGCTTTTTTCTGTTAAACTATTGGCATGTGATTGCCACTACATCGTCCTTTATCCTCTTTAGTGTATTTATTTAGTCCCCTGAGGTCCCTTCCTCTTCCAAAAAGGAAAGGCTAAGAGACTCAATAGATGTAACTGCTATTGTGCAAGAGAATCTAGGGGGTAGCAGACATATGGTCCTGCAAGTTGTGATCTCCATCATCCGCCGAGCCTGGAACCCAGATATTCCCATTTCCTATGGCAAAGGCACAGGATAGCATAGCTGTACAAGAATGAAAGCACAAACCTAGCCTGAAAAGAGTATTTTTAGATTGAATTAAATACACCACCCACAAAGACAGAGAGAGCAAGACCTTGGGAAACCATGGGACTTCTTTCTTTCTTTCTCTGTTTTAAAGAAAAAAACTGTTTTCTCTTGGCGTTGTTAAAAAACAATTCCCATTTAAGCAGCGACAGGCAGGACTCTGTAATCTGTACATACAATTTAATCCTTTAAAGAATCAGCAGAACCCACATCAATCAAGCCTTCATCAACTTGTAAAAACAATATTTTGATTCAATCAGATTCAAAGCCCCGAAATTCCCAACTAATTAATGCAGGGTCACTCAGAGGCTGTGAAGCAATGGCTAGCAGAGTGGTCAAATATTTACCCCTCAACACAGTAGACATTAGGACAACCAAAGGACCTGAAGAGTGGGCAAGAATAGATAATGCGACTCTCACTGCAGCAGGTTTCATTCACTAGAAGTATTTGGGTAAAGAATTATTACAAAGGAGAGAAAAAAAGAAACTGAAGCCTCTGCCATAAGCAGCATTCTCACATCCCCTGCTCAAGGGCTGTTAAATGGTCAGTGACCCAGGCAACATCCTTCTCGTTTTTTTGGTTTTTAACATGCATGTCTCCAGACAGTTGAGTTGTTTTGGTTATAGTCCTTCCTTACAACATTCACAATAAATTACATTATAAGAATGTAGACAGCAAAAAATTACTGAAGAGTCCAAACCACTAAGACCTTCTGGCCTGCTTTGTATTCCTAGAATAAGCCTTGCATTCAGCTTTTTTCCTTTATATAGTCTTAAAATATAAGCCCAGCATTCAACATATTCTGTGCATGAAGGGAATTTTCACCGCATGGAGAGGGTGCCTGTGTGTACTGCAGACACGCATCTGCCATGCCTGACGTCTCGAGGTGATTCTTTGGAGTTCATTTGATGCAGCTTACAACTCTGCCTTGTGAGAAAATGTATTTTGTATATTTCACTCCAAAGCTAAAATCTCATTGATTCTTTTAAAATGCAGTCATTAAAACTGTCATTATTTGTTAATGTATGATATATATCCACATAAGCATGCATACCTATATGCAGCTGAGTGGATTCTTTGGCCTTGTGCATACGTGTAAAGGCGTACAACATAGACCTACGGTGTGCATGCGTGTCAGTGTGTGTGTGTGAGAGCAGCGGAAAGACTGCATGTCAGAGAAAAACAAGGATGCATGTGGAGTGCTGGTCTTCACGGCACCTGATCACTAAAATACCAGGTCTTTCACGAGAGAGATATTTTTACATTTCTTGGCAGAGAGGAACTTGAAGTGCTGCACCCACACATACCCATTTATCTTTTGCTAATGGCAGCTTCATTGAAAATACTTTCTGTCCTAGAGTGCATCATCTCTCCCCAGGACACAACCACTGCAACAAAGACTCAAAAAACATACA
Source organism: Microhierax caerulescens (assembly GCA_035590215.1). Classification (NCBI taxonomy): domain Eukaryota; kingdom Metazoa; phylum Chordata; class Aves; order Falconiformes; family Falconidae; genus Microhierax; species Microhierax caerulescens. The sequence continues at coordinate 22,601,393 of JAVJGJ010000033.1, read as the reverse complement.
AGGAAACAACCTGCTGCAAAAAAACCCAGTCAAGCAGTTTTCACTTTTCCTTTCGAGATTCCTTTTAGGTTATTGTTTTTTTTTTTCATATTTATATTTTTTTTGCATTTTGCACTCCAGAGCTACATAAGGGACAGAAATGGAATATATATTCCATTACATTGCCATGGCTTTTGCTTTGTGCTCAAATTCATCATTCTGCAAGATGTACTCTGTATAGATAGGCTTTAGAGTAATGATTATGCAATTAATACGTGCTCTTCCTTCCAAAAAGAAAATTTTCAAAAAGTTTAAGAGCAACCATTTAATAATTCACAATTTTTACATTGTTTATATCTTCAGACAGTTTGAGAAGGAATTATACACCCAGAGGAATTTCTGAAGAGCTGTTTTGTAGAAGCCATACTGATGGTATTTTGTTGGAACAACTATCAGTGCCTCATTACACCAAAATGTATTTTAGAAGGATGCCCTCTCCCAGACTATTACTATTATTATTACTACTATTATAGTAATGAAGAAAGAGCTCCTGATAATGCCACCTGAAAAAAAATATATTTCAAGAAATCAGCACTAATCTTTTCCTAATCTTACTCTCATCTGCATAGGAAAGACCAGACAACCTGGGTTTGAAGGAGTAGTTATCTGTTTTCAGATGTCTGTCTACAACAGAGAGACAAAAATTACGACACTTACTTAAAACATTAGGTGTAAAAACCTGGATTAAAGCATCTGCTCTTTAACTTAGATTATTACTACTATTCAACATCATAAAACAATACACAAATCCTATTTGCTTTCCCAGATTACTGTGATTTCCCTTGCACTTCAAAACCCTGCAGTGCAGGAGTTGGCTTGGTCTATTTTGAGACAGTTTCACATTCTGACTCCAAGTGCTACTACAGCCCTGAAGTCTGTGGGATCCTAAAATTATTCAAACCTTAAAAATTGCAACCACATATGTCATTTTTGCACTGGTTTGACCTTTTCAGCAGACAGGTCATTCTGACACATAAAAGGAAAAAGAAAGAGAGCCACCTGCTCCATACCAGGAACTGGGGCTGCATGTGCTCTGCTGGAGTTGCTAGAAGAATGTATAAATGAACTCCCTGTTACAAAACAGCAGTATTTCCAGTTTCCCTCTATACTCCAGTTACTACAGACCGAGAAATTCTGGGATCAAAGCAGTGTCCCTTTCGTTTTTTTTTTTTAAGAAAGACCAAATACATTGTGGAATGCCTCCTGTTCCCAGCAGCCGCTCTGACAGATACCTGCAGGGTCACACCGTGGGCCCTAAGGCAGGTTACAGCTTTTGTTCCCTCGTCCTGCTTTACAGGGTATGTGGCTGACATGAATTTTCAGAGGAGATGCTACAGCTCTAAATTCAGTTGTTGTTAGACAAACATGAGATGAACGTTCTTTCCATACATCCACCTTCATAATTTACATTCTACAGGTTTCCATTCAGTCAGGCATAAGAAAGTTGTAAAATATTTTTTAAATCTCTGTGCTACTGGGAAAACCATCTGCAAAAATTTCCACACAACAGTGGAGACCTTTCTTCTCCTTTAATTTGTCAAACTGCAAGGTAAAGGAAAAAGCACCAGTCAACATTATGAACTCCACCCTCCCGTTACTGACTCCCTTTTATTTGGACAAAGAACAGATAAATGTACTGATGCATAGAAAATCTGATGTAGGGAAAAAAAAAAAATAATAAATTATTTAATCTGCTGGTGTCTACAACATGCACCTACCTACAAAACTGTTCAGGTCACTGGAAAAGCTCTGGACAGAATGCATTATCATGCACAGGGTTACTTTGAAACAGCTTATAAAATGTCTGGAATATTGTATATATTTTTCTTCTTTCATTCTTCTATTTGGATTTCACTTACGTTCCTTGTGCTATCAGACTGAGCATGATAAATGGAAATCGGAAAAGTGCACATTACTCCATGTCTTTTAAAAAGCACTTGAATAAATACTATCCATGCAGCCAGGTGTGTCCTGCATTTGAATAGGTGCAAAGCAGTAGGGCTGGCACCCCAGAGAAACAACTGTCCCGCAGCTCTTAGCGCCAGTGCAGTCAGGGTACTAAACACTGATTTACATTAGCAAATTCTCAGGTTGCAGTTAATATCTTTTTGAAAGCGTTACCGTTTCACCGTAGATATTAATCTAGCACCTAACTCATAATTGTTTGCAAATATACACATTTAACGAATTATTCTTAGATACATCTGAAGATCTTCCTTTCCCCTTGGTAACATTTCTTCAGTAATTCTGTGAATGAACCTGAACTGCTCCATGAGGTAGTGCGATGGGATGAGGGTATTTTTAAGCTTTAAAATACAATGGAAAGACAAACTTTAACAATAAATCACAGATAAATGTATTAAGTGCCCTGGATATTGATAGAAATACTACCTCAAACAGAAATTCGATCTTTTAACACTGTTGCTGCTAGTATTTCAATGGAGTAACGAACTACTTAATGAAGAAATTAAGGAAGTCTGAAACCTGTGCTAGTAAAATACATTCCCTGTATGAATTTTTACAGCATATTTCAGTGCAAAGTGTACCCCTAATATCAAACTCTGCATTTTTTCTTTCCCAGAGCTTCTCCCAAAGAACAGGATGGCTGATACAGTACCAGGAAAATCTCTCATCGTGATGTCTCTGAACTGTATCAGCTCCTGATCTTTCCTGCACCATTGTACAGCCCCTTGTGTCCCACATCAGCCACCAAAACCATCACTTGGCTTTGGAGCACTCTAGTCACTGTTTTCTCCCCCTGGACCCTGCAGGTCACCAAACCTGTCACCCTGCCTTGCATTTAGACATGAAGACATTACACTGACACCCTGCCCTACCTCCCCTCATCAGATGTGTCACCTTGCACTTTTAGCTACGGTCAATATTTCTATTACCTTGCCTTGTGCCACTGCTACCAGAGTTGCCACCTTGCCCTCTAAGCTTGTCCTTGTACATCTGCACACAGCTTATGTCTCCACTCATTGCATCTCCCTCTTCATCCTGCCTCTACAATCAGCTTTTCGCTTCATCTTTACTCTCAGTGACATCCATCATGCATTTAGTATCAGAAATTCTTCTGGAAATTATTTTTTGTCTCACTGTCTAAAAGAACTGATTCCCCCCCTCTCCCCCCTCCAAGCCCCAGAATTAAGGAGCTTAAACAGAACAGCAAGATAGGCACATGCCAAGACCAAGTAACATTGCTGTATGGGCTAGCTCATTTTTCTCTTTATGATCCCCACTATATATCTAAAACTAGACTGTAAGCTCTCTGAAGTAGGGCTTGGCTTTTCTATATGCTCCAGTAAAACAAATTACATAATAAAAATAACTGATGTTTGAAATGTAATTGGTCACTAGAATTTGCAAATCAGTAAGATAAAACTAGAACAGCTCTGTAAATCAGTAGGTGATGAATTGGTCCAGAATAAAATAAGCTGAGCAGTCCCTGTCAGTATGTCACACAGTATGTATATTTACAGTTCAGAGGCACTCAGCCTTCTTAGTAGAATTTGCAGATTTCTGATTCTAATATCCAAAAGCAAAAGACTCCGCACAGAACAACAGACGCGTTATCAGCACAGGGTGTCTAGGAAGTGCTCACACCCCTGCTCAGAGGTTAACATTTGATTTCTCTATTGTATGGTCATCTTTGACTGAAAGAATCGATATAGAAAATTAATTCCTAGTTCTCAATGTTACCTTTTCAGTTGCAGCTACAAAAAATAATTTGTTGTTCAAAGCACCTAAGAAATAAGCTAAATGCTACTACTGCCATGACTAAAATTTGAAAATGAAATAACTGCAGTAAAATAACGCCCCCCCCCAAAAAAAAAAAAAAAAATAAAAAAGAAAACAACCAAAAACAAAACAAAAAAAACCCCCAACCAACCAACCAACAAAAAACAACCACCCCTCAGGTAAAAAATTAGCCTTTCCTCTACAGCAATGAGTTCTTCATTAAATATAAGGTTTGAGGATTTTATAGTATACCAGATGCCTGTGTCACTTTTGGTCACAAGTTGCTGATGATTCCATAACCTACAAGACTGGACTGAAAAGGCCGTAAGCCAGTGTGTAGGGACCCACCATCCCCTTTTTTTTTTTTGTCCCTTCCATCCAAGAGTAGTCAGGTTTAACAACCAGAGTGCAGCAGGAATATGAGAACTCATAACCTGCCTTTTCCACACTGATTAGTCACCCACCTCCATGGTCTCAGAATGTGGGCTTTTGCTCACTGTTAGTCCATGTGATCAAAAAACTTGTTTCAATTTTGAAAAGCATGGTGTTTTTCATCAAATACATGATGGTAGTGTTTGTCTGTCTATGAAAAATACTGAAGGACAACCATGGTACAAAGAGCCCAAACCCCCTGTCCCGTAGCGCATGGGGACAGTGGCACAGGCAGAAGCTTGATGAGGGAAACCAAACACGGAGCTCAGCACTGACCACCGGCCAGACCTCCACCGGCCAGACCTCCACCGGCCAGACCTCCACCGGCCAGACCTCCACCGGCCAGACCTCCACCGGCCAGACCTCC
>JAVJGJ010000033.1:22560771-22593372 GCA_035590215.1 Microhierax caerulescens | reverse complement strand
ATTTCCACGATCCTTATTGAGGCTTATTGAGGAATAATAGTGGGCGGGAGGGACACACACACAGGAAATCAGCATATTTCAAGGCTGAGAGTGAAGAGGTTTTCAGCCATGGCAAAAGCTCTGGAGGTTTCACTTAACAGAAAATTTGTCTCTAGTCCAAGTTCACACCTCACATAGTCAGTATCAAAGTGCTATGCAATGAGAAACACATTAGACTGCACTTATTTATATTACACCCTAAACAGCAAGTCTAAATAATTTAGGATTTCTACAGCCTGAAGGGAAAAAATTCACCACAGTTACCATTTATAAAGACCAAAAGTGTGTGCTGTCGGGCCTCTTAGGGATGTCAGCTTCCCTTGGGTGAGTGACACAGTATGGATAAGAAAATACAAGCCCTTTTGATCGCCCTACTGCTCAAAGTTACTTTGGGGGGAGGCAAGCAAGGCAGGAAGAGAAAAGAATTTGGCTCTTGGCTCAACTTTCCTTAGTAAAAATACAAAAAAGACAGAAGATAAAATTGAGGCTTGGACACAAATCGTCAAGAACTCGGGCTGGCACGCTGTGCCCTGCCTATGTGGGTACCACGGGGCTGACGCGAGGGCCGGAGCTGCTCGCCCAGGCCAAGGCTGGCAGCAGCCAGCACAGGCAGCCGGCGGCCGGGCCAGTCCCACTGCCCACAGCGGTGCCCGAAACAGCCCGCTGCCCTCGCTGCGGCAAAGCTGCTGCACGCTGCTTAGGAGAATCCATGGACTTCATCAGATTTATGGATGTGTAAGTGTCATTTCATAATTTCCTGTTCTAAAAAGAGAACGCAGTATGCCAGAAATGAAAATGCCAAAAGATACCAAAACCCCTTTTCAGAATTTCCAGATACACAGTATTTCAGATACAGAGTATTTACGTATGTATGTATATTACATATACGCAGTCGGTATTCATTGATAAAAGGAGGTGGTTAAAAACATGCAAAAATTAAACAGCATGTTTACACTTTATTAAATGTAAACAGTGCTGATACATTTCAAAATATAGTAACTGAAATATCTTAATTTCTGTCTGCAGATAGGCTTGTGAAAACTAAGTAACAGAATAACCTGGATTTCCATGTGCCCAAACCGAACAACTGTGTTCAGCATCACTGTTAATACTCAAGTAACTTACAGCTGACTTAAGGAAACAGGGAACGTGAGATAGTCCATATCAATTACAGAATTGACCTAACAACTGAAAACTGTCCAAAAGCATGAATAATTTTCTCATCATTACCATTTTTTCCCTTAATATAAGGATGCAAAACAGACTGATCATAGCAGAACCTGGAAAGGGCTGCAGATTGTGCTAATTGTGACTTGCTCCAAACCAAACTGAGAAACAGCTTGGGAGAAAGCCATTCTCTGATGCCTACTGTTGTGGATTCAGGACATTCAGATGATACGTGGAGAAGCAGCTGAACTTTCCTACAACACGTCTGGTTCTTTTCCCCTCTGAGGGGATTATTCTTGACAAGTGAGGTCCTGCAAGAATCAATGTATTGAAGTATGTTTGGGTCTAGGTCCGGCTCCCATAACTGGACCCCATGTTTACTCAGCATATGTATGCAATGCTAATTTATTTCATAGGACTGTGTTATGTCAGTGTGGAGAGAATGTGGGTCGCCTAATATTAGTATCATAATAAAATCAGCTTTTGCAATCAGTCCCGACACCTTAAGCTGACTGCTGTTTTCCATTAAAATCTTCTCTTAGATCAAGTTATACAATGAAATTCAGCTTTCTGCTGCCTCCATTTTCAACAGATTATAATGAACAACATCTTACGTTTGCATAATACCTTTAGTAGTGTGTCAGAAAAGAATAAAGTACTCTTTCGAACAAAAGCCTGGTTAGACTAGAAGACAGAGAAATCAAGCAAAAAAACCCTCATGAACTAGTATTGAATTTGAACATTCTACTTGCTTATCATATAGTATAAATAATTCACATTTGAGAATCTTATTTTCAGAAATATTTACTGACACAGCAAAAATCCATGTGAAAGGTTACTGACATGGCGTGTCAATGCACACCTGGAAAGACTGGAGTGACCACCAAAACGATGAGAAAAGAATTAATCTACGGAGAATATCAGCTAAGAAAGCCATGAATAAACTAGGTGGTAATTAACAGGTCATGTACTGAAGTCTCCTTAATTTCAGACCTGTCCAATGGTCGATGTGCTCCAAAATACCAGTTTGCAGAGTAGACTTCTACTACTGCTTCAGTCTTTGATCTAGTTTAAATTTTGATTTGAAAGGCATGAAGAGAAAATTACTAGGAAAAAATCGACCAGGATACAGAAACAAAATTTTGTTCAGGTCTTTTTACTTTATTCTATTGAAATGAGCTTTGCCATTTTGAGAATGCCAAACAACCTAACATACTGGAGGAGTACTGAGCAGAGCAGGCAGAGGCAGGGCCATCGGTGCTGGGTGCCTGGAAGGAGCGCTCCGGCAGGGAAGACCAGCAGAACCAACAGGAGCAGGAGAAGCTGCTACAGTGGGGTCTGCACATGCAGACCCCTGTGGCCCACAGCTGGAAATACTAACAGCAACAATGCATGTTTGTCACCTGCATTAACCAGCTTGTTATTTCATGAAACAAAAAATCCCCAGTTAAAGATCTGAAAATACTGTTTTCTGTAATTCCTTGGGTAAAAGAAACCTCACAACAAGAAAAAGAAATACATTTTTAAAAGTATGTTAAATCCGTTCTGTTTAATTTTGCATGCTGAAATGGTTGGTCTAGTGCACAAATGTTAAAAACTATGCCTCTGAAACGAAGTGGCGTTATCTCACAGGTCGCTCTCAGCCATACACCAAAAAAAAACCCCAAAAAAACCCCAAAAAACAAACACAAAAAAAAACGGAATGGAAAGACAAGTAACCAGAGGACAAGAGGAGGCTGCGATGGCAGGGTGTGGTGGTAGGCCTGGGTGTTAAGTTGTTGTAGAAGAACACAGCGATCATAAAATCCAAATGACTGTACCTACAGTGCTACAGAGGAACTGAGAGACGAGCGAGTGGCAGCAGCAGCCGCAGCCGTGCCCGGCTCTCCCGCCTGTGCTCCCCTCACCACAGCCCCTTCTACGTTTAGTAACCATTACACCTTTTGAAGCGAAAAACAAGCATTGAGTGAAAAGGTTTGTTACTTAATGTAAAACAATGGTTCAGGGAAAGGCATAAATGCTATACGAAATTTTAAATGCAATTATCTTAGATTAGAATATTTGGCTTGAAAGATCTGGAGGGTATTGTTTTTGATAAGACAGAGCCACTTGACAAGGCCTGTCACCACTCCAGGTCTCTCCGTTGTCAACTGAAGATGAAAGGACATCACAAAGAATTAACTTCAGCTTTTAAACATTTTGAAAATGTCAAAGAGGTCATAGCTGATCTATTTCCTTATACAGCATATTCACTTGATGAAATTTGTGGTAACAATGTGTTTTTACTTTTCATTCAAATTGGTCTACAATCCTGGTAATTGATCACAGACTAATGAGAGCTGACACGGGACTGGTGCGATTGGCTGAGCTTTGTATCAATCACAGCTGCTGCCGGTCCACGCTGTGCATATTAGACTTTCTAATGGCACTAATTGGTGACTACAGAAGAAACCTGCTAAATCTCCTAGTGTAGTTTCCAGAACCATTTATTTGGTTTCCAGTTACACTAAAGCCAATTTAAGCCCTTTTATAACTAACACCTTCCTACATATAGGACCTATTGTTCATGCCTTCTCACAAGCAGTCTAAATAGTCCTTAAAATATTCAGTGAGATGACTCTAAATTAAAAATGGGTCCGATCTGTGAAACAGCAGAAGTAAAAGTAGAAGCTAAATATTTGTATTGACCTTTTAGGAGCATTAGCCAAGTCAGTAAAATGTCTTAAAGGCATCTTATTATGCATAGAGAGGCTAAATTTTTAAATCTCATTTAAAATAACATGTGACCACATTTGCTAGAAAGTGATTTCATATTTCCAGGACATATTAGCATCTCTAAATATGAAAGTTATCAGTTAAAACAAGTTGAAATGCAGTTGTATCATGCTAATTCTTCCCCCACCCCCCACCCCCATATGATTTGGAGAGAAAGGTCAAGTCTGCTGTCACTTCCCTCTAACTGATGCTCAGAGACCGTGTGCACCGAGCATGATACATTTAAAAGAAACCAAGCAATCGGCCATTTTCTGCATCAACTGTATTAATCATAAACCCTCCATCTTGAGCTAAACCAAGAGATTAGGTGCACAGGAATAACGGCAGAAAGTTTTCTCTGCTCAAAACTGAAGAATCCTTTTCCAGTTTGGACACGTTTCTTACACTGTGCAAAAGTGTAATAATATTAACTGTGATTTGTAAGATAGACTGCCAAGGAGACAGACATTTAGCTACAGATAAACTGTACAACTGAAACCTGCGTTCATGATAAACAACAGGGTGATATATACAGAAAACCCAGATGAACACCAGTGTAAAGGTACAGACTGTGAATGCTGCTGCACACCTCGTTTTTTCCTGCATGCTTGCACATTTTTTCTAGAAACATGCATACATATGTAAGAACACATATTTATATGAAGCTCTTTTAACCACAACATATGACTTCTGTATACAAGGTTTTTATATATACATGTGTGTGTTTACATACAGAGAGAGAGAATATACCTGAGGTGAGAACGTATGCTTAGTGGCACTTTCCATCGGTATCTGAAATATTTTGTATTTCAAGTCATAATAATAAAAAGAACAAGAAAGAGGCACAGAGGTAAAGTTTAGAACGAGCAAGCGCTAAGGTTTAAAACAAACAGATCTAATTATGCTGTGGGTTCTCCAACATCAGATAAAAATAATCCTTAAGACATTAACAGGACTGCTCAGCAATACTTCACATATTCCACTAAGCAATTTGTATTTGCTTAGTGGAAATAGCTTAGGAGAAACAACTGTCACCCATGTTTCCCTCATACATTTAAAATGGAGGGTACATGTAAGAAAACATATTTTAATAAAGCTACAGGCTGCACTTCTAATTCTATGCTAAAAATAAATAATTTACCATAAAATTACTTAAATATATTTCTTTAAAATAGTTGCCAAACTGCATAAGGTCACACCTTCTGTATAGGCATGGCTCGCTAAGTCTTTATTACACTACCTATCGTCAGCAGGTAAGAAAACTGCAGTACTGGCTGTAGGTTTTCTGAATGAGAAAAGGAATAATTCCCAGCAAGATCTGCAGACGTCGCCCAAGGTGACTGTTCTAAACACTTTCCATTCAAAACCGTCTCGCTTGTGTTTTAGAATTTTCCACTGATGTGAGCCTCTGTTATGCCACAGGTAAATCTGATCCCAATTCAATTAGTCATTGGCATCAGTAGCACTTAAGCATATAATTACACGCAAGTATCATCTCAATGCTTTGCCAAACACAGACATCTGAAGCACACATTTTATTGCTTTGGTCACCCTGTTAACTAACAAGTTCCTTATACAAATTACAAAGTGATCAATCTCACTGTATTTTCATAACCTGTTTGTGAGGTACACATTCCCCATTCTCACCCTTATTTAATTGATATGTAAATGCAGATCTGAGAAGTAATGCAATCAAGTCCACAAGGAGCACGTGGTAGAGCAGCAGATGGGAGCAGTGTGGTGTAAGGTTTTCAATGCACCAAAATCAGATTGTGCCAGTACACTGATCCCCTTCAACAGCAGTCTGCCCAAAATAACAGGAACGCATAAACGAAATATTTATCTTTAAGATGTCCATATGTATTTTAGTGGAAGTTAACATACAAAAGCCTTCATTTGCCAGTTTACATGTACTGAGAGCTTAGATCGGCAGGCAATGCAATGATCCCTCCCCCTACAAATGCATTAGTGCTAGAATATAAACAAAAAAAGAGAAGGTAGAGAGGCTGTCCACCTTTCTCTCTCTCTCTGTTTTTCCAGGCTTTGTAATAAGCAAAGAAAAACTATAACCATTGATGCTTTGTTGGTTCTTGCCTACTTAGAGCTTACTTGAACTGTCAAGTTATCCTGCGTATGCATGTAGAAAGGAGATTTTATGAAAAGAAGAGAAACGAGGAATCATTTTCCAAGGCAGTCTCATTGAGGAGTGAGGAACTCAACACAAATCTTATCAGAAACATTTTTTAGTGATCCTTCCAAAATTCCTACCAGGATCTCAAAAAAAAAAAAAAAAAAAAAAAAAAAAAGAGTAAAACAATGCATATTGGAAAAAACACCTAACCTCTGCAAGAAGCAGCCGTGTTGTGTGCCCTTAGCTTTCTCACTTTCTTTTTAGGCCCAAATAAAATGCACTGCTATTGCAAGCATTTTGGCATAGCGACTTCTAAGAAGGGAGGGGGAAAGTCCTTGAACATAATTTCCTCATCAAATTATATTTAATGGCAATAATACGCATTTTCTATTTTCAGTCCTAAGATGAAGTCAGGCAAAATAACGTAAAGGCATTTCACATACTGCAGGTGAACTCTGAAGCCCCTATTTTCTAATTAAGGGAGTTTGAGGTTAATCAGTTTAAAATTGCATTGATTTATATAATCATTTTGATTCAGTGAGGGAATAAATTGAAATTAATTATGAGGTGCATTTTAAAGATATGTTCTATTTTGTTGCTTGTTCAAGATTTGGGTATAATAAAAGGAGAAAAGTAACGCTCATGCAGTGGATTTCTCATGGATCTACAGCAGTCCCAGTGCCAAAACAGGCAAAGCAGAGCCTCTGAAATAATACTTTGAGCAAGGAAGGATGTGAAAGGTAAATTTAGTTTTTCTACAGTTAATAAACAGAAACTGAAAAAAAGATTAAGGATTCATACAATTAATCTTAATATGTTGCTTAATCCTGTAGTATTCAGTATTGGAACAGAATTACTCTAGCACTAAAACTCACAAAGAATGAGATTGCTCCCTAAAGGAACCATGGCACTGTTCCTTGTTCTTGGCTCTTCTCACATTTGCTCTTCTTTATTTACCTCTCATAAAAACACAAACTAGGATCCAGGTCCCTTTTGCAGTTATAAATGAATGCAGATACACAACCCCCCTGGTTAAATTACAAGCTCCTTGGAGCAGCGATTGTGTGCTTTTAGAGTATATGGCCATGCATGCAAATACTTAGCAGAAAGTACAGCAGGGGTCCAGTCCCTTGCCGTAACCCTTGGGTTTGGGGCTATCAATACAATCAAAACCAGCAGCAAAATACCAGTGGGATAATCTAGCCATTTAAACATAAAGTAGAAAATGTGGTTCTAATTATGTTCCTACCATCATCTTCCTTCTACAATCTTGCTATTCAGAGATCCTCTCTTTCTTTTTTTATAGCACAAGTTATCTGAGGTAACTAAAATCCCATTTAAAAGCTGATTTTAATCAACTGCTTTGCTAAATTAAGAGGAATATGATTAAAGTGTTCTAATCTACTCTATGTTAGCAACCTTCATAATCGATTTTTACCTCCTCAAGTTTTCTTGACGTACCAACTCCCAGAAATTTGATGCTCCAGCACTAGAACTCCCAACTGCTGGAAGCTTGAGACAGAATTTATTACTATCAACACGAGCCTTTCTTGTTTACAATGTATAACACCCGAAGGGCTATAACAGAATCTGGTCCACAAGGCAGTGAATGATACACAAATAAAGCCACTGGGCAGATTATTCGCTACTATACAGCACTATAGCCTCATTGGCTTCAATAGAGTTGTGTGTACCAGTTTACTAGCAAAGAATCTCTCCCAGAACAATATGATAATGATTGTGCTCATACAGCTCTATGTGAATTCTCACATACGTTTTGAGGCATTCATTAATTAGAGCTTCTAAGACTGAGTCAGTGATGTGGAATGGCAACATCCCCTTGTGTCCAATAAAATGCAGACACCTCAATACCAATGATCAATATTTTAGGGAACAAAATACTGTACTGTTCTATAGCCAATATTATTTGCTGAAGCACCAAAGTCTTCCCCAGAAATCTCTGGCCAGCACTGAACTAGCAGAATCTCGCCTCTTTTCAAGATCTGAGCAGATTACAGCATAAGGTGGTACACTGCTGCTAGTACATCAATCATGCCAGAAGATTAAAGCGCCGAGGGTCCCTTCCCTAAAATGAAACCCTGCATTCCTGTACTCAGCAGGAGGAGCGCGGACCACAAAGGCTTCGGTTTCAAAAAGCAGAATATTTTGTGTGTGGACTCAAACAAGTATTACCGCAACATAGTGAATCCAGAAACACTTATGTATTTGGAATTAACACTAATTGCATTTGAAGACAAAGACTTTAAAGATTAAAATAAGGCAGGCAAGTAAACCTCTCTCCCAGACGTGCTGTGACTGCTCTGAAAGGCCCATCTTATTTTCCATGTGCCTCATAGTTGTATTTCCTTATGCAACTGTAGTAATTTAAAGTCCTATAGTTTACTTTAGCTCTCAGTCCGACTTTTTTTTCCATCTGCTTTTCTTTTGGCATCAGACTGGAAAAGATTCTTGAATAGACACAAACACAAGTAAAATCTGGTAATTTCCCAAACCCAAGAAGTACAAGACAATGGATGTTTCAGTCCCTCTTCCTTGGGTGTCAGCTCCTGGTGAACACCTTTATGTTGACAAACCAGTACCTCCTTTGAGCATACTGCGCTTATAACTGGCTTTACTCTCTAAAAAGAGATAGTAGGCATTAAAATGACTTGTCGGAAAAGCATATTATATTTTTAAAGTGTAACATATTTTTTTCCCTAATTCAAAACAGCAAATGTTAAACTTAAAGATTCTTCCTAGTGCACGTTAGTGACAGGCAACGCTCCCAGAGGGGTGACTGCCTTCAAAGACAGGTAAATGAGGGCCCATATAAAACAGCCAAGTATTGATGTTGTAGTAAAATTCAAGAAAAACACATTGGCAGACAAGTAAATTTGTCACTAATAATTTAATGTAATTTCCCTAAAATGGAGGTAATAGGTACTCAGGGAATACACCTCCAGGGTTTACATCAAATGTGCCTGTGGAAAATTGTGAAATAATATTTTTTTAAATGTAGATGCTTTGGCTGACATGTTAGTTTATGATGAAAATCGCTCTCCTGAAATGATAAAGGGGAGGTAAAAATATAAGCTTCCAAACATACACAACTTGTATCTTTTAAAACCATCCCCAAAATGACAACTCAGATACAGAGACTGCTGAATGCCGAGATCATTTGTTTGTGTTTTAGTTTCCCTTTAAAATGATGGACTGCAATTACCAAATAGTAATGAACCAATCATGTTGCAAATGCTATTTCCTGTGTCATTCTGAGTTATAGAATCTAATATCAAGCTCATTTAAAATATTCCAAAATTGCATATTTTTCTCTGCAGTGAAGTGACAGCTCAAATTGTGTTTAGTTGCAACCATATGACCATGAGCAAATCAAGTATAAAAATTTCATTTTCTCTAAGTGTTAATGCAATATTTTTAGCTCAACTCCTACAATGGTTCACTTTGCACCACACAGGATGGTGCTGGATGCTGCTAAAGTACCATTATCAACTATAACGTGGTTTCTATAAATTTTAAACAGTACTTATACATGACTCATGTAGGTAAGATTCAGAAAAAGAAAGAGAAAAAAATCCCCTCTGCTTCAAACATATAAAGCTACTTTCAGCTATAAATTGAAATTTCTCTGTTCAGGCTTAATATGATAAAGGCCTGAATGTTTTTTTTTCCAGGGCAGTAAGAAAACAGGGAAGGAAAAAAAAAATTAAAAAAAAAGAAAGAAAAAAAAAAAAAAGAAGAAGAAGAAGAAAGCATAAAAAAATGCAGCTGCCATGAGCTCAAACATTGAACAGAAGACGAAAGGGAACCCAGCAAAAAAGTATTACTTGATATGAAAACCAGAACTATAGAATCTCCATCATATTATATAAAATTGATTAAGATAAACAGTCCACAATAAAGAATGTTATCTGCAAATACTACCATCTGGTATCACACTTGCACATGCGCATACATTTCACCACTACTGGGGGAAATCCTGATCCAATTTTGCAGCTGGGCACAGTAAACCATCTATGGCTATAAGCACACCTCAGGTTTTCTTACAAACTTGCTGTTTCTCGACACCGATGTGCCAGGCAGTCATGCTCTTCACTCCTATTTTCATGTCTTTGATGCACAAGCATACATCCTCCGAGATGTTACTCTGGGTATATATTAATGGAAGAGATTATTATTCATGAAACCTCACTTGTATTGGCTGATCCATACATAGAATGTTATGCTAAGAGAGGATACAAGAGACCGTGCTGTTAATTGCCAAAACCTCAGCATCACTGGGACAGAATCCTATGCACCGGGACAACATGTGTCTCCCACTGAATAAAGTACTTGGATGCTCACCAGAGAAATTCAGCAACTTGTTGGAATAGGACTTACTACGTATACTGCAATTTTTAACATCAAAGGAGTACAAAAACGCAATGGGCTTAGAGTTACAAAATCACCTCTCACTTCTTCCTACTGAAGTTTCTCTGCAGTCTTCCCAAAGATTTTAGAGAAGGGCTGACTTTAAAAAGCCACCTACATTTTCTCCCTGTTGCATGGTGAGGCCGAGTGGTTCGTCCCACTCTGCTAAGGAATTCTACATTGCACAGGTTGTTTTGGGGAAAGCACGCTGCCAGTTATTAAAAATAATATCTTCTGAAATAGACTCAGCATTTCATTATGTATGATTGGCATGATTCACATTCATTGAAAAGTACAGGGGTGTTGAAAGGTCACACTTCAGAGTAAAAGGGAGGGAGAAGGCACAGAATTTACCCATTCACTTGGTCCTGTCCCCACGTTCAGGCAAGGGCAAGACCACGTCACTCTTAACATCCAAACATAACCTCCATACAGCTTCTTTCAAAAGCAGATCACAGAGTGCTTCAGAACGGACACTAGTATATAAGGCAGTGAAATTATCGGTCCAAGGTAACACAGCTGGCCAGCAGCACAGTCAAGAGTGAGAACTCGTGTCCCCTCACTGCACCCAATGCTCTCTACAAGTACAGATATAATCTAGTATTTTAGCAAACAGTGAAGAAATTTTAATGTTTGCTTTAGTGTTTTTTGTTAGTTGGATCTTCACAAACCTTCCCCCCACCCCCACGTTAACTTATTTCCTTGTTGTGGATCTCAACAGTTGGGCTGCATACAGAATTAACATCTGAAATTACATACAGACTATTCTAATAGAAGTTAAAATAGTGAATGGATATTTAACTTCTGGATTTAGGGTTTGATAGAAAATGAAAAAATACCAATTGTGTCCCCAGCTACTTTGCAATGTTTGGAACTTTTTTGCCTTCTTCTGAAACACAGATTGATTCAAAACTTTTCCTAACTAAACAGAGTGGAATTTGATACTAAATTTTGGCAAATGCAGAAAAAAGCAGTAAGAAAGGTAGGACATGCCTTAGTGTTTGAAGGGACAGAAAAATCAGGCTGTGAACTGCTTACTGTTTTTCTCCAGTGGGATTACTTATAGAATAACTGGAGATGTTCAAATTCTGGAGTAAAATCTGTGAATATAATCTGAAAGAACAGATTCATAGCCATAGAAAGTTACAAAAACACAAAAAAAAATCACCCCCAAACTGTAGCTTTTCCTCAACATTATAAAGAACACAAAAAGGTCAAAGTTATCCCTCACAAGAGCTGTTTGAAGTCAGTAAAAACACCATTAGAATGAATAGCAATGGTTATTGCTGTCATTACCAAATATATACAGACATATATTTGTTACCTGTATTTTACAGAGCCTATGTAGCACAAACAAAAAAATCAGTGTCATGAGAAATCAATATATATTTAAATCTTTCTATCCCATTTGCTGTCACTATGTTTTGTGTTTATCTGTGAATTTGTAAGTACACAAGCTACTCAGATGCCTATACAAACACAAACCACTCACAAATAAGTAAACACCCAGCAAAATACATTAAGAGTTTTCTCTTCTCGATGCCTGTCTGTCTTTCTACTGTTAAAACAACAAACAGGATCTAGAAAGATATTACCAGCACCTTTGGTTACAGCAGGTAAGCTAGATACCCAGGTTCAAGGATTTTTCTTCTTATATGAGAAAACGTCTCTTTAAAATTGCATTACTGGCATTTATGATTCATTCTGCAAATAGTGAGACTTCCACATATAAATCTGAAATTCATTTAAGGTATTTTGAGTTTAATAAGAATAAAGGCACCCCATTTTTCAAAGCAATAAAGAAAGATGCACCTGCCACAAGCCTGACCACTGAACAGACTGGCAAGACACTAACTCAGTAAAGGTAAAATGCAGAAAAAAAAATGAATTGATATAAAAAAAGATAGCTCATCTATCACTTCTTACTGAAAGATGCACATAATAAGACTAATTTAAAACAATAAAACAATTAAAAAAAAAAAAAGCTGTCATTTTTTCCCCTCCAGATCAAGAGAATCTGTGAAACAGCAATAAAGGAGAGATTTTGTAGACTATAATAGGCAGCAAGGTGCACAGCTGAAGTGTGAATTAGCTCTACTGAGGCTATGTTGGCCAACAACCTTTATCTAGTCAGAAAGGGAAACTTCTTTTGTAAGCTTTCATAAAATATTTTAACTACATTTTTGCAGCAACAGATTAATTAGTCTTAGATCTGACCTGTACTCTTGTGCCTTTCACCTGCTATTTTTCTCTGCTACTGCAGTCTCTCTTTTTAGAAACTATCTTGAGCATGTCTCTAGCACTAACTTCCTTCCCAGCACTGGGAACCTGCCTCCTGCCAGTGCCCAGAAGTCAGTCAGGTCTGTTCTTCAAGGAGACTAAAAGGGGAACACATCACGATGATATGACTCCTTAACTACTAAAAGGCAAAGCTATCAAGATAGAAGAAAATATAAGCTAAAATTTTAAGTAATGTCTTTGCAAATGATGAGCATTTTACTAATAATACTTTAGAATCTAAATTTTGTCACTTACTCAACAAAACATTGAGGTAATTTAGGTTAATATGAACCTTTGCAGAATATTTAATTTCTGCCTCTGGCTATTCTCTAGTTTTCTATAACATATTGTGTACAAATCCTCTTCAGAAATGAAAACTGTATAATGGTGGCATTGTGACACAAACGGACAACAGCCAGGAAATTGAAAGTTCAGGCTGAGGCTTCATCCTTCATTTACACCACTGTTGAGAAGGGGAAAGCCGAGACATGGAGTTATGGACAGTGAAGTGCTTAACTTTTAATTTCCTGGATGTTATCATTTTAAATAGCAGCCTTGCTGTTATTTAAATCTATCTGGGACAGGTAAAGGGGAGGTTAAAAGAAAAAAGAAATAATATTATTTCTTTGAGCAACAGGAGCTGAATGGTATAAGTCATCTGCTCTAAAAGTAAAAAGAAAAAAAAATATCCAACAACCCAACAAAACAAGCAAAGCACCCAAGGTGCACTAGTTCTCCAGTATTTTTCTGCGTGATGTCGAACAACTGCATCCAGTCAAACACGAAGCTCTGCACCAAGTTACTTGTACACAGACATTCACACACTTTAATACTCAAACGGTGGTCTTCACGTAATCAAGAGTCTGCTAAAAACAACCAAGAAGCAGCAGTTATTTGTGAATCCAGCTGAAGTTCCCTGAGGCCAGGTACAAACCCAGCTTTGGGGTAAACTGGTGTACGTTCTCATGCCAGCTCTGACAACGGACATGTGTTGCTGGTCTCCCAGCTGGGGCAGCTTTCCTCATGATCCAAGCTGAACCCTTTCAGTCACCAAACTGCAACGTGAAAAATCTACAACTAGATATTCCCACCAGATGTATACTGTTCCTCATCCTGGCAGACGTTTTGCAAAGAGATGAGGAAAAAATTCACAACAAATATTGCATTACAGTCCAGCAATTTCTCTACCATGTACTTTTGAAGCCTAAGGGTAATGGCTTGGGTGAGCAGGACAGATTCTGAAGCTTGTGTAACCTCTGTTATTCCATCGCTGTGATCCTGTACAAGGTGATGAGGACCCAGCAAACAGACCAAGTCCTCTGAGCCCTGGTCACACAGCCACCAGTCATGACCATGCACAGTGTCCCCACTGCTTGCAAAATTTTGTAACCCATCAATCAGTGTTTAAGAATCGTTCTTGTTCATGGTTGGCATACCACACAATGCACAGAAATCACACACTGCCTAAAGCTTCTGTATATATATATATATATATATATATAATCTTTCAGATTACCGTAATATTTTAGCCATAATATCTATACCATACCAAGTATGGTATATGGATTTTTAATCCTGTTCAGACAGGTAACAGCCCATGATTCTGGAATCACAACATTTCAATTTCAAATTTTTAAGCAATGTAGAAGCTAAATACTGTGAAAACGTTACAGATAGCCACTTGACCCTCATAATGCTCAAGTCTGGCCATAACCCAGTAGATTCTCATACCCTCGTAAGAAAAAAATACAGAGACACTGATGTCTGCTTGGTATTTCACTCCCAGCTAAGACACTCTGTGTCTAGTAAGATTATACACAAAAAAGTCACTTGATGCCCAGCAACGTACAGTGTTACGGTCTGGAACAGATATAAAAGCACTCACATGAAAATGCAATTAATAGAAGTTATATTTTAAAACTCTGAACAGTTATTATTCGTTATTTCAATACCTAGGTCTTACACAAGAATGAATGGCATTCATTTTCACATAAAAATATTAAAAACAGTATTCTGAAAAATGTATAACATATTTTAAGGGGAAAATTTTGCATTTGATTACTTCATTTTCAAAGTTATATAATGTAGAAAAAGGGGAGAAGAAAGCCCTAACAGAAGGACAAGAAAGCCCTAACAGTTTTTCATGGACTTTGTAGTAACTGCAGCAGATGAAATGGGACTTCAGAAGTGTCAGCACAGGGACAATAGTTCAGGCATGCCCCTGATTTATTTCCCTCTTCTGCACAGAAGTGCTGACATACATCTTGAAGTGCATTTTGACATATAAATGTATACTAGACCATTTACTCCATAGGCAATTGTACAATTTCCACCGGAAGACAATTTTCGGGTCTTGTTGAAAGAATACTTTTAGTCATGGATGACACCTGAATAAATTAATTATTCCTCACCATTCTACCAGTCTCAGATTCAGGAGTTAGTTTGTGTCTCACACCAAACACTGCCTGGCATTTTTCAGAGCTCATCTTTATTACAAAGTTGAACTTCTGGGTCCTAAAGCTTACATTCCATCTTTCAAAGGCCAAGAACACTGCATATCCTAAATCAGGGAAATGTGGAACAGCCTGTAGTTTCTGCATTGTATCAACTTTTAGAAATGTCACTGCTTCGTGGTTTGAATGCTGAAGTGACCCAAGATTCACCAAGGCTGAAGGTTGTTTATATGAACTTGACAATAAGGCTCCTATTCCTATTTAATTGGTAATATACTAATCAATAATATACAATAAGTTAATAAGCTATTTAGTAATATAATCAACACCTAAGCTTTTATCTAGATGTTCATGGTTCCTGAATAGGCATCGCCCATGAAGAAGTCTCAGAAATTCATGGTTTTACATTGTCATTGCTAATTTAGTGGGACTGACCAGGCCATCAGTTAAAACACTATCAGCATGGTGGGCCACTTAATTAATGAAGATACCTTACTCAGACTTCTTCCTACTGCTCAGATTTCAAGGTGAGAAATTTATTTCCTTGACATAAAAAGTAGTTACTTAGTGAAGCAGTATTAAACCCCGTAAAATAATGCACAAAACGTATCTTAATGAAGACGACAATCAAACACTAAAAACAATTACTGGCAAAAGCAAGAGAATCCTACTGAATGGTCTCACAGAAACACAAGGTTGCATAGTTTCACAGCAGAGACACTCCAACAACTTCAGCCAATGCGCAACCGTTTATTCCCTACGTTGAAATCTCACTCCTAAAATGTGCACTTGCCAGCAGCACAACAGTGAGAAAATGGTGTTGCTGACAAGTATCTAAGTGTCAGGCCAGTACTGACAAGTATCTAAGTTAGCACAGGCCGGTACATGTTCAATAAAATGGACAGTGAGGATACCATAATCTTTTGGCAATATAAGCTTTTCAGTGTGCCTCTAAACCTGCCACGCTACCTTAGCCAAACGAGAAGTTTATCAGGAAGCTCTACATCAAGAAAATTTAGCAAAGAAATTGTCATCCTGGTTTGCTATGTGGTCCTTGATATTGTGTTTTATTATTTATTTATCAGCAGCAATGGGCTTATATAAAGATTGGAAAGAAATGCAGTGTGTTATGCTGGAGAAAAAGGCAGGTACTCTGGTTACACTATCATGTTGTCATCATTCCTGAAAAAAAATCACATGCAGATATAGGAAAAATGTATGTCCTTCCTTGCCTTGCATGTAAAGAGAAGAGACGAGGAGAAAAAGGAAAAGATAACAGGCAGATAGGTAGGAGCACCTGACATCACACATGCCGAAAGCACTGATCACGTTAGGACTACAGTGAGTTAAAAGCTATTAGCATCCACACTGTAAACCAAGCTAGGTGCAGTTATAACACACTTACAGAAAGTCCTTTCATCATGCTCTGCAAGAGTTCACTAGCAAAGTCCTAAAATACGAACTGCTGGAGATTGTATTCCAGCCTTCTTTGAACAACTGACTATAGGTGAGATATTTAAAATTTCCCTCTGGAGTTACAGCAGGGACTCATCGAAACACATGGGGCCATTTAACTCTGGTGGTTAGGACATCTCCCTGCTGATAAATCTAAATTTTTTCTCAGTGAGGAAACTTAAACAAACAAAAAACAAAACCCAAACCAAAGGCAAACCACCTTCCCCCAAAAAAACACTTAAAAACAACCAACTAACAAAATCAGGTCTGCTGCTTTCTGGGAAAATATTCTAAACTCCAGGCTGTTTTAAAAGTTTGGCACTGATCTTTTGAAATAGCCAGCCAAGCACCCAGGTACCCAGCCCTGAGCAGTTACAGTCTCTAACATCACTTAGCCTGTAGATACAGGTAAACACCCATGGCCAGGATTTCAGACGTACCTTTTACTTCACAGCAGCCTGGCAATGGCATGTCACATAAGATACCCTTCTCTCCTTCCAACTACATATGGAACAGAGATGCTCTGCTTCGGTACATGGAATCAAATCTGGGCGGTTGGCACATAGCATAATGATGCCTAAGCCATTCTGTAGATCATTTTAAAATCCCATGCTACCACTCTCCTCCTGAATATGGAAAAACCTGTTCCCTTTTCACCTGCAAGGAAGAAGGTGCCATCAAAACCTGTCCCCATTCTCCAAACTACCCAGGTGCTACTAGGTCTTTAGAAGTGTTGTGAACTGGTAGTTAAAAAAAAAAACAAACTGAAGTACCACTTCAATTGTTGAAAATTAAACCTATAAGGACAATGTAGAAAGAAAAGAAAGAGGGACCAAGGGCAGAGGCTAAGGATGGGGTGATGGAAGAGTCACAAAGAATGGACTAGCAGTTTATTCCAGTCATTACATTGCAGGTAGTACCAGCTAAAGAGCAGAAGACCCACAAGACAGATATTACTATATAGATGGCCCTTAAAGTTGTATTTGCACAGATGCATGTGATTCCATCTAACTACCAATCTGGATGATTGCCCTTACGGCTTCCACTGGCTACTTCCACATGGTATAAGGCTCAAAGGACTTTAGGTATCCACCATGCATTTTTCTTCCCCTTAATGCACCTGTGCTTATTCCTGACCAGTACTGCCTTTAATTCATTCACGGCTCTTGGCTGTCCCTCACAATGCAAACCACTTCCTTTTTCTTACTAGACCTGGCACCGATACCTGTTGTCCTCAGAATGGATGATATTTTTGTCACGTTTGGTTCTGACACAAAACCACGGAAGCTTTTCTGGTAACAGTCCCAGGGTTGCTGCTGCACAAGTACAGAAACCCACCAGTGCTGTCACCTACGCCCAGCTCTTATCAGTGCTTTACGTGTTTCCAGGAAGCTGACACTGAGCAACAGTTTCATTAATGTGCTATTATGATCTAAATTAATTAGAAACAGAAGAATGATTTCTGACCAACCAAGATGACAAATATGGGAACAAGGATGCAGGAGTTTATTTCAAATGAAGAACATATATTAGTCCACTAACAGAAAGCAACACACACAGCCCCGACATTATTATTTCTACTAAGGTAATTATAACTGGCATTTCAAGTAGCATAGTTGCATTTAGTTTCTAGCTTTGCACTAAGAAATATACTGTAAAAAGTAATTGGCTTCTCTATTCAGCCAGAGAGCAAAGACAAACCATAGAGTATATTTGGAAAACCTCAATATCTGGTTATAATAAACTAATAAAGAGAGAATTTTAACTGACTGGTTTCCTTCTGTCATTCCAAACATCAACAGAAGAGAGATGTCGTCAAATCTATTTTAGTCCATTAACATCCAAGTGATTAACTTAACAGATCAATTTACAATTAAGTTGTTAAAGTGAGAAGGTCTGTGCCCTAGGATGTTCAGTTGAAAAAAGAGAGAGAACATAGGAAAGGGACTTCATAAGTCTCCATCAGTGACTTCTGAAACTGGGAAATAACCACCCTGACCTGATAATCTACAATATTTTGAGGCAAACCTTGTAAACAAGCAGACTGCAGCATTCAGCATCAGCTTAGGATAATTGCACATAAATGGAAAAGCAGTAGAAAACTGGAGCCAACCCTGTTTCAGCTGCATAGTGCAAGACCAGCGACAAGTATCTTTTAAGTGACAAAAAGCTCTGGGTTACACCAGCCTGCCTAGAGATTGCACATCAAACACTCCTCTACAGAAATTATTTTTTTTTTTAAATACCATACAAAATGATTTTTGAACACCCTGATCCATATAAGTTATAGCAACAAAATAACCTGTGCAATTTTTGCTTTCAATTCACTAATCATTTCTTCAAGAAACTTTGAGTACTTCTCCCAGTTAAGGAGCAACTTAATGCTAATAGGAATAATTGTTTTCTGACATTTAAAAAAAAAAAGCAGCTAACCGCCAGTATTTTCCTGCTTAACCTCCCTAAAGTTTCTTTCTACAGAAATTATATAAACTGAGATAAGATCTTCAGAAAGATGTGCTAGTAGAATGAGGCACTCCACGTATTGGTGGAAAAGAAGCAACATCATAAGAGGGACTAAGCAAGTAAAATTTTCTGACATTCCTTTGTCTTCAAGCAATGAGACTGGGGAAGGTGAACGGTTTCATTGCTGCATCTACACGGTTGTTTGCATCCTTTTCTCTGTGGACCCAAGCAGGAGTATGGATTAGTACTAGCAGGAGTATGAAAAGCATTTTAGAAAAAAAAGTAAGCTTTTTGTCAGTAGTGTGAGATTTGCAATGCTGGGGTTCACACCTCTATTGTAAACTGTTAGAGAATTCACCAACTCAGAAAACATTTCCAACAATAAGCAAAATCACTTGTGTAGCTCTTGCCATTACGCTGCATTATCTCCTACACTGTAATTTCAGCAACCTCTTAGCATTTTAGTGATAAAACGCCCAGGTAAAATAGCACTACATTTAGTAGAAGGGGCTATCGACTCCACAGTCTAAATGACATCACAGAAAAACCCTGACGTACACAGGCATGGGGGAGAAGGCACAAAACAATCAAATCAGTACTTCTCCCCCCCCCTCCCCCCCCTTTTTAAATGTCATCATGTCTATTTTTCAGCACCAATTTTATAATAAGCAACTATATATTATTTCCTAAGAGATACACTGTGCATTTATTAGGAAGCACAATGACCACCCTGCTATTATTAACTTTTCTAGGCATCTGTGTAATTTTTATTTTGGGGGTTTCTATCTGAACTAACCCAGTGCTTCACCAGCAGTTTTCCATATTTTTACTGCTTTCGTTTTAAAAGACACACAAAATTAAAAACCACTAGCTTCTAAGAAAAAGAGCCAAATATTGTAATACTGTCTTCCACATAATTTTGCAGAAAGAAATTTGTGTAATAGTCTCTGTATCAAGCCCATATTTCTACTTTGGCTGTTCCAGTTACAGGAGAAAACGCCTTAAAAATAGCCAGACTTGAAATTCAAGGCGTTCAGTGACAGGGAATCCACAAGATCTCTAAATAATTGTAACAGATTACTACACATGCTGCTAAAAACATACATCTTGTATTTATATTATACACATCTAAGGCTCTTTCTCTTTTTCTACTCTCCCATTTCCCTGGAAGTTAACCTTTTTGTATTATATAACCATGGATTACATTTGCTTTCTCAGCTAATGTGCAAGACTGGATTCTCCTGTTCAACTATTAATCCACCCTAAACATGAAGACTTTTTCAGATGCTTTTTTTGATGCTTTCCTGACTGTAGTCCTACATCTTGCAATCACAGCTTCTGTTTTTATTTTCATTTATTTAAACGAAGGCATAACTTCACATTATCAAGTATAAGAATCTACATTAATGATAAAAAAAGAGCTTAACAGTTATTTGGGTCTGTCATTAAAACGGACCCACACCCATCATTACTTATACAATATGCATTTTTTTATTTTCTGCAAATTTGCACCACTGTTGCATACCTTCGTGATTAATGAGTTAACCCTTAAGTCAGTCTAAGCAGACCATGAATATGAATTCCGTTTCTTTTTTTTGTAGCTAGATGTGTTTTGTATATCATGTGTGAATTTTGGAAACAAAGAATTAGTTCCAAAATTACAATTAAGAATTTAGAGTTTATTAAGGAAAGTCATCCTAATGTGAAGGATCAAATGAAGAAAAGATCACAAGATAAAATTTAGATTCTATTAAAATCAATGGCAAAACTGCTCCCTCCATTAAGGTGCCAGACTCACCCCAAAATTCCTTCACTCCGTTTCTTCCAATTATATGACCACATCACTGGCAAAGCCTAAAGGACAGTGCTTCGGACCCTGCTAGCTCACTGCTCAAGCTGCTCGGGGCCAGCCAGTATGCATCCTGGGGGCAGAAAGGCAGGACAGGAACTCTAAGGCTCTGCTAAAATCTGCTCAGGTGGTACCCTGAACGTTAAAGCAATTTTCAATTCTTTAAGTATTTCCATTTTTTTTCACCCATTTTAACCCAATAAATTACTTCTCACCCAGGACTCTGTACAAAATAAGTTTCAAGTGTTCAGCTCTTTCTGCCTGCATCAGTCCTTTAAATTGATTTCTGTATTTTAATGAAAAAAAAAAAATATCCCTCCCCACGCTCATTTTTGGATGAAAGTTTTGCTCCAGCATGAAAGGATTATTCTGGTGCACCCAACAAGAGTACATTTCATCCTCAGAGAAAAATTCTAGGACAATGAGCACAATATCTAAAATATTCTGTATATACTATGAATCTGCAAAAAGAAGGTCACAAAGGAAATTCTTTTGCAACTGTAAATTAACAGACACCACTTTTCTTTGCTCTA
Source organism: Microhierax caerulescens (assembly GCA_035590215.1). NCBI lineage: Eukaryota > Metazoa > Chordata > Aves > Falconiformes > Falconidae > Microhierax > Microhierax caerulescens. The sequence continues at coordinate 22,571,820 of JAVJGJ010000033.1, read as the reverse complement.
CAAAAGAACAATGTTAATTTTCTTGGATTATCTCTGGGCAAAACAATAACTTTTTATGAAGTAATATAAATTCTCAAGCTTATTCTTTTACACTGGTTTGCAGTACAGAAAATATAAGACATTCTTGACAAGTTCTCAAGAGACCTAACCAGGTTTTCTAGAAATGATAATAAATATATGTGATTTTGTATAGGACTCTATATACGTATGTATATCAAAGAGCACATCCACCTACAAGTGCACTCTGTATGTATAAAGGAAAGGAAGAACTGCTTAAAAAAAAAAAAAAAAAAAGCAGCACTGTTTTTTCTTCTGACAAACGGGCATGAAATAACAGGCTGACATCTGCCTCTGCAGGTCATTCCAGTCAGGCTGCTGCATGTCAGAATTCAAACTGCTCCATCCATCAATGGCAGACCAAAAATTAACGTAGCTTGGAAACTCTGCAGCAAGACAGTAACAGCCCAATTTAAAGTCTGACCTTCGGAGAACAGTGGGGTAAGATGGAAAAATTATTTCATGCCCTGTACCAAAGCCAACACCACAGTTCAGAGGGATTTTCAGTTAATTTTTTTTTATCTATAAAATAAAGTTCACTAGTATACAGCTGTTAAACTGTTATGTCAGATAAGAAAACTGTTACAAAAGCTTTTAATTTCTAAGGCATTATCAGTTACATTCACAGAGATGCACTTTCATGGCATTTAGAACTTTAATTTCTCTGAATTACTGATTTATTTAAAAAAAAAAACATAATATATTCAAGGTTATAAATAACACTATTTTCTTACTGATTGACTGGGTAAAAACTTCAGTTGATCAGCCTGAAAAATTTGATGGAAATAGGCTGCAATTTTTGCCAAATCTAGAATTTCTAGTCCAATTAAACAAATGGGGTAATCTATTAAAAATGCTGTCTCAGAACTCCAATATTAAGTTATTTTATAAAGGAGTTGATCAAATAAGTTATTTAATAATCATAGAGACATACACATTGGTGATGTACACCAGCACAAACCATCAAGGTGCCTTTAGCTTTCTAGTTTCTATACTAGCAGATAACATCAATTAATATGTTTGTTAAATCACCTAACACATTTGTTAAATTAGCTTATCAAGCAATTAAGTGGAACCTTAAAAACGCGTAATTCAAAACTTCCAAGTCCTTTTGTAAATAGCAGAAATACCATATAGTTTAAAATTTCAACTGGTTCAATAAAATTGAACTGATTAAAAATAAAATTCAACTAATTCAATGAAATTTCCAGATCATGTTTTAAATGCATGCCCAAAACTTGAGAAAGGAATTTATTTTTCCCAAGCCTTTCTCTGGAGGTCATCTAAAAAGCTCACTTAGTGCTTTCTTCCCTTACGAAGTATTTTTTCTAATGCTGCAAAACATTTTCCTTTGTTGAAAATGCTAGTTAACTTTGCAACAGAATCAAAGACCCTAAGTAATCTGGAAGATGTTATTAAATAATTACAGGAAAATAGATAGCTTCAGCGTAAGAGTCTGCCAAAGAGTCTATTTTGTTTTTGTAAAAAAATAGAAGAAAATATGATCCTGCTGCACTGGACACCTTTTCAAATATACAAGTCAGCTTTTCCTATCATGTATTTTAAAATTCAGTCTAACCAGAATCTCACAACAGGCCACTAATTCACAGCATTTCTAAAAAGCATATAGAATTAGATGCTTTCGGCAACAAAAACATCCCTTTTATACTTTCTATTGCATGACTTCAGAGCCACTGAAATAGTAAAGTTGCCTCTCGCACAACTGATATCACCTCTTTTTGAAAATCTGACAACTGTCAGAAAGGAAGGCAGAGAAATTAGTTTAGCTCTAAATATGCTTGAATGGTAAACTTAAAGCCATCAAAGAATTAAAGGAGATAATTTCTTTCATCATGGTACAATGATACAGAGAAGATCAGCAAAATTCCAAGTTCCTGAGAGACAACCACCAACCAGATTTTATTTTTTATGAGATACAACAGAGATGGGAAAGATAGAAGTTCCATCTTCTTTTTACTATAAAAACACAAATTAATGCATTTGCACAATAATCTACCAGTAAAAACCATGTGTAGAATCTATCCAGAACTAGTTGATTGATGAGTCTAAAATAGTAGTGGTCTGAGTAATCACCATATGGGTATATTGGGTTGGGAGCCGATGAGAATCAGCTGTGCAGCATAGTGACGGCTGGCTGATAAAACTCGTGAATGCCACAAAAGCGGGGGGAACGGTAAAAGCCGAGAGGAAACAACTACCTTAGCGGGGTATGAACTATAACAATCCTCCCAACAGGACCAATTCAAATATTACAGCTTTATAAATATTCCAATACAAAAGAATTACACCTAGGAATAAAAAGACCGAGTATTTCAAAATGACAGACAAACAATTCAGATCTCTGTGTAATACACTGGTAAAAAAACCCTAATGTTATTTGCTGGAAAACCGAATAGGGAAGAGATTTCATGTCTGTGTTTAGTGTTGGTTAGACCAATACAAGAATGCTGCACAGAATTCTTGTGTCCAGTATCAAAAGCCTATTAACAAACTGAAGAAAAAAGGTACACTGAAAGAAGAGCCAAACCACATTTAACTTGTCAGAAATAAAATATAAAGCTATCAGTGTACCTCCATGTACAGTCAGTATTGGACAGTAAAACGCTCTATCTCCTCAAAAAACCCAGAACAGGGACCAACATCCAGAAGTTGAAGCTGAGGAAATTCAAACAAAAAGGTATACATTTTGATGTTCAACTGAAGAGTAAGAAATGGTGGATTCTTCCTGCCTTGAAATAGCAAGACAAGTTGAAACAGCACAATACACACTCCTCAAACACAAATTTATAGGCTTAATACAGAATTAACTAGGCTCATTTTAATGGCATATGTTATACAGGATGTCAGACCAGACGATTCAACACTCCCTTCTGGCCTTGAAATCTATAATCAATGAAATGATCCATTAGTTGCATTTTATAGAGTTTCTTACATGTTCTTGTGAAGTGTCCAGGTAGCCCCCTGCCAAAGACAAGCTAGCAGGCTGCCGCTTCTTGGGCTGATGTAGTGGGGAACGGATGTACTTGCACTCTAATTATCACCAAGAGAATACATTGGGTTGCCAAGGTGAACTGTAGTAATTTTATGACCAAATATGCATGTTAGCAAAGTTGGTGCACACCACAAAGAAACTTGAAAAGTTCAAGTTGTTATAAGCCATCGGACCAGGATAGGCAATTGTTTTCCAACTTAGCTGCAAATTATTGGTCTAAGCTTAAAAAAAATTAATAATTAAAAATCAGATGTCTCTCGCAAGAGTTTTAACAACTACCAGTGACTATTTAGACCTGAAAAAAAAACCTTTTACTTTAATACATGTTTGTTTACACTGTGTATTCTTTACAGTATGCTAGTATTTTATTCTTCAAATAAAATATGTAATTATTACACACCAGAGAAACTGTGCCATTATCTCATTATTTCCACTAGACTAATAGAAATTATTTACTCTTCTTTTGTTTTCCACAGAATTAATGCACTTAGTACACAAGATGAATTGTTTTTAACTAGTCCCAAGACTTAACAGTTTACAATCAGTTTACAGCTTTCTTGTCAATGAATTTGACTTAATGAATTGCAGTTATTTTAAGGGGGGGAAAAGTCTTTATTAACTTTAATCATTACACTACATGAAGTTATGTGGAATATCCTCCACTTATTTTGAAGTAATCAAAGCTGCAGTCAGTATCCTTTTAACAGAAACACTCAAAACTTCAATCTCTAACTGAGAAGTATTCTGAAAAAAAGAAAAGTAAAATTGTTTTTACTTTTGTCTATTGCACCCTTGCAAAAGGGTTTTGTGTGAGAAGGGTGTTTAATCGGGAGAGCAGTAAGAACTTAAAGAGTTACAGATTTACTTTATTTTACTTATAGAGCTGCTTGGACAGTTACAAGAGTCAACTGGCAACAAACTCCAAATTTTATTCTTCTTTTCATATGCATTTACTAAGGAGAGATGACAGCTGCTTCATAAAATTTTTGCCCATGCTGTCCAATCCTTTCGCAGCCATTAACACTACAGTGCTCGAGACTGCCAAGTGTGTTTTTAGAAACACTACAGGATAACCTGCAAACCCTAGAATTCTGCTTTTGGAGAGTCCCATCTACGGTAACTGTGAGAAGCAACACCGATTCCTAGACAAGGGAAAGTCATAAATTTGCTATGTGATCAACATTTTTTTTGATTCAGGGTAAAGTAGGATGTTAACCTATTACACTGATATGGTAGATGTAACTAAGTGCAACCTTCAGAAAATGTTATTTCCAGCTACCAGGAGGAACTAATTTATATTAAAGGAGAGCTACACAGCCACTACCCACAGCCTGACCCTACACACAGGCTCTTTGCCTTTCATCTTAGGCTTGCATTCTACGGTAGGAATGCCACAAATTGACAGCTTACTGTCAGTCTTTCAGCTGGCATTCGCCATTAATATCTTCTTCTAATGGTGTTTAAATGCGGAAATATTCAAAACAGTTTCCTGAGAATCTTGACAAATGTTAGGGTTTCAAACAGCTACTTTTTCCTTCTTCGCTGGCCTCCAGCTTTGCCTCCACTAGACACTCATTTCCCCCAAATACTGCTGCTTTGTGTTCTTCCTCTTCACTGAGTTCTTTTTTACTCTTTGTATTTTTGTTTCTTGTTCCATCTGTGCTTCTCATTCCACCTTTGTTTCTCCTAGTCAAATACCTGTACTATGCAACAAAACTTGGTGATGCCAAACTGAACTGCTTTACATTCTTTGCTTCTCCTATCAGTGGTCATTTTATTATGTGTTCTTCTTCAGAAGATGACTATCAACCAAATTTGCGATGATAGAAAGATAACTAGCTGGTATTGAAGAACTGGTAGTTTAGAAATTTCTGCCTTCAGGATGCCAAACTAAAGCTGAACAACAAATAATATGCAGAACATGGTATTAACGGTTACCAGGAAGCAGGTCTCCAACCATCCAAAACATGTATTTACTATCCCTCTTACAATATTCCTTCTCTCTGCATGTGCTACAACTATAACAAAGGACACATCTTCTCCTGTTTCCAAAGCTTATATTCTTGTGAAATTTGGAAGGTAGATACCAGAGGCAAAAGAATGACTGTGAGGAGAACTGCTATGAGATAACCTCACCCTTCCCCAGTACCTCTCCATGCCTACCCACAAATGCCTTCAAGGGCAATATGCAAACGTAAACTTGTCTTACAGACATTTACAAACACATCACGTTTATTTATAAAAGAATGTTTCCTAATGTAGTTAACAAAATAACATATTATAAATATTATGATTACAAATATTTAGAAGTGATCCGAAACTTACATGTGTGAAACACAAAAAGCAGGTGCCTGAAAGCAGCCTCCAACACTGTGTGTCTCAACACTTTCACATACACCGACAGCAGAGGACAATTCTGGGTAGTACATGAAATGATTCATATTTGAAAATATGTCGCTTGCTCTATCTGAATTATTTCAAATCTCATCCATTAAATTATTAATGTAATATCAATGTTCTATTTTTAAGAGCAAGTCCATTCTAGAGCAACAAATGGGAAATTAACCACAGCAGGTAACAATAAGAAAATTATTAAATAAAACAGTATCTATACTAACCTAAATTTATATTCAACTTATTAATAATTATGACTACATACACTGTAAGGGTTAGCAGTATTGTCACTAGAAATGTGTTTCCAAATAATTATTTTTTTAATTTAAAGCTTGGAAATGGGTGTGTGTGGGTGTCAGTATGTGAGAATTATAGAAGAGAGGCTATTTCTCACTAACTATCAGATAGGAGATTTCCAACACTGCATTATGGTGAAAAACAGTGACAGCACAAACATACTGCAGAGATAGAAAGGACAGAAAGCGTGCAAAGATACAAAAGAGCAGAAAGAGAAAGATATGATAGTTATCTTTACGCAGTTACTCCGTTTCTGGGACACTAATTAAGACAAGTATCTCGTTTTGGATCATCAGCAGCAGTTTTTTGTCAAAAGCGAAGGGGGAGCAGAATGATCAGATCTACTTATTCAGAGTAAAACTGTCAGAACAGTAAGACACTGGGTGGAGCTGGGTGTGCTGCATTAACAGGTAGAAATGCACAAAATTCTATTTCTCACACAGAAGCTCGCATGCCTGTAACAGCCCCTTTTTCCTCTCTTCCCACCTGTCCCAATCACACATTCATTTCACTTTATAAGAGATAGGGAATAGCCTACTCTATTGAATTGCCAAATTATTTTATTAACACACAGTAACCAATACAATTACGCTAAAATGGCTCAGAACATGATTCGATTGCTACTTGGAAAATATTAGAAGAACAAGAGTATACGATCGGGTTAGGGGAACAAAGACTACTCCAGTCAGTGTCTGAAGAGGATGCCCAGTTTTCCTCAGAACATACTGTTATGAACTAAAACCAACCTCCCAAGGGAAGGGGGTTTCAGAACCTACTCCACTGTACCAAATTTTTCCACTGCACTGCAGATGGCATTAGAAAACTGTTGCAGTTCCAGTCAACCATGCGTACACATAGAAACAACCAGAGATAAAGGGCCGTTACATATATTTGCTATGTACAGGCACGTTTTTTCAGCTGCTACCTCTAATACCTGTGTGAAACAGTCATGTTTGTGCATGGCTGCATGGCTGTTATGAACGTGTATGCATTCCTGTGGCGATGGAGCAGCCATGCATGATGCATGTGATGTGCAAACTGAATTTATGCACATTGAAATATTTCAGTATTTGATTCTTCTTCTTGACAGAGAGCAGGGCTTCCACTGAAAGCTCATTTAATAAAAATAATGCAATGCAAATTAACCTGAATCAGAAAAATTAGATTGATGGAAGTAGCTCGGTCGCTGTAATTACACAAGGTGTATTATTTCCTAAATTCGCTTTGCATTAAATATATACCATACATTTATCAAACATAATTAGCAGTTTAGGTGACAAGGATTTGATTTTTCTCCTGCAATAAAAATATCTCTACACTGGTATGTATATCTAAAATGTAATACGAACATTTTCTTACTATAATTGTTTACTCCTCTAAGAAAAAATTCATAAGATCGAAGAATCAGAAGGGGAATACCATTTGGGACTTACGAAGTAGAAGATGAGGAAGACTGTTAGATCAGCCTTCTGTGGATTTCATGAGCAGAAAATAAAATTAAATCCGACAAAGCTTTTAAGGTTGTTAGTCAAATAAATCATATTTGAAAGCAAAATAATTGATGATACCCCAGTAAAGCTTTAGTTATGTTATAATCAGCATTTTTTTTAAATATACAAATGAATTGATAAATAAACAGCAATATAAACAGAAGTTACAAAAGAAGCTGTGAAAGTTGAAAGTGGTCAATAGGCATTCTACTGAAAGAGGGTTTTCAGAAAAATTCAACAGAACTCTTATTTTTATGTAGCACTATCCTCCTTCACTTTTCTTTGCCTTCTGCTAATTTCCCTCTGTCTAAACCTAATTTAAAGAATAGCCAGGAGAATCTATTTTAAACCACAAAAAAATTAAGGCAATACTACACTGAGCTGAAGCAGAAGACTAATACTGATACGCTATTCTCAGACCTCTACTGATACTCTTCAGGCTGACTTTCTGATTGACTGTCTGTCTTAAATTTGAGTTTCCAGTGTTCAATTTCCATTTTAATTTAGTATTATTGCAACATGTTTTCTAAGCGACCCTGTGTTTTATAACAGAGGCTGCTCCCTTTTTTGCCCAAAATGGTAAATATATTCTGAAGATAAGTTAAACATTTCAGACTTCTTATACAAGTGGTGTTTTTTTTAAATCTAGTGAGCATTAAGATCAAAGTCATGAAGACTGAAAATGTCCTGTTTACAGTACAACGTGCAAAAGCAGTACCTTTGGAAAGTCCCTTAGAAAAGAGGCAAAATATTTGAAATGTGATACCTGCTTACGTATTTCTATAATTAATATTTGTAACAACATTAAATTACTGAACTACACTTTTCAGGACTAATTAAGATATTTAATTGTAGCATATCTCACACCTGTGGAACCTCTATAGCAAGTAGCAGCCAATAAAGCCCTGTGTTTGCCACACACACAGTTCTTCCCGCTGTAACACTGTCAATTCCTTTCTGCTTCTTTCGCCACTGGCTGTTTTCAGCAGACTCGAGCTGCAAGTGCACCGCTGCAAAAACAGCGGGTTTACCTTTACACAAAAACCTACCCATCTCTCTATTAGTGCTTTGATTTAGTCTCTGCTGTATGCCACAGGGCTCCTTCAGTGTTTCTGGTTTATACATTCAAATCTTGGTGTTCAAACTTACTTCACTTACCAAAAATAAACTCGGCTAGAAACATATTTGTTTGCTTGTTTTTAAAGACATTTCAAAAAGCAAAACATTAGCCTGTTTTAAACTTTGTGCCTGTAAGAATCTTGACGTTTTCGTAAGTCATTTGTTCCAGGATGGTTTGCATCATGTCCCATTTGAGTGAGAAGCACAGACAGAAACGACTGCTTGCTGATTATACATCTAATAGGTATATATTTACTATATATGCCTCACAGTACCACATTCTTACAAAAATGCAGTTTGTTTCCCACAAATGCCACCAACCAACAGGACAAGGGCCAGTTTTGTTTATGCTGAATTTTCATCTATGTTTCGTGAACATGAGTGCTATTTTTCACTAGGCTTTGGAGCAAAATACCAAATACATGAACTGCAAAAGCTGCCTGGTTCCACTGGAATGCAACTGCCCATATCTTCTGCCTTCACAGATTTAAGGGTATTTCTAGTCTCATAGCAACTAGCCCCAGAGAGCTAGTATTTACAGGTTGTGATACAATTTAGTAAACACAGGCACATGAAAATCTATTAGACATTTAAGAAATTTCATTAGCACATATGGACAATTACAAAACCAAAATTCTCACTGAAACTAGATGCAATGGCATCAGCCTCACTGACCTTCTCACAACAAAATGAGACCATTTCCAGCACGACTAAGATAATGAAGCTTTTTCTTCTCTCTCTCTCAATAGCTGAATGTTTCTTTGGGATTTTGGACACACGGGGGTTTTGTTTAAGTTTTGGGTGGAGTGGGCTTTTTTTAAAGTTTCACAGAAAATAACTATATCAAAATAATGGCAGAAAGCACTTGCAGTTTTTCTCTTAAAATCCCTTAGGATCATATGGGGACCTCAAGTCAAAAACCTTCACTTTAGAACAATAAATAAATAAACCCACTAAAGCCTTCCCAAGGCAGGCCAACTGTAGCATAAGTAATGCAAGAGGCTGAGAGATGCCAGATAAATTTGATTACTATAAAAGATGGGAATATGTTTCTTTCCTCAGAGAATTCACAAAAAGGGGTCAAAAACAAAGCAGCACTGAAAGCGAACAACTTCATTTCACCAGCAACTCAAGGCGAAAATACAATACAATTGCGTGGGAACATTTTATCACATTGGTGCAGACACCTCCTAATCTTCTATTTCTGAAAAAGGAAAATAGGAAAGATGGAGTCCAAGCAAAATGGGACTCTTCTTTGTTTTCTGGAAAAGTCATTCGGATTAGTGTATCAATTTAGTAAAGAGTTTAAGAACTGTTTTCATCCACCTGCTACCAGTCTCATAGTATCTCTAACACATTTCACTGGGGGGGGGGGGAAATAATCTTACACTTCATGTTATTCTTTCCTTCATGTTATTCAATTTGTCAGATTACCAGATCATTTATATCAAACACATTCAGAGAGCATCATTAGGAGAAATGACCTACCATACTTTCCTTGTTAAAGAAAAACAAAGTCTTGACTCAATGTTAATTGTTACAGCCCTGAGTAATGATTAGACATAGAGATCCCCTGTGTACTATTCTCCAACTAAAAGATAGTCCTGATTTCACACTGCCACATTTTTCCTCCATAAATAGATGAGCTCTTGCCAGTTGCTATTACAACGGCACTAGTATTTTGCTAACCTCTCTGGAATTACTTTTTCCTTCACGTGTCCTAGGGTTGCACTTGGCTTTTTCACTAACATATCATGTTGGTGGCACAGCTAACACACCCTCATCCCTAGCAAATGCTATACTTTCAGCTAACACCAAAAGCTATTCTTACTAGAATCTATTAGATTTCACCTTATGTTCATTATGTCTTCAAAGTCATCCAGTTCTTCCTATTTAATGTCCCAAACTTTCACTCTATTAACAGCATCTCTCAGCACGGGGTCTTCAGCCCAATTTCAGTAAACCATATGTGATTTTTATAGAAGAGTTACAAATAAGAAGTATAAAAAAAAAGGTTATCTTTGAGGAACAAGTAACTTCCAGCCTGATAAATTCATTTTCAGCACACAAAAACTCCTTTATTTGCACTACACTTCTTACAATCAATCTTCTACTTTTGCAAAAAATATTTTCCATGGTGTAATTGTATCAGTTGCTCTACAGGGCTCAAGAAAGGATAGGCTTGCAGCACTTTCTCCTAATGATATTTTTTGGTATTAAAGGAAGAAACTAAATGTTTCTGGAACAGTCAGTCTTTGGCAAGTTCATTTTATCCTTTTTTCCCTTAAGTTTCCTGCCTTTAATTCTTTCCTTTATGTTGCTGCAGTATTCTTCTTTCTTATATTAAAGAAAATCAGTATGTAATACAGAACATACAGATCTGTGTGGCAGTCCTTTCAAAATTTCTGGATGGACCCCTTCCCATCTCCCCAGCTTAAAGCACATGAACCCTTACAGTACTGAAGAAATTTGGAACAAGACTGAGCTACCCTTAAGCCCTCCTAACACTGCTAATTCTTTTGTCAGTTATGAGACTATGGTATCTTTGACTATTTACTTTTTCTTTTTTTTTTTAATGATGATTTTGTTCCACTTGACTACTGCAATTTGTAACTTGCCTGCACCGACTGCCTTGGGTGGGAGGGCAGGTGTGTGGGGGGGTGTGCATGCAGGGGGTTT
>JAVJGJ010000033.1:22547166-22560671 GCA_035590215.1 Microhierax caerulescens | reverse complement strand
TGTTGCCAGTCTTGCTATTTCTGCTCTAGCAAGAGGGAGCAGTTCAATGTCCCTTGAATCTCTTGAAGCTGCCCCATTGGGTTGGGGAGGGCTTCTTTTGCAAGTAGGTTGACAGCCATTCCTGCAAGTTCTTCCCTTCTGCTTAGAATGCAATTTCCAGATGGCATTTTTACCTTTGACTTACAACACACTTCCTGACTTTCCACACTCAGGTTCTTAAATTCATCAGTCCAGACGGTTTCACCAATAAGTACTGTTAATTTCCAAACTTTTACCATTTTGAAATAAAGCAGAAATTAAATAGCAGTCTTCTATTTCATTTAAAACAAATTTAAAGATCTGGTTTTTGCCATAAGCAGCTCTGAAGCTCAACTAAATGACAGTTAAGATGAAGAAATCTATTAGCTATCACTGAGAATAAAACTTCTCCTTTGTAAGCAGTATTTTTTTTCATGCTAGAAATGCAAGTCACAATTCCTAGTGCTATTTCTACTGGGTTTTAAAACACCAATATCCACCCCCCACTTTGGTCAAAACCAGTTCAGGATTCAGCATTAAATCTTTGCAGTAACCAAGCAGAACCTTTTTTTGTGTTGAACAATTTTAGTAAAAAAAGGTTGATGATCTGTTTTATTCATGCTATTGCTTCTTTTTATTACAGTCTGCTATGTAATTGCCCTGCAACTATCACTTTACCCCTTTTTTTCCACAATATATTCCTTCCAAAATCATCAATTTCCAGTAAAGCAAAGGCTAACTAGTATTTGTAATAACACATTAAAAAACAGTATCTACACTAAATCAATATAACACATTCATTTTCAACTTTCAAGGCCGAAAGACAATTATAATCTGGAATGAAGAGCAGTTTCCTCATAAGAACAAAACAAGTTTTAGTAAGCTAACAAATACCTGAAACAATAACCAATACTTTAAAAAACAGTCATTGCCCTCTACAGGTTTCAAAACTTTTTAGAACACAGAGTTAAGACCAAGATACAAAGAAATTCAGGAATTTGACCCGAGACAACTGGAAGAGAACAAAAGGAGAACAAAAATCTCTGCTTGATGCTCTTTTTTCCTTGCTGTATAAACAGAGCCAGCTTCGCTGAGAAGCTGGAAGAGGAGTACAGTGGCTTGCAACCGTCCATCTTGACCCCTCAAGCAATGGGCTACCTAGAGGGCTCTGGGTGCAAGAACTGGTTTTCAGGTGATGACTGAAGGAGTTTGGGCAAAGGCAGATCTGAGGAGAAGTGCACTATAGGAATGAAAGGTGGTAAACTACTGCAACAAGGAAGAAGGGGAAAAAGCTGGAGAGACTGAAGATACCAAGAACACTGAGCAGACCAGCTCTTGCCCCCGCTGTTCCTAAGGTACATGCTGTGACCACTTCTCTGAAACTGCTTGCTCTGAGCGAAGCAGTCACTGCAAAGAAGTACTCACCGAGAATTAGCCATCAAAAACCAACTGCTATGCCTCAGCCAAATGGCAGGTATGTCACCACATCCAAACATACAGTAACTGCAGTTTGTAAAAGCTGATTCCTGGTAAACAGTTATCCCAAGCAGCTACAGCAGCGCTGGTATTCACCACGCAGCAGGTGGTGGCAGCCAGCTCTCCACACAACCCAGCTCCTGCTGACACAGTGACAACAAGCTACCTAACAGCAGTGGGATGTTCCACAGTGCCTACAAGTTCCTGAACCTGATCCCCAGCAAAGAAGTAGACCTGAACAAGACAGACCCAGGGAGTGAGAGAACAGGCTCACCCATGTGAGAACTGCAGCACGGAGTTCTGCTGTGTGTGACAGAAAAATATGAAATAGCAGAAGTGCAGCCTGGGATCCTGCTTTGGGAGACCTGGGGAAAGGAGGGCACGAAAAGCATTGGTAATATGAAAGTATGATCCCACATTAGTGAATTCAGGTTTCTGTTCATGGAGTTTTCCACTCCTGCTGTGTGACAGGATAGCACAGAAGATAGGAAATGGGACTAGGTGGATCAGGCAGGCAGTTCTAAGGCCCCAGATACTGAATGAAGGAAAAAAACCCTGAGAAACTAAGAAAAAGGCAATACTGACTACAATGAAAACAAACAAATTAGATGCTCTTCCCTCCCTATAATCTTTTTTCTTTCTAACCACTTAAAAGGTTGCTCGCATGAGCATAGCAGGAAAGCTGTAGGGAAGAAGTATTTCTAGAGAACAGAAACACAACCTGAATATAAATCTAAAGAAAACTAAAATAAATAACGAAGCAAGATTTACGAAAGTGCTTTCAATTTCTTCAGACATTATTTTCCTCTAAGAAACCTGATAGCACATTATAAAAACTATTTTCTTTCCAGTATTAATTGTTTTCCATATTAACATAAGAAATTCTGACCACTAGCAATTTAAAAACACAACAAAACTGTATGATGAGAGACATACTCATGCAAAGACTCTATGCAGAAAAGCGTACTGTAACTCGCTTCCTATGCTTGAGAGATCACTTCTAGTACACCTACAAAACTAAGATAAAAAAATCTTCTAGAGTTAATGATCTTTGTACTTCAGTGGCATAATTAGTTGATTTTTTTACACCAAGGAGTTACTGAAAAAAAACAAATGAAACCTGGAGAAGGGTACTCCTGCATAGAATAGTGACTGACGGACAGCTCTTTGACTGACTAAATGAACAAAGGGCTCCTGTGGATTTTAATAACACTGATCCACTTATGAATCATAAATGATACAGAAACCCTTTTGCATCTTTCATATTTTCAAGATTTCAGGAGTGGGGGAGCATTTTCATCCAACAAACTGCTATTCATCACAATTACTTTTTTTTGCCATTAAGAAAACAACTGCATTTGGTATGTTTCACATGGGTGTCCTAGCAGAGCCGATGTTTTATATTTTCGGTCATAGGTAAGCTTTATGAAAAGGAGAAGTATAGCAGGTTTTTCATATCCTTTCACAATTATTTGAAACATTGCATAGGAAAGATGAGAACAGACTTAGCAATAGGGCAGTAAGGCCACTAGATAAAAGACCCTGAAACTAACTGACACCACTAAATTATAGTTTTTCACGGGTTTAAAGAATTTTATTGGAATTTTAAAATTTAGATTAAGAAGAGTTAATTAATATATGGTTTCTACTGTAACCATGAGTCTAATAGAAAGTGGAAATACATGTACCTGGGAGGTAAGATTAACATATATTTTAAAAAGAAGCTGCTAATGTTTTCAGAAGAAAAAGCCTAGGCAGCATTTGCTTTTCTGACTCTACAAAGTCACGACAAAACATTTCTTCAAGTTAGGTAACTCCAAGTTTTCTCTTTCTGAATATACACATACTTCTATCAGCCACAATGCCTTCTTACCTAGACACATTTCTTATGCTATGTTCTTACATTATATACACATAATCCTGTATATTTTGCACGTATGTAGTTAGCTATGCACACATTCCTTAAACTTTCAAAACTAGATGTTCAGTATGAAACAGATGTATCAAACTTAAATGCTAGGAAATACAAATGTTTAACTAACCAGGATAATGTTACTTTGAATTCTTGTATGTATGGTTCAATCGAAACAATCTCATTTCCCCCCACAGGAGCCATACATCATTAAATGTAGGACAAAAGCTTGGGTGAGTAAGACTGAAACCTGTAAAAGAAGGTCCTGTCTCTATCACTGCTCAAGAATTCCTACTCTGTATCAACCATGCAAATATATGACACAACCCACAAAACTTGAAATCCTGATTCCCTGTTGGATATAACTCTTACCCCCACTCCACTTCCTAAACCCACTATACCACTCAAACCAATGTACTTCACTGGACTCCTGATCTTTAGCCTTATTAGTCAGCTTTTAAAACTCTCACTTTAGGAAAGTTCAAAGCATTCTCACCACCATCATCATATACACATGTCATACTGTGAAGTAATGCTGCTTAGGTGCAAACAAATACATACAAAAAACTAGAAATCTTCCTTAGGATATTTATTGATGCAGGATCTTAAAAGATTTTTCTAAGAAATCTTTGTTTCTGTGAAAGACATAAGTTTTTCACATAACAGCACAACATTTTTTTTTTAAAAAATTAAAAGCTGGCATGTCTGAAATAGTATTAGAACAAATAGCCTCTCACAGCAGCAATTTCATAGACAGCAATGGCTGTACTCTGTGCACCAGACAGGAATTTTTCATTTCATACATCATTTAAAACTTGCTGCAGTGATTCCACAAACCTGTCTATACTATTAGCACAAAATGAAGAGAAGCCTTCTTTACCACCCCCTCTCCAAGTTATTTTGGCCAAAATTCAACTGTGCACGTAGACCACTATAGCACTGATGACAGAGAAGCAGACCATACTTAGTACCAGATAATGTAGAAAAAAGGATTATATTCTCATAAATAACATTGTATATTGTATTTGAAGACTTCAAGATAACACTGTCTACATCATCAGCAAACTTACTACAGAAACAATATACTATAGCAAGCAACCAGCTAATGCACATAGTTGTTTCAATATTTTTAAACACAGATTTGCATTTATATCATATTTTCAGAAATTACTCTCCCAGGACAGTGTAAGAGTCTGGAACAAAGCTCCTCCTTGCAAAAATGCATATTCAGACAAAGATCATCTACATACTCTGTGGCCATTAACACAGGCAGATCACTTTCTGCTGCAACTGCCCCGGAAAAAATTACAAAGATTATAATTATTGCTAAAGTTATTATTGTTGGTATGGTCTTTAAATGCTCTGATACAGAGCTATGTTCTGAAAATACGTAATTTGGTAACATACATGCAAAAGCCTTAAACTTACACTGTGGCCAAAATTCACACACCTACAGACTGCATTGGACCAAAAACCGAAACATGGACAGCTTTTATGTAAACCTCATTGAAATAATACTAAATACTTGCACCTGGAACTCAGCTTGGAAATACAAAGGAAGAGGTGTTCTTACTGTATATGAAGGACTTCTGGACCGTAGCATGTAACACAGGATGCTCACTTCCCAGGCATTAATTCAGTAATTCCACTTCTTGTTCAGGATATATCCAGAAAGTAGCTGTCACAAACAAATGAAAAACACAAATTTAGCAGGGGTTGGATGTGAACAAATAGAATTTTTTCTTGTCCATTTCACTAACAAAAAAATCTATGGTCTTCGTTTCTAGTTTGAAAGTAAAAAAGGTATGTTATGAGAAAGGCTGCAACTGCTAGTTTGGTTCCACACCAGTATATATTGGTATCATGCTAATAGTAGCATCTCAAATGCTTAAAATATCAGAATTTTTGGATGGCAATAATATTGTATGCCCACAGTGTTAACCTACTGTCACCTCCTGTGCCTCTCTGCACAGCCTGGTCTGCCCCTCGACAGCCTGCACGCAAAGCGGGCCATCAGATTTTACCAGAGGAGGTTTACATTGGATATTAGGAAAAACCTCTTCATCAAAAGGGTGGTCATCAAAAAGCCCTGGAACAGGTTGCTTATGGAAGCAGTGTAGACATGGTGCCTAGGGACATGGTTTAGTGGTGGGCTTGGCAGCGTTAGGTTAACCGTTGTACTTTACGATCTTAGAGGTCTCTTCCAACCTAAACGATTCTACGATTCTGTTCAATGATCTCCCCCTGCCACCCTTCCCCTGCCCTCCAGCACACAGCCCCCGCCTGCAGACGTGGCAGGCACCTGCAGCTCAGCAGCCAGAGCCAGCAGCTCAGCTGTCCTCAGCCACCTCACAGCTCTCTGGCACACAAGTTCCCCACACCACAGGGTAGAGCACAGTGGCCTGTTCTACTCAGTGCCAGGGAGGCGGCGTTGCTAAAAAGCAATCTGTGACACAGAACGGCAGCCCTGGCTAGACACAGCGTGACAGCATGGCCAGGCAGTCTAAGGGGCATGAGGGGCTGGCTTCAGCCTTGCAGACTCAAGTTTCCCTTCCTTTTGTATGACCAAAGCTAAACTCAGCTCAGGTGAGACTATGAACACATGGTGGATTTGTGCTCACCATAGTTTTGAGTTTATGTTCCAAGACACTGAGTGCTGGTCTTCAAATGCCATCTGTTCCTGCCCTCATATTGAACCAAATCAGCCCAAGCTACTTCTACAGTCTGCATTTCTGCATGGAAAGCTACCAGCAGACTCCTTCTTTCTACTCCTTAACACATTGATACAGAGATCGTAAAGCACAAACCAAATTGTAAAAAAAGCTGCAGACGGAAGAACACTTTTGAAGAAAGCACTGGTTAATATTTTCAGGAAGATAAGGCCCAAGAGTCAATCATCAAAAGCTGTATCAAAGAGGCACTAAATATAGATTATATGGCTCTCCTCCTTTCGTGTATCAAACCGGTATTTTAATTTTATTTTAAATCTGCCAATCAGAGCAAAACTAATCATACATACAGAACACAAGAAAGTGTTTTACTTTTCAAACATCTGTCAAGTTTTAAAATTGCCCATGTCAAATAGACAGAATAGGGGTACTTGGACAGTTTGCACAGATTCCTCAGATTTCAGGGCTCAAAACCTAAAATATACAGTTAAGAATTGAAACATCTAGTCTGTAAGTTTCTTCTCTCTGGAAAAGTCTTTGCAGGGGAAAGGAACCTCCAAGCAGTAAGCAGATACACTATTATGTCCTTTTCAAAAAGATGAGAACAGATTGCAGGGTTTGCAAAATAAGATGGTCTAAAACAGGTACTGCAGCTTTAAACAGTCCAAACATATCCTGTCATCTCCAAACACTGAGCTCTATTAGATTAGAGTCTCAATTAATATCTGACACTACTTCTAACTGTGAAAAGTGACATCATATGCAACTGATACTAGCACACTGCTCCAGAGTAAGGACCTCTGTGCTGGGCTAAATACCTAGAATTTCCCTACCCCTCTGACCTTAGCTGTAACAAACACTGTTATTATACGTAACAAACATATCTCTAACGTTTCTTGAACTGAGGAGAGAAAAATACAGTAGGAGAAGGAGGTTACTTACAATGAGAGGCGTTTCCACTGGACAGGTATCAACACAAAAACGGAGCAGGGAGACAAGCAGTTGTCTCACCTCAGCAGAGACACAAAACAGAAAATGAGTCTTAAAATACAAACAAACCAAAATCCAACAGGATAAAGGATCAGAGAAGCCTAAACGAATTAGGCACCCACAGCATAAGTAAAAATCTGATCTCCAAAAGCATCAGAGGAAAAAAGAGACAGGAAAAATACTTAAATGTGGAAGGCAAGACTGGAAAGTCAAGGAGTAGGCTCTATGGAGCCAGATACACAATCCAGGAAGCGAAGGGAAATTAACAGAAAAGCAGAAAAACCTGGATAGTGATTTTGAATAAGATACACCTGGATTAGAAAACAAATGCATGTGATGGAGGATAAGCATGCTATATAGTTCCACTTAGTGGGAACACCTGACTTAGGCGTAGCTTATCACTGCCTGCAGCGGGGCCGGTGCAGCCAGTAGTGCCCCAAGCAGTGTCACCCTCCAGCTGCACACCTGAAGAGAAGAAAACCTTCAGGAGTGTGAAGCACTATTCAACTTTCCACCCATTAATGCACATGGAAATAAAAAAAAAAGTCAAGAACTTTTCTCCACATTGACAGCCATTATCACCACAATCATGTGGAAAATACCTTCAAAAATAATTTCTTAGCTACAATGAGGAAAACTACTAGATAATGCTCCATACTATTAACAGTCATAGTTAAATACAAAGATACATAACGCTGCCCTAAATTCATTAGCTATGTGCTGGCTCTGCAGAGAAAAAGGTCTTACTGCTACTGAATTGTTCTTTCAAAAATTTTTAGTAGCTGCTAAGATTATATACTGATACACACTTCTTTCCAGTCAGCTCCAAAATATTTATGTAAGTGTTCTGACCTTGAAAAACTTTGATTTTAAGCAAATTAAAGGACAAGCTACAATGATAACTTGAATATTCCTATTATTTTTAACATGCCGGAACACATGTAAGTTATCAAAATGTGGTAAGTCATATGAATCAAATAGGTTTGAGTTATGAGAATTTTTGTGAATAGCATAGTATGGGAACACAAGGAAGGTTATAAAACCTAAGACCATTCAGTGACAGCTCATGGAAAGCTTCCTGAATTATTCGTCCATGTGCAATGAAACAACCAGCCACATGATGAAGGATTTCACTAAACATGAAATAAATACAAATGGCTATCTAGTTATATTTATGCAGCAGGTATGTAAATCTGCTTGTCTACATTCACAGCACACTTTCTTGAAAATATCAGTCTCTGATACAAGCCACAAGACATTACAGTATTGTTAGCTGAAAATTTAAAGGGAACTTGCATGTACATGACTAATACTGCATAATTAAAAAAGTCACAAAAAAGGAGATAACTGTTTCTGTACATTCCTCTGATAGAGGCTCTACAGGTTCTCCTACATCAAAGAGGCAAAGGCTACCCTACAAATGCCGTTATGCTTCACAAAACAAGCACACCACAATATCAACAATTCACACCAAAGCCTGCAGCCCTAGGCTTCCAGGAGCCCTGCCTTGCCCTCCTCCCTCCCATACTCCTTCACTGTAAGCATTAGTGTATGGACAGGCACAGACAAGATTTGGTGATAACAAATAAGAACACATCTGATATAAACGTCTATCTACAACAAGAATCCTGCAGCTACCTATATTAATTCTACCACAGTATGGTCTGCCTAACCTTGAATTGTGAATGCTTACCTCAACGTAGCAAGCAAGCAAGCATGTCAGTGCGGACCATGCAGCGAAGACCTACAGCTCTAAACTGTTCCACCTGCACTGTGAACTTCACAACTCACAAATCAATAAAATATTGAGTAACAAACAATAAGCCAGATATATTCTTGAAAACCCCCACCTTATTCAGAATTGTGAATCATGGAGCCTACAAATTTTTCAACATAAGTTCAGAAAATAAAAATCTCATTAAAGCTTTAGCCAAAATTTCTAATTCATCAAAGGACCATGTTCTGAATATCAATGAATTCCATGAAAAAGAAGCATTTTTTCCTTGTCGGCATGTCTGTAAAATATCTCTTTAGGTTACAAAACCAAATCTGATGACACTGAAAAGTCTTTCAGGAACAAAGACAGATGAGTAAAACAACCACCAGATCTCTTTAATTCCATGCAAAAGTGTCAACAGCAAAATCACTGCATCTCTTCCATAGCAGAATATTAAATAGTTCATTAATATCCACTTTCCCTTCTCTTTTCAGAGGCTACTAAAATTGTTTCTGTTTGATTTTACATGAGTGAAACTCCTCCCAAATGAAACAGGTACAAGTATCTTGAAAGAACATTCAAGTGTACATCATTCAAGACTTTGGCAGTCCCTATCTCTGTGAAACAACAATAGCATCCCACTAATAACAATGACTTGCTTAACTATTCATTTTTGTAAATAATGGAACTGAAAATTATCTAGTGATGGATTTACACTTTTACAATGCATCTCAGGGATGAAAATGAATAGGGACGAAGAAATTATGTATATTACAATGGGTGACACACAGAACTTAAGATTCTAGCTAGCTCCACAGAAGAACACAAGCTGGAAAATGTGGCACTACAATTTTTAGCATTTTACCTTTGTCTAATACTACTGTGAGACATCCTATATGTATTATTTGTATTGTAGTAGCACTTAAAGACTCCAATTAAAATCTAAACACCATTATATTAGGCTGAAATAGGATGAAAATTACAATAGGTGTCATAGCCATTTTAATTCCAAACCACCACAATAAATTACCTATTTCTCAGAAATGCCTTCCTTTATCTTGTAGTTACCCACAGAATTTAACATATTAGTTCTTATATTTAGGGGAAGCATTAAAAGGATTGCCTAGGCAGTCTTTTCAGCCTTTCTTTTTTTTATTTGAAAACCATACTAGTATTGCCAGTGGAGTCACACTGCCTGGAGAGTGAAAGCCTACTGACACAAGGCTTGCTTTCCTTAATCACTGTTCCTGAGAAGCCACCCATGGAATCACAAGACCCTGTGGACCACGAGCTGAAAAAGCCTGCTCCCCTGAGGTACAAGACTGCAATTTTACAGAAAATACAAGCAGTTAGATTTTCTTCTCATTGCTCCTCCTTTTTAGTGACTTCCATCTTTTATTTTACCTTAAGTACTGAAAACATACCAATTTACTCTTGTCTAGGCTATCATTTTACTATTAATATATTTGCACACTGAAAAACTTAACTCTGAGAACTACATATGATCTGTTAGAAAGTTATTCTGAAACAGAGATGCATCTTGCATACATGTCTAGCCAGCTGGATAATTCAATATCAGTTTGTTTTGACTTAAAGAAGAGGACACCACGAATTAGCACAGACACTGAAAATCAGGATTATTAGGAGGCAGGCAACTAACAAAGGTGACAACTTTCCTGGTAACAACAGAGAACACCAAGTTTCTAAAAAAAAAAAAAAAAAGTTAATAAAGATTACTTTGTAACAAATTCAAGTAAAAAATGGCAAGTGTTTACACTTCTGGCTATTAGTTCTCTAGTAGGGTGTTTATTATAAACAGTATTTCAAACACAGGACTTAAAGAGACAATGTATAAATATTTTAAATGGTAAAATATAGGTGTTGGCTTTTTTTGTACTGTGTCCAGAAAATCTGCACAAACACATCAAATTCTCCACCTAGGGAATTTACTTTATTGTTAAGTTTGCATTTAAAACAAATGTACATGACCTATTTTGGTGCTAATATAACTAAAAGGAACCTATTTGTTGTTTATTATTTATAGAAAATTCACTTCAGATTAGGCCTTTTGCAGACATGTGTATCTGTGTGGCATCATAAAGCATCTCCAGATATCCCCCAGCACTAAAACAGACGAGAAAATGACAAGTTAGGATGTATCCCAGTACACACAGTATTTTATAAAAGCCAAGATTAAAAGCTGTTTTTTTCCTCTTCAGAAAGGCCACATGAAAGAGCTACTACCATGGCTAATGCATTGACCTTCTGTGTCTGATAATGACAAGTTCAAGTTCCTAGAGTTGGATAAGATGTGGAACTAAACTAAGTGCACTCAAGCAACGACTTCTTCTGCTCTGTTAGAAGCCTACTCGCAAAACCAGCCCTATAGTAAGAAGAAAACAGTTTCTTTTTTTTTTTTATATATATCTAACCAAGGAGTTTTTCTACACCATCAGCATGTGTCATAACTACTTTCTTCGGAGTCTTTCACTTAGAAAGTGATACTTTCTTTATAATAATAAACAATAATATTTATAATAATAAACAATAGAAAACTTGATTTCATATAAAAGATGTCAAAATTATGAAAACAGAGATAAAAATTTGCTGCTTCTATCGAAATTTCACATTTTCAGTTTTTTCTTTTGTAAACAGAGAAAGAGTAAAACATAGTAAAATCATGCCTATTGTGTAAGAGATATAATATCTCCATACAAACCTTCCCTTCCAAACATCAGGAAAGCAGAAATGCATTTCTATACAAGCGGAGTTCTTAAAGTTAACTCCTCTGGAAATCTAGCATCTGCCTTTTGTTTTCAGAGGACAGCAAAAATACCTCAAGCATTTCTTCCTATCATCAACTAAGAAAAAACACAGTTGACCTAAAGCTTTTATTCCTATCAGTCATTAGTTCTGTTACAGTTTTGCAGGTTGCAGCATCTGTAACTTCCTTTTTACAGTAAAACTCCTTCACAAAGCTGCTGCCATGACTGATGCACAGAAAAGCAAGCTACGGTCATCAAACTAGGCACCAACAGCAATAGGGTAAATAGATAAGGCAGAGTTTGACTAAGGAATAAAATAAAGCTTCTTTTTTTCTAAACTACTAATACTATTACTAATACCTATTAGTATGTACTACTAATAAATACATAAAAATAAAAAATAAAAATTTTATTAAATTAAATTAAATTAAATATTTTCAAATACATATATTTGAAATTACACAGAGACATTACAACCTTTACATCTTTAAGTTATACAAGACAAGTAATAAAGGCTAAAAAAAAATGCTAGGACTCAAGCTGGTGTAAATCAGTGTGTGCATAATCAGTTTTTAATCATTGGCTCATACTCAACGTTTTACACTGAAAAGTTCCTGACAGGACAGACTGTGATCACAAAGAGAACAATACCGTTCCAGAAAAGATTCCCTTTTAAATTTGGCTCTTGAAACAGTATTTCTAATTTCCTCCTTCTCACCCCTGATTCAAGCTCATCTCAGAAACAGTAATTTATTTAGAAAGAGAAATTAATCTTAAGCATCTCCAGAGTCTTGGGTTATTCCACCCCAGTAAGTTTTCATAGATGGAAATTTTGGCTTTTCCTTAGAAAACACAGTGGTATTCAAAACCAAAAAACACATATTAAAAGAACACTAACATTTCTAAAACAGGAGCTTGAGCTGAAGTTAAGAAATTGCCATAATTAAACTTGTCCAGGAAGACAGATTAAGGTCAAATATGTCTATTAATTTTGGGTATCCATTCTAAGCCACCTTAGATTTGATTTTTTATTATTTTTTTAAGCACAGCGTCTCATAGAATTGAATATGTCCCTAAAATGGTTTTTACTAGTTCCTATTGTGGCAGTGATTTTTTACCACTTCTGCAAACCAAACACCACAGATCAAAGCTGAGCACCCAGACAGCAGAGCGGGTGCAGCTAGCAACGCTCTGCACAAGGGCCTAGTTCAGTGACTTGACCAGCAATGTCAGCAGTCACATGCAGAGGCAGAAAAAAATCCCATTTTTTAGAGGGGCACTTGTCTACTTTACTCATGGAGTCCACACTCCTTTTCCTGCATGCTATATTAATTTCACCTTCTGCCACTTACATAGCAGCAGTAAACTCCTTTACAAAACTGAACCACCTCTACAGCTTTCTCTGTGAAGAGACTGGGTGCAAATGCTTGTAACTATGATGTTAGTAAAGGTCCCCATGAGGCGAGCAGGGGCAGGCTGGAGCATGGGCCCCATGTGGCAACCCCCGGCCCCTGCACTCCCATAGCTCCCAACCATCCCCAGAGCCCCAGGGAGCCAGCGGCCTCCCCACCAGGGACTGCTCCTCTGTGGCCCTTTGTCCCCTGGGGGCTCTGAGCAAGCCAGGCCGGCCGCAGCCAGAGGAGCAGGGGACCCAGTCGCAGCCCCAACACTGCAGGGACTCACCTGCGACCACAGCGCTGCCCACACATGTGCCTGTGTGTCATGGCGGGGGGGCACAGTGAAACGGGGAAGAGTAAACCCAGCATCAAGGTGTCCTCAGTCGGCAGCATAAGTAAAGGGAGCCAAAATCAAAATGAACGGCATCAGTTTCTGGCTGAGGTGCTGAGGGCAGGGCATGCTGACAGCCCATGGCCTGCCATGGGGGCCACAGCCTGTCACGGGCCCTCAGCCTGTCACAGGGGCCACAGCCTGTCACAGGCCCTCAGCCTGTCCCAGGA
>JAVJGJ010000033.1:22534482-22547066 GCA_035590215.1 Microhierax caerulescens | reverse complement strand
CACAGGGGCCACAGCCTGTCCTGGGGCCAAGCCTGTCACAGGCCCTCAGCCTGTCTTGGGCCCTCAGCCTGTCCCAGGAACCACAATCTGTCACAGGGGCCACAACCTGTCACAGGGGCCACAACCTGTCACAGGGGCCACAGCCTGTCACAGGCCCTCAGCGTGCCGCGGGGCCACCACCCACCCCACCACACAGCGAGGGGAGACAGGGCAAAGCTTGGTGGGCTGTCGGTCACAGCCGTGCCTGGGGATCCTACTGTGTGGGAAATGGCGCTCCATTGAAATAAAAGATGCTTTCACACTTTGTAACACATTTTCTTGGGGTTTTGTTACATCCCTGACTACTTCCAAGTATCAAAGAGACTTTCTTTTTAAACAAAGGCTGCTGCTTCTTCATCCAAGAACGATGTTAAGATGCTAAATGAGGTATACGATCACAGCGCCTTGCCAAACAAAAGGATAAGTCAAACAGCAGCACTTGTGATTTCTCCGCTGGATCAAGGAGAGGAAAAGGAGTTACGGAGAAGAAAGCCTAGATTTCAAACAAATGTTTCCATAATCAACAGTTACTGCAAGCAAGGTTCAGAAAATTACAGGGGAAAAAAAAATATTTTTCTGTAAATATCACTTGTTTTCTTCTTCAAGGTGAAATCTCTCTTTTTTTTTTCAAGTATCAGTCTTAACTTTTTCTTTTTCACGTTAGCTTGGAAAAAGGGAAAGAAAACGCAAAACTGGAATTTTTTTAAATTTGACACCATAAACTATGACTAGTTCCTCTGAAAATGCTACAGTGTGTGATGTAACTTCTTTATTTAGGTACTTTCCAAAGCATCTGTTATGTACACAGAAGCCAGAGAATAATTTGTAATATTAAGAAAATGCATTTTTGTCCAAGAGATACATAATTTGTTAACATTCCTAAATATTCTTATACAAATGCACAATCTTTAAAAAGTTTATTGTTTTCTCATTAGATTTTTATATTTTGGGAAAAAATATGCACTATGTTAAATAAACAGATATTTGGATAATTTTCAAGTTAATGTTTAAAAGTATCAATATTTAGAAAGGTAGTTACTTCCTATCTCATCATTGGTTTCTGTTCTACCCCCTCAGCTTTTTTGTTTCCACCCAACTAACACACCTTTTCCATCACGTAGTCCATTCTGACACTCTCAGTGAGTTTCTGAATCCTCAGCAACCCTGCTAGAGGGATGACAAGAGAATTTCACTAATTCAGTATCTTTCTGTTCTTCCCTCTTTAATTTCCAAAGCAATGTTTGCCACACATCACAACATCTTTCTTCCTTTCTTTCCTCCTCTCTTTATATGCCCTGCTCTTTGTAGCATAACACTTCTTTGGAAGCTATTTGAGTACAAAAAAACCCTCTGATGTTTAGTGATTATAACTTCAGTTTACAAATTAGCATCTACAGTACACGAACCTTAAACCATGCTAGCTGAACGTGGTTAAAGTTGAATGATTTCAGCTGGATAACATGTAAGAGATGCAAATGTATTATTCACCCTTTTAATTTATTATTAGTGATTTTCCCTTCCAATGGAAGACTCTTACCTTTATTAATTCCTCTTATCCTTTTCATATATGGTGATGTCAGACAAAGTCATCATGTATTTAACTTCCATACACTGTATTTTTAAGTTGCATACTCCTTCCCATCTTTCTGTGATACAGAACATGTCACATTTTGCTTAGACACAATTTCAATAGTTTATTTCAGATGGTGCTTAAGGACATTTATTTTAATCAGATTCTTATTTGCATTTAAAGTTACTACAAAAAAATTAAGTACCAGAAGGCTTGATTCAGTGCCTTAATCTGAGTGTAGTACAACCCAGGAGGTGATAATTGCGGGGGGTGGGGAAGGTATTTTTTTAATAACTTGGGCCCAGTGAATAAACAATTTCTAGGAACAGCTGCTAAATTTGCACAAGCAAATCATGTTTAAAAGGCAATGTCTGAATCTACAACCCCTTCTTAAAGTCCTTTTTTATGAAAATCAGCTTTTCCTAATCTGAATTGTGGCTTTAAAGCACCTATGAGCTGTTACCCGTCTGTATAAACTAGTTCAACAGAGTTTTACTGCCAGAGGATATCAGGTCAGAGATGGCTTCTGTTGTCAGATCAGTCACTGACTACCTCAATTGCCTTTGGCAAATCATTTAACCTTTCTGTATTAATGTTTTCCTGCCAGTAGAAGAGTTCTTCATCATGGTATGGAGGAGTTTAGCCCATTAATTAATAAAAATAACTATAAAAATGCTCCTTCTTTAATTCCAATGTCTATCTGCTCTACAGAATAATACTAAAACCTCAAAACCACTCTGCACATTAGCCAGAAATGAACTGTTTCTATAAAAAATGGGTGCTATTTCAGAGCAAATTTCTACCATGCATACTTTAATGATTTCGCAAATTACCAAGAAGAACAAGGCTTACAGTTTTCCTGCAACTCGTGAATAATAATAACAAAAAGAGAAGCAGCGGTCTTTGTCTTGAACTGACAACTTGTATGTTTCAGAATACTTCTGTAAGTTTTAATGAGCTAAATTATTTAAAAATATATATATATATAGTGAAATTTCCCTTGATCTGAAACCTCACATGCCATGTTTCACCCTAAAACAAACTTTTACTGCCTAGATATAAAACCCTGGAAAACGGAGTTGAGAAGGGAAATACTGACAGAACATTAGCTACGCTGCAGCATGCTAACGGGTACCACTATAATACAGTCTATTCCAGAATCATTTTTCTTTTTATTATTTCATTAAGTTGTATCTCACTAAAGTTCCTCCTAGGATCTCTCTACAGCACCAAATTTTTCATTGAGAAAACTATAAATCATAGGCCTAAATTACAATTTAATTATAAACGCCTTCCCTTCTAATGCTGCCTGGGACCTTTTACCCTCCTACATAATTCTAAAAAATGACCCCTGTCATAATTTCCTTCACTAGAATAATATGCAGAGATCTAATCCTGAATCCTGCTGTCTTATAATTTAATATAAGAGGTAATTATTATTCAAAAGATAATGTTGCAGATATTGAAAATATTCTGAAGTTTAAGTCTAAAAAAACCTTGACTTGGTATGTAAGAGCCTCTTTTTTTGACTCTTGCAGAAAAGGAAATAAATAAAAAGGTTTTAAGACTTTATGCAAAATGCTCGAAGTATTATTTGTAGCTGCAGTTTGTCTACTATAATTTCTATAACCTTTGAACTACAGACAAAACACACTCACACACACAGCAAAACAAGGAAGACACCAGATCATTTATTATTGATTTCTGCTTTTTGCCATAGGTTAGACAGAAAGTTCTAGATTGCTACTACCTAGCTGAAAAATATATTTTAGATGGCTCCACATTTCTGAATGTAAGGAAGTATACATAAACCAAAGTCAAAAGAAAAAAAAAAACAACCAAAAAAACAACGAAAAGTAAAAAAACCCACCTTCATAAACATTCTTCTTACGCCTCAGATTTTATTTTAAATTTATCACATCAAAGACACTGTTATGCTTATCCAAAACATTCCTGTAAAGAAGTTAAATAATATTAAAATCTTAAGAATTTAGTACATTTTTTCCTAAGTCAGAAAAGCAAGGAATAACACCATTATGTCAATTCATCTTGCACAAGAGACAGTGAATTTAATCTCGTACCGAGAACACAGCTATTATTGCCTGTCTCTATTCACTTTACAAAGAAAGACTTTGACCTTAAAGCCCTTTTTTCTAAAACAGGGATTTCATCAATTAAAACCTGTTTTCTTTTTAGTTAACTCTTAGAGTATACAAGAATATTTGCCAAAGAAGTGAACCAATAGGTACAGATGGAGCAAAAGAAGTTTGGTATGAACATCAGGAGAGAGAATTAACAGACAGACTTTCTGAAGTACAGTAGAATAAACTCACAGAACAACTGGAATGTTTTCCCTGTTTCAAATTCAGGGAGCATGCCCCATTTTTTCAAGTAAATGAGATATCAAATGAGCTTCATTGCTTCCAACCATATACAGCTCCATCAGTAAGAACAAATAAAATACCACAACTGACAGATTCAACATCCTGAAGAAGTAGAGGCCAGTGAGGTTATCAGAAAATGGGGTTCACAAGAGGTAATTATAGCCCATGCTCACCCTTCTTAGGTGAGGCAGAACATCACTATACAGCTCAATAAAAAAAAATCAAACTATATAGTGCAGAGACACCAGTTTACTACCCTCTTTGTTTTTGCTTTGGGAGCAGTTCATTTAAGATGTAATAAATTGAAGTTTTTTTCCTGTCCTTCCATAAATCTAGGGACAGTGCAAATGAGGTGTTCCTCATTATGAAGAAAAGAAAAGGGGCTCCCTAGATAGTGACATGAACTGGTAGCATTAAAGCACTCATTAAAAGGAGCCCTGTTCTTTTCAGTAATAAGGAATATTACTTAATAACACTTGAAGCATGGTTCACTTCATACTGCTGAAGTGAGCTTTTGGGGGGCAGCGAAGAGGAAAAAAGGGAAAGTCCATAGTACTACAAACACAATAAAAGAGAGAGATGGAATTTTGCCTGTAACAAATTAATAAGTAAGAAAGTGTCATTGACTGCCTCTGTCTAACTGAATTACTTCATGCAACAGAAAGATTTAAGGATCTCAGGGGATTCATGGAAGATGTTAGACTATACTTTTAAATGAAAAAAACAAAACCAGACTAGCTGGGCACAAGTGGACTGAAAAAGAACACCAGTAGATGATTTCCTGACTTGAGGATCCAATAGAACACAAAGCTTACACAATTTTGAAGGGATCCTATTATTAGCAAATCAGAACGTGTTACTGTGATGGAGGATGTACAGCACCAAAAAGGACAGAGCAGGGCAATAATTCTAGATTTCCATTTACAACAAAAAATCTCTCCACAACAGCAGTGGCAAAGGTTTAGACATTTAGACTAAGCTTTGGAGATTAGTCAGAAGAGAAAATGCAGTTGTAGAACACCTCCGAATATGTTTGCTATTTTCTATCCATGATGGGAAATTACACACACCAAAAAAACTTGGTGAGAAGTGCATGTAAGGTATGAAGCGCACCAAGAAAGAGTGATGGCTCTGCCCTGCTGGCATCCTGTCTCACATGGGTCTGTCCCAGACACTTTGGAAGAAGACAGGAAATGTGGTGGTGGTTATCGCTGCATCTTCATCCTACTCCCTGTCAGCAAATGCCATTTCGCTTCTGAACCTACGAGATGACTATGCCTGAAGGTAAGCACATTGGAGCATCTTGGTGAGGCCCATGCTCAGCAGGAGGATTCTGCAGGGCTTTGTGGTTTGAACAGCATCAGATCCTCCTGAATGACCTCAGAACTCAACAGAGCAAAAAAAAAAAAATCCTCTGAAGAGCTGAGGTCAGAAAACAATGTGAATATGCAGAAGCAATGACTGGACATCTCTAAAAGACAAGTTATTTTAATTCCTTTTGCAGTGCTAGTGAAACCACGCACTCATGCCCCTATTCAGAGAGAACAGGGGGGATTCATTGAACAGGTATTGAAGCTGTTGAGAGCGCTTTCGTTACAAGTCAATCACAGAGTCAAAACCTTGATTAACCTGAATAACAGCTTTGCCCAAGTCAGAAGTGAAAAACTGAGTTTACATGAGTATTATATTTACATCATACGTACTCTATGTTTACTTTAGATATTATAAGAGCTATTGAAGTAAGTAGAAAAAGCGCAAACTGTTTCTGACAAAACTTCTCTTTTTGCTGTTTCTGCAGCCAGTTAGCCATGGCTGTGCGCGTGACGGCCAGGCTGGGGTACCACAACAGTCACTATTTAGCCACAACTTCTGAAACTCTGCTTTGCTTTGCTTTTGTTGTTAGCATGTCTGTACAGTAGAGACAACACTAGCGAAACACTGCAAAGTACAGCAGAGACGACATTAGTAAAACACTGCAATGTATCTAGACATGAGTTCTTTACAAGGCAAGCTTATTCCATGCAAATAAATTTTCTTATTTATGCTTTTGGCGATTTTTTTTCTTCTTTTTCACCAATTCCACTTTATGATTCATTAGTAGTTTTATACACTTTAAAATCATTTCAGTTCTCGATGGAGAAGGATAACATAAGGTCTGAAGCCATCATCAGGGCAATTAGCCAAGAAACTACTAATGGTTAAGGTTACATTTTTTGTGTACATCACAAATCTTCACAAGAAGATCTTGCAGATGTCCCTACAGAATTTCATTCCATTTTTGCCAAGCCATCACCCCCACTTGTCAGATAATTTTGAATTGTGCTCCCATCACTGAATATACCCGATATCTCAGTTTTCTGTTGCCTGAAAACTCAGTAAACATATTTCCTACTTTGTGATTCAGCTTATTAAAGCAAACACTGCAATGACCCAGGGGCAGGGCAGACCCCTGCCAGACCTCGTTTTATACCTCCTCTCGTTTTGACAATGCTAAGTATACCCTAAATATGATTCTTCAGACAGTCGTACACCTGCACTCATCTAAACCACATTTCCTTAGCTTGCTTATAAATAAAGAAGTCATGTGAGGCGGTGTCAACACCCACCCCCACCCCCACCCCAAATTCAAGATATATGACCACCTATTGCTTCTTCCCCATCCCCACCTGTTACGTGGCCATAGAAGCTGTTGTGCTGGTTAGACAATATGTTTTCCAACAAAGCTCTGTTACTCATTTCCTTGTCATTCTCCAAGTGCTTGCAAAAAGTTTGATTATTTTTTCCCAGAATTTTTGCAGAACCTGGAGTTTAGCTGACTGGTCTATAACTTCTGTCTAAACTTCTGTTTAAACTAAGTACACTACACTCTCTTCCAGTATTTCACCTTCCCTAAGTTTTCCAAAACAGCTTCTGTTAGTTCCAAGTTTATTTTGGCTCTACAGGTTCTTTTAATGAGTTTGGAAACCAGCGGTTCTGACAGCAGCTATCTTCTACACTTTAACCTGTTTGTTTCTTCTCTGTTCAGGACTAAGATCTTATCCATTTGGCAGCAGCATCAATTATGATAGCTGCTGTCCTATAGATGACCTTTAACAAAGAAGGACACAAAAACATTTTACTGTCTCAAAATTATCTTTTGCTCCCCACTGAATGGTGATCCTACAGTTTTATTTTCCTATTCCTGCTATTGTTCTTATTATTGTTGTTTTTCCTATTTTGATACCTCTTTCTAGCTGCCTAGTTTATGATTTGGCCTCTCTGATTTTATCATTAACATGGTTCTGCTATATTTTTATACTTATTCTCAGCAATCTGGTTTCTTATACCTCTGCACTAGGACAGTTTCCACTTTATAAAAACATTCCATTTATGTAATTATTCAGACTGCAGGTCTGAATAATTCCCAATGATTGTCACATTAGGTGTCTGAGATACTCACTGTCACTGATTATTCTTTGCTTTTAATTGCACACTGAACTCTCAAACTTTCCACCCTTTTGTCTGCGGTGTCCCAGGTAGTTATGTCTTAGCCTTCTGCATTCCTTTCACATACTCATTCTACAAACACAGCAGCATATACCGCAGCAGGAATTTAGCTTTTTACACTATTCATACATGGGGGACTAACAATATTTTCACTTTTCTCCTGTCCATAACTAGAGGCCGCAATGAAAAACAGGAGAGAAAAATCAAGCAAAAGCTAGTCTTCTTTGCTGATGGCAGTGCTCCTTTATTCATGGGTCCAAGATCATCCATCCTTCCAACTTAGCAAAAATACTTTTGCAGAGGAAACCCAGTCCCAGCACATTTTCTCACACGTTTAATAGGCCACTTTAACAGCACGTTTACTTAGTCCTCATCAAACAAGTATAATTGACAGCTTTCCACCCCTAGCATCCCCACTCTGAGAAGGCAGTTTCCCCAGGAGCCGCCTTGTACAACCTCAAACACTTTATTACTGGTCAATTTGGGTTTCCTGGCCACTGTAAGTGGCAGTGCTGAGGGTCTCTAACTCTCTCTCTCTCGTCTCACTAATCAATATAAGCAGTCACTTCCACGGCATTTCCCTGCTACTCAGCAAGAAGGACGATGGAGAGTGCCATGCTTGTAAATAACTGTATAGCTTTAGTGTTACATCAGAGGTGCATTAAACTTCAGAAATAGGAGGCAACTTTTATTTTGGACTTTTGGACTTCTTTTGAGATTTTCTCTATTTTAATTCTTTCCAGAGAGAGCAAAGAAACGCAGCTGGTCCGATGCCATTCCTGATAACTGCCTCCTCGGCAGAGAGGCTCGCCCGGCCCCCATGCGTGGGGGCTAGCAAATGTCCCCATTAGCGGCACACGTGGCACTGCACTCATTGAAGAAAGCAACAGAAAAATTCTATAAAGTGCCAACCACAGCTTTACAGTCACTGTATTATGGGTATGAGAAAGTCAGGATTAAACAATTATTGCCTCGAACTCACGCAGTAAAATTTGTTTATGAGGTAAATTTTAACAAGAAACAAACAGTTAGTGTTGTTTATAAGCAAACTCAGGCTGTAAAAACCAGGGAATGCTTTGTAAATACCAGCCCATGGGCCAGATGAGGTCCTGGAGGGAAGCTCCCCGCTGTTTGCAGCTGGCTCTCATGCGCACACAGAATGTGGCCAGCTCCAGAGGCCAGGAGAAATCAAAGCCAGGGGTTTTGCCCAAGGATGGCACAGTAGCAAAATCTTCATTTGTTCATAAAGATGTTCCTCCTCACAGGTCTTCCCCTCCACTGCACGGAATGATCTCCTTGTAATGGCCATAGAAAAAAAATCTATTTTCTAACAATCCATTTCTCTAACAAAATCTATTGTCCAACAGCAAATAATGTCAGAAAGACTACGCTAAACACAATACTGGTGTACAAGAGTATTTTGCTATAAATCGCCAAATTCAGTTCTGATTGGTTTCCTGCTGCCATCTTGTTTAATAGGAAATACCCATATTCTTACTCAGCACTGCAACATACCCTCTCTTTTCCTGAAATTAATTCATTAGCTAGAGCTCCGGGAAGGTCCAAGACTCTGTGGGCTTCCTACAGTGCAGTATGATTGTACCATGAAGATGAATGCCAGCACTGCAACAAGGAGCAGTGACTCAAAGCTGATTTCCACTGGCAGGGTGGCATGAGATAAAGAGGATTTACCCTTCTGAACTCTCAGGACTGAATAACCCAGGGATGCTGCAGGTGTGTGTTGGCCTCCACTGCCTGAGCTATGTGGAGTCTAAAGACCAGCGCGTGAAAAGCCACAGCCAAAGACTGATGTGTATTAGAGGGCCCATGCTGGACCATCAGGGATACGGACAGGGACAAACAAGTCCAGGGCTGGCATGGTACCTGCTTCCCTGTGGCTGGCTCTTTGCAGGATGGCCATCCCTTCACCTTTATGATTACCGAAGTGGGCACACTAGTTGGAGTATCAGTGAATGCAATTACTTTCATTAAAATCCTAAGTACTATCACTCAGCACACTGTGAGGAAGGAAATATACTTTAGCTGATCCAGCTTTACTAATCCAGAACAACAAAGAAATATAAAAAAAATAGGGAGAAAAAAAATGTAATATTATTCTTTTTACCGCGCACACACACACAAAACCCAACCCTTTAAAAGTGACTATATGCCTACTGAAAAGTATCGAGGTGAAAAGGGAGGTCTTATCATCCCTGTTCCCCCAGGATCTCTGCGAGTGTGTGTGCTTCTGTGGTGGTTGGCTTGTGGTTTCGTTGTTCACTACAGTTTCCCAGAGCCCTATATTTTACTG
Organism: Microhierax caerulescens; assembly: GCA_035590215.1. NCBI lineage: Eukaryota > Metazoa > Chordata > Aves > Falconiformes > Falconidae > Microhierax > Microhierax caerulescens. The sequence continues at coordinate 22,537,276 of JAVJGJ010000033.1, read as the reverse complement.
AAACATAAGTACAGGCCCACCAATTTGCTGACAAGCTGATCTATTGGCTTTAGGACACTGAGGGGAATTATGCTCCTGCCGCCCTGATGCTCTCCTTTGTTTAGAAAAAGAAGAGAGAAAGAGAGAGAGTGAAAAAAAAATTCCTCAATCGTTTAGTACAAGTCATTTTACATGCTGGGATAATGAAGTATAAAAATGCCTTCAAAGGACTGATTTCCTACTTTTAACTCACTACCAGCCGAGCTCTTTGTGAGGCCCTCTGGAACATGCATTCCCAGCCCCACTCAAACAAAAGAGCTGCGAATTCATTAAACTATTTAATTATGCCTTTTTATTTTTCTCCATTAGCAAGCCCTGCCAGTACAAAGTAAATAAAGCCACCATGGTCTTTCCCCAGCAGACACACTGACTGTTTTTATTCTTTATTCAGTTTACAATATAAAGGGCTATTTTTTCCCCCTCCTCCTATTCTTGGCTAGTTTCCTAATACAAGCCCTACAAACAGAAGCATCCAACTGTACATGCAATGCATGGAAGTAGAGAGCAGCAGCAGCACTCAGCATTGCAAGCACATACCCTAGACAGCTTTCAAAGTACCAGCAGCCAACGGCAGCCAAACAGCACTTTACAGCCAGGCGCGGAAAAGATATTAGCTTTTTTTTTTTATACTCTAGTAAATTTGCTTTTTACATCTATTTCTTTTCAGAAGGGCTTGTTATTGAGCTTACTGTCCACAAATTCCATTGATCTCAGGCTGTGACTCAATCCATATGCTCACGCTTTGACACCAGCACAGCAAGCAAGCGATACAAATCCTGTTCAGGCTACAAACTTATTGATTTTATAGATTTCCCCCAAAGTTGTGATAATGATATATCATTGTTAAATTTGGTAGAACAAACTGCTTTCCCAATCTGTCAATGCGAGCATGAAAACCAATTCACAGCCTTGTTTAGAAGGCTTTCCCTTCAGAAGAATAACTACTGCTAGCGGAAGCAGATCACCGATACCCAGCCGCTGGCATGGGTTTGATGGATGTTACCTTTCCAGTTGCCCTTTCCTGACCTGTAGCATGCTGGGTTCCCAGACGTGCCTCCTGGTTATGAGAACCACCCTTATTTTTCAGAAGAGTTTTTCAAATTCATTATTTAAAACTTGCAGTATATGTAGACCATAATGATAGCTTTTAAATATATTTCCTTTAAATATTTTAGATGCATTAGGACAACATGAAAATTATTGATTTTAGCAAGTAATTTTTGCTTGGTTTATTCCTGTGCTTGCGTAAATGGCAAAGCAACGCTGTTCCCTTCCATGGGAGGGAGACAGAACACTGGGCTAAAGAGGAGCGTCCTCGCTTCCTGCTCCATCACAGTTTCTCAACCAAACAACAGCGGCAACGACAACCACGCTCAGTAACGACTGGCTCCCACTGTGAAATACACTTGGGCATTTTCCTCACGGCTTCTTACTGCCAAAGTAGAAACTTGATCCGACCCTTGTCTCCTAAGCACCAAAAGAGGGTTCCATTCCAGAGGTATTAGGAAGAAGAAACTCAAGCTGTTTCTCAGGTTATGAGAACACAACATAAGAAGTTCATCAGTCCTTATGTGCTTATCATAGGACAAAAAGGCACTCATGAAAAAAATGTCTGCATGGTGTGGAAGATGTACAAAAACTGTAAACAGCTGTTGTGTTTTTAACAAACCATGAAATAGCTCTAACAACATGGTTTGCTGCAATTACAATGTATGCTTTCATTCACACATTTTCCTCAAACTCCGAAGCAATTATAAGCACTCCAAAAAGAGCCTTAGAATTCATAAACAAAAAACTTGCCAAAGAAATCAAAACCAATCAAGAGGCAAGAATTATAATCTTAGAAAGCAAAATTTAGGAAATCCATCTGAATAAGCAATACCTCTCCTGAATACCTTCTCTTTTCTACCATGGCCTTCTTTCTGTTATTTATCCATCTTTGTTCAACATCCATCTCTTCAGCACTGGAAAAGCAGCTTAACTCATCCAATGTTACGCCACTATTTCAACATACACCACACTACGAGAGCTTTCCTCTCTTCTCCCGAGTCTTGCTGCTGGTATCTCCCCACACCTGGCAATACATCCCTACGCAACTAACGTGTTCCTGGGACAACAGCTCGCAGTCAGATTTTGAAGGGCTGAATGTCTCCCACCAGCGCCTCTCCTTCCACTTTCGATGTAACTCAAGGTGATAGATGCTGAACTATTTTACCTGCCGTGGCTTTTTTTGAACTTGCCAAATGCCCTTTCCAAATATGTCTTTCTGCAAAGTCTTTCTGAACGTCAGGGCACTGAGAAATTTGAGTATCTGCCTGCAGTATCTCTTGTCTAGCTTCCAACTACGATAAGGAACAACAACTGTAATATACTTCTCATTCATCTATGGTATTTTTACTGTTTTTCTCACTCAAACAGAAATGCTAGGCTAAGAAAAGGTGATAGAACAGCCTGTTGACAATTTTTTTACCATCCCATTGCTGTGGAGCTGTGCTTCACGCTCCTCTTCCAGTGCGTAGGCAGGAAGGGGTGTCACAAATCAGATTGCCTATCTGCTGGGCAGAGGAAGTCCTACATCCTAAGCATTTGACTATTTTTTGTTTGAAGACAGTGAAGACCTTAAAGCCAAGTATAATTACTAAACTCACTTCTGCGATGGGAGAGCTGAGGCTTGGTGAAATTGTAGGACTTGCCAAAAGCCTTGTAAGAAACCAGTGATAAGGCAATGCCCAGTAATGAAGATCCTCGTTCCTGA
>JAVJGJ010000033.1:22513779-22533617 GCA_035590215.1 Microhierax caerulescens | reverse complement strand
TACTGCAAGCCAGAAACCTCTCTATTCATAAAATGGTGTTGGAAAATACTTCAGTGGGAAAGAAGAAAAGAAAAAAAGATAGAGAGAGAGAGAGAGAGAGGGAGAGAGAGAAAAGGGGGAAAAAAGCCCTTCCTGATAATTGCACTGGTCCAAATGTGCAGGGGCTTTCATACAGAATGATGGCTTCCCTTGTCTCCTGCATTTGTTCATCTCCTTTGGGAGGAGCAATTTACAGAAAGCATTATCGATTTTTGCCATAATAGGTACAGAGATGCCTCACTGTCCCTGCTCAGCCAGCTCACTCTCTGCATCACAACTGTCAGGCCAGTTTGTGAAGCCCGTCATTATTTTTTTTCAAGTAAATCCATCACGGGAGTGGGGGAAAAGTGATGAAAATAAAATTATTTTCACCTTGCCATAAAAAAGAATGGCCATGTTCCCTAACAGAAATAAGCGCAAATGCTGTCAACTATGAGAGCGGAAGGGAAATTCAAAGCAAATAAAAGTGGGCTGGGGGGAGGAAGGAAAGGGAGGAGGGAGTGCAAGGAGGCATGGCAGTAGCTAATTTACTTTGAACACATTCTGGAATTTTCCTGTTAAAGCCACTATTTACAACTCTTCCAGTCGTTCTCCATGTTCTCATTTTTCTGGAAGTGTCGAAATCTGTACTTTATACAGGTATTTTCTTTGGCTTTTAGGGTGTTGAGGAGATTGCGGGTTTTGTGATGCAATTATTAAATATTATTGGTCTGCGGGATGAAATCTGCCTTTAAAGCTCCCTCTGAATACAGACCACCCACCCACCGCCCAGATTACCAGTTGCACTCCGCTCCTTTGTGCGCAGAACGGGTTGGGGTTTTTCTCCCGCTTGCTGTTCACCAGGGGCAGGCTGAGGCCACTAAACTCATTCTGTCCCTGATCAGCATGTGAATGTTGAAGGATACTTACTTCAAATATTTCTGAAACTAAAAAAGCCTTTTAGAAATCACATCTAAAAACAAACAATTCCCCCCTGCCCCTCAATTGCATTACTGACTCTCAGACAGGTCCTTTGGTATTCAGCCCTCCTCCTTGATTAGTTTTTGCTGTACCCTTCATGTTGGTCACTTATCTCACATGTTGAAGGTCACAGTCTGTAGTACCCTATTCCAGCGGCCCTGGGTTGTTTTTTATTCCTGAAGACAGGCTTGTTTTGGGCTCAGAAGGTTTAATCCAAGAATTGGCTCTGGATCTAATTCCCAGATCCTCAGTTCATTAGCCATGAAAAGTGATAGCTGCTTAAGATTTTTATGAGACATTGTTCCAAAAGCGGACCACAGAAACTGCACAATTACCCAGCACATTGTACAAAGCCCTGGCTGCCTTTGGCACTGACACAAGGAGCTTGATAGCAATCAAACAGCTTAATGAAAAGCAGCAAGTTTGCTCTTGGTAAGGAGCAAGGAATCTGTGAAGTTTGTTTCCAAGTGGTGCTTTCTGTAAGGACACTTGTTAGGATAAAATTCAAATCGTCATAGCCCTACTTCAGGAGTGCTGGCACTAAAGGATACACAACTTGTCTTTTTGACCCTTTCACACAAGCACTTGCAAACATCCAGCATTTAAAGCTCATCTGTCTCAACCCTCTGCACTCCCAAGCAGATCTAGATATTAACGTTGGAGCTGGCCGCTCATTGCAATGAGGCCAGAGAAACTGCGAGACAAACAGCAAGGCAGCTGTACAGAAATATCAGAGGGTTTCCTTCCGTCAGGGTGTAGTGAAACCACAGTAACCAGTCCCATGTCCAAGTAATTACAAGGATGCGATGCAGACCAGCAAAACATAAGAGGTTTAGAAGTAAAGTGGATACTCTACCGAGTGGTGGATTAAGACTAAATGTAGCCAGATCCAGTCCAGCTAAAGTGCTTTCAACAACTCCTCAGCTCCTCCAACTGCCCCCAGCGCTCCCTTCCCTCCTCGTGCCTTTCCCAGCGGGGCTCACGCCTTGCCTGCCCTCCTGCTGCTGGTGCCAGGCAAACCGGGCTGGTGGGATCCCCCCGAGATCAGGTCCCAGGTCTTTAAATCCTGCCGTAATCCACTTCTGCGCGCACCCCGCAGCTGGCTGTGCTGTGTCCAGGGACAGCAGCATATCCTGGACGGGGGGATGCCCGCGCGCCTGAGCTCGGTGCAGCCCCGAGGCACCCGGGATCTGCTGCCCCGTTCCTCAAGGACAGCAAGCAGATCTCGCCCCTCCGGGAAACGGGGCCGGCTGCCTCTCTCAGAGGAAACTTCCCTGCCCCGAGAGACTGTCCACACGCAGAACCGGCACAGAGCTAGCTAAAACTCTCACCTCGCCTCACCCGCAGCAACTTCCCCCTGCAAGCCTTCGGAAGCCGCCGCAGGGCTAGCAGCGGAGCCCTGGCGCTGTGCTGCTCGCTGGTTTGTGTCGCTGGACCCACGGGCATCGTGCCGATAGCCTGTGTTCCGCAAACACTTCTGGCCCGCTCCTCACTGGATATCTTTATATAAAAAGCTCTACCTTACACAGAAAATTATACGTGAAGCAACGTGCCGGGTGTTTCTAGGAATGCGTATATTAACATGAGACATTTCTGCTGGCAGTAAACGGCCAGCACCCTTCACAGAACGTTTCCCAAAGGCAGGCAGTCCTCGCGGGGGGCGAGGGGGCAGCTGCAGCCACGGCACTGTCTCGGAGGTGCTGCGCTCCCCTCCTTCAGTCCTCCGCCGCCTCTCCATCCCTGCTGCTGCCTGACACCCAGCCCGCTTCAGACGTAGGCAAGCTTTTAGTGTGCCTAAAGTAACTATAGAAAATCCAAGACATCCTTCGTTTCTCACTGGAAAGCAAAAAATAAATTTTGTCATGTAGGTCAAGCATATCAAGAAATTTTTGCTAGTTTATTAAATGTAGAGAACGGCTATTACTGCTATTTATCTAACACGCTCCGCTGTGCAAACAGGCACAATTTCAATAGCAGGGTAATTCTGTCAATGAATTACCATCCTAAGGGAAAAATTACTTTAAATTAGTTTAGTTTGTTCTTTTGCTCTAACAAGTACATTCTAGATTGTAATTGTTTTTAAATCTCTTCTCTTTGGTACGTACGCACTAAGTGTTGTGTCAGAGCAGGTGGCTACCTTATGTCTCTCTCATTTAGCCAATATTGCACACCACTTAATTCATACATATGTTCGGACACACGCATACACACCCAGAACAGATGCATGCACAAAAATACACACATATGTGGCTGCTGTTTAATAGAACAAGTACAGTAAAAACATTAGGACTGGGAAAAACTGGAAAACAGCCTGCAGAAAAATAACTTTCATTTAACTTTTTAATTTTAAACTTATTAAATTAACCGTGATCACAAGAGGAGTATGTGCTGAAACCAGACAAGTTCAAGTGTTCGATGCCTGATGTTTACATTTTGGAACAAATGTGTTTTCATTTCGTACATATAATACACGCAGACCACCCCCCTTCCTTGGAGTGTGAAAAATGCCGTAACATTGTGTGGCTTCACTCTGAAAAATCACTACAGAAATGGCAACTTTGTACTCAAAGACTCTCTCCCTGTGTGTAAACAGGGTCAAGTTTGGTGATTTTAGTGACAAAACAGCTATTTACTGATTTTTAGTGATACCATGTCAATACAGATAATAGTAAGTGTGCAGCGTTGTAGTACTTCATACCAAACCTTGCATAGTTTACTGAGCTCTAACCAGTTTTAACCAGTGCAAATCCACTGTGAATAGTACGAGGTCTGCGGCAATCAGCAAGTGCCCGATTAACCTTTACAAGGCTAAAACACTTCAACTGTGGGAGGGAAAAAAAAAAAGGGGGGGGGGGAGAAGGAAAAGAGGAAGAAAAGAAAAAAGGAAAAGAGGAGCAAAAGAAAAAAGGACAAGAGGAGGAGAAAAGGAGGAAAAGAAAAAAGGAAACCAGGAAGAAGTCCAATTCTAAGGACACGCTTATGCACGAGTGGATCTCACCAGAAATGATCTATCTGCACCGATGCAAACTTCTGCTAGAGGCACACCAAAACTGGTTTAAATCAGTCAAATACAGCTTACTATATCCTGACACAGCTCACCAGAAAACTGGCTAGAGCGTGTTTATATTAAGTTCTTGCAGTTATCTGATTAGACCAATTCTTGTGGCCAAAGAAAGCTTCCTGCAGCAGAGAGCTGCCGCGGCACCTCGGTCCTGCACCGGCCTCCCCCGCACCCCTCCGAGCCTCAGAACCTCTCCACGTTTGCTTTGAGCAGGCAGTAATTGCTGGGATTTCCCAATGCCTCTTTTTCCCATTTTTTTTTAATTTTTTTTTTTTAATAAAAGAGGCAGCAGGATTATTTTCCTGCATGTCCTTCTATGCTCCTCGGGTTTATCAGAAATGTAAACCCAACTGTTGGCCAAACCCGTATTTTAACAGCTTCGTTCAAAGACTGACAATGTCACGCCACAGTTCTCACCTATACTTTAAGCACACTGTTAACATTAAACAAATACAATATAATGATAAATGAAAAGAACTTGGAAGTGTTAGACAGAACTGAAAGTGTAATTTAAGCAGATATTTAAACATGCATGCAGGGCAAGTGATGCACCCTCCTCTCAGATAAAAATCCATGTACTGAATTTCCAAGGGTTTGGTGGCCCACGGGGTAAACGTTGGAGGAAAGAAACATCTCCAGGTTTTGGGTGGAATTAAAATAGGAAAGGAGTATATAAGAAAGTGGGTTATTTGTGGAAAAATGCACTCTGGCTTGAATGCTAGGGCAGAAATAAAGTCTGCCGTGCTTTGTGTTCAGCCTCTGGCTGTCCAGCTGGTAACCAGATCATGTGGAACGCAGGCCTCCGAAAGGTGGAAAAAGATCTGAAATATGAAGCACTGCTGTTTTACTGCTAATTCAATAGGAAAAAAACCCCATAAAATATTAAAGAAAGTATTTAAAAATATATTAAACACAATTTGTACCATAATAGCTTAACCTGACATCAAAATGCAGCTTACAGCTTGTTTATCCCGAGTTTCATAGTATGGATAACAGAATAACAGGCAGAATGTTCCATACAGCCTCCAGCATTTGACAAAATAGGATTTGGGCTTCGTTAAAACAAATTCCAGGTGGAAAATTGGGCGTGCTGATAAAAGCAGTGCAGGAAAGAGTGTTAGCTCTGATAGGGTAGGATGGGTATTGAATTCTCTCTTAACATTACAAGACTTAATTAAAGAGGTTGACCTGAGGACCCCGAACAGTGACAAGCTAAGATAGCCATTCCTGGTACAATGTGGTGTTACTAAAGTTAATTCTTTTTAATATGACTCAAGCTGGAATGTATATGGAATATCCTAATTCAGGGGAGAAACATGGAGTGCACACCGCATCTGGGCTTATAAAGTAAAACAAAGAATACACACATGCAGTTAATGCATAAACATTAGTGTATTTGAATATAGACTAGTTATCTCATCCAATGAAGGCTAATTTTTATTTATGAATCAGAATGTTTTTATGTAATTTCCTATGGCCACAAACATCATTATCTCTCCAACGGCCCTTCTTAATCAGAAGAAACCAAAAGGACAGTATAAGGGCTTTGCAACACCCTTAGTTCTTGAATCTGCGCGCGTGGTGGTCTGTGGCTCGGTGCTATCAACTCCCAGCCAGCAGTGACACTTGCAACCGCCACGTAAGTATTATTCTTGAAACAAATAAAGGCTTAAATTGACAGATAAAACCAAATTCTTCTCTGATTAACGTGTGGCCTGAATTTCAGTCATGTACACACACCGATGCCTGTGTTTGAAGTCGGTACCTGTTGTCCCCCACCTGCCTTCCACCCGCTATCGCCTATCACATTTTTCACGTAAACTAACGAGAAGCTGCACAAAGAAAGTCAACTCTAAATTAAAGATGCAGCACTCCTTCAGTAAGATATATGGAGAGGAAGTGACTTGTGTGAGCTGGGAAAATCAGGGATGACAGTAGGGCATCACTGTCAGTGCCAGACCTCAATCCCCACAGAAGATCAACTGGTAAAATTCAGTGTTCAAATGCCACCAGTGCTATATTGCCACGGGTTCCTAATTCACTTGCAAACAGGATGCTTTGCCTTTGCTTGCATCTTCACATACCTAAGGACTGGACAGGAGGAGACGTGACCGGAGCCCATCCGTAACTGTGACTTGGACCCTTTCCTACCTGGGCTGACCTACAGCTACGGATGGGTTTTCCTGAAAGGCAGGAGATGTTCAGCCTAGAACATCCCACTTGCTGCCCTTCATCCTCGCAGAGCGAACCCTTTGGCTGCTCTCCACCCACCACAAAATCCCACCAGAAGCGCTGGGTCCATATGCAGCAAGGGAATGTATCCACTGTGCTTCCCGTTCTGTTTGCTCACCCTTTCCTTTCCAGGCGGGCAGAGAATAAAGAGGGGATCCAGCATAGAGCAGGGGAGAACCAAGTGCTGCAGCTGAGGACACAGGTGAAGGTGCCCAGGGAAGTGTCTGGTGGACAATTCCTGAAAGGAATGCAGGCAGAACTGTGCCCTGGCAGCCGTGTATCAGTGGGGCACACTGTGTTCGTGTTCAGTTCCCACAGGCTGGGAACCCACTGCTTCTCTTCTGCGGTGTAAAATGAATGCCATTTTCAAAACAAACTGCAACGCATCCCCTCGTCCTTAACACTGCCCTCTATATCCTTCATTTAAATACCTCCACGATGGAGTTTGTCATGCCTCAGGACATTTTATTTCACCAAAAAGAATCCCCAAAGATATGCCGAAAACATTGGAAATCATAGAACTTGCAACAGCTGCAAAAGTTAAGGTGTAAAAAAAAATATATTCTTTTCTCCCTTTGATAGCTTCCTCATTCAGCAGAACAGGCCCAGTCAAAATCTACAAAAAAGCATTTTTGAACAAACCCATAATAAGCCTAAAAAACATCTGGCCAATCAAATTTACAACAATAGAAAAAGCGCAATAAAAGTTTACTTCCTTTGAAGAATAAAGATGTATTTTTAAAAGCTTTATATACAACACTGAAATTAAAGTACAATTCTACATTAAACCTCACTTCAGCTGCAAGACTGAATGGAGACAAGCAGCAAATGAAAATCAGTTTCTTAAGTGTGTGCTGCCCTCATTGGAAAGATCCTCTGACAATCCTCGAAAAGACCAAAATTAATAACCTTATAGGCAAATTCAATGCAACTTCTTATCATGTGACCATCCATACTGCTGCTTCAGAAACATCTTGGATTGCCAACTTCACTTTGATGGGCCACCTTAAAACCTGTGGGGTTGGGGCAGAGCATAAGAACAAGGCATCATATAAGCTTAATAGCGTGACCAGATCTCTCCTGTGATCGTTCCGGTCCGGAAGACAAACACTACCGAAGCTGTATTTCTCTGCTGTCTCTAAATTACTGTAGCAAATAAGAAGAGAACATACAAATGGCTGTTCTGGGTCCGGCCAAACGTCCACTTAGTCCCATGTTCAGCATCCAACAGTCATCAAAATCAGGTACCCAGGGAAGAGTGTAAAAATAGAGCAGGCATATAGCGATACTTCCCTCAAACACTCTCCCAGGTTCCAACAGCTTGTTGCTCAGAGATCTCCCAAGCAGAAGGGGGATGTTTGTGTTTAACATCTCTTGATGGATTTCTCTTACCATGCAGCACTTGGCCAATCTCCCCTTGCACCTACGTAAGTAAACTTACAGCATCCATCATATTTGAGGGGTGCAAAGAGGAAATTTTCCCCATACTTTCTATACTTCTCCCCTCATTTGCAGCATGACTGGACAGGTTGTTGCTTTGAAAGGACAGAGCATGTCTTATTGATGGTGACTAATCAAAGCTATATCTCTAAGTGCCAACAAATCTTAAACCCAGACTCACATTTTCATTTTGGTGAGAAGGGCTCATTTGCAGTACACTTGGCCATTCCTGAAGTGACTGCCTTTTGCAGTCTCACTTTCCAAGGGCTTGTTCTCTGTTTAGTTATTTTGTGCATAGTTTAACACTTCATGAGTTTTCCAGTACCCTTCTTCAGGAAGCCTGAGTGATGTCAGCCAGAATTCCTATTTCCCTTCTTTGCTATTAATTACTGGAAACTAGTTTTTTAAGAGCTAGGTAGATAGCACGGGGGTAAGTGCTGTCAGTGTCTTCGCATGGCAAAAAAGTAATTCCCACAAAAAACCAACCAACCAAAAAAAAAGCAATCCAGTCTAGTATCTCCACTAATTTGCAGCTGTGCCCGTGGATACGGGTTGGGCTCTTCCCAATACGGGGATGCAGGTTTTGCTACTGCCATTGGCTATACATATGCTGCTTCTTTACAGAACCTAACAAAGACAGTGTTTTACTTGCCTTTTATAAATTTCTACACATAAGCACTAGATGCTTACACTTATTTGCTGTATTATAAAATTGTCTTGTTATGTTTTTAAAAATCTATTTTAGTGTAGCTACCACAGAGACCCCTTGCCCTCAGCATATGTACCAGGTAAGACTCCCTGCTTCGTTTGCTCCCATTATGTGAGATCCCACAACAGCCCCTGCTTCATCACACTTTAAAAATGAAGTGCTCTTCACACTATGTTTTTTTTTGGCTGAAGAATCCACAGCGATTCATGTACTCATCTTGCCTCGCTACGGATAGAACCAAAGATCTGATCATGCAAAGACTCCAGCTAAAACCAGTCCAAACCCCAAACCCCCAAACTATACAGGCTGACCCCTGCTGGCACGGATAGAAGCACTTTTCAGAACTAGAGGGAGCAACTTCTATTAATTTCAAATACTTTACCCAAGCTTATAATGTTTGAAATTGCATGTTTATTATTTTATATTTATATTGTGGCATCACCTTCAAGTTCTGTACCAATGGAAGAAATGACAGCAACTGCCTTAAAGAACTAACAAACGTCAAGCTGTAAAGTGAATAAAATTAGTAAGCGGGGCTAGACAGGTGACAGAGGAGAGGGTGTACTAACCATAACTGGATATAAACAACTCACAGCAGATGAGCTGCACTGCTCACAGTCGCTGTTTGCTCTGCCGTTACCAGGCTGTAGTCTTTAGTAGGCAGGGATGGTTTTTAGGAGATGTGAAAGAAGGGAGGGCAGTGGCTTTGGGGACTTGAGTGCTTTTCTCACTCTTTAGTGACAGTATGGGAGAAAGTGTAAAAATACTCATCAGAAAAGCAAGTAATTGGAGAGGATGAGAATGAGGGCAGGCATCGAAACAGAACCGTGACAGAGAAGCAAGCTTTGGCAAAACTATAAGGGGATTGAAATAAAGACAGATTTTGTTGGAGGCAGTGGAGGCAACGAAGGGCCTTAAACAGAGCTGTGACACAGTCAGAGCAGTGAAATTGTCTCACGGATCATCTCTGCAGCAGATCTGAAAGGAGCATGGCTGCGGGAGCAGGGGCAGGGTGATCATTGCCAAGACAAGGCTGGGGCTCCGGGAGCCGGCAGTGGATCCTGGGTGAGACAAAGTTTACAGCCTTGACACAAATCAAAGGAGGCTGGCATATCAAAGTTAAAGCCAGGCTTATGAGACAGAGCCTGTGGGTGTCTTGAGAGCAGAAAGAACAAAATAACAGTAACAGTGCATGAAGCTCAGTTTGGTGTAAAATTACTACCTGGGCTTTATCACAAAGACACCATCTCCCCATCTCTCGTGCAGCAGTCACCTGCCAGTTTCAGTTTGTCCCTGGGTCTAAGTGTACAGAAATTTTCTGCCCATACAGAGTCCTTGGTCACTTCAGTGTCTGTAGAAACATGGCTATTAACCACACACACACATTAGGCACCCCATCATGTATTTTCCATACAGATTCGGATCTTCTTTTGTGGCTTGGATGAACACATTTAAGTTTTGGGACCAAGATCACTCAAAAAAATTTTCACTAGCAGCTTAATTCTGAGATTTGACTCCCACTAGAAAATATATTAAGTTTCGTTGCAGGAGGTTTAGTACCACAAATTCCATAATCCACAGTTTGGGTCTCCCGTTTCTCCTGTCAGTCCTCTCTTCTGCTACCGTCTGACTGCCCGTCCAGGATTTTCAGAACAACACAGCTGATAATCTGATTATCCTCCTCTCAAACCTATGTGAAAATGTCTACAGACCCCAAATTCCTCTGTGGAACCTGCATGACACACTGTATTATCAGTCCACTTCTTGTAAAAGTCTGAACTGTCTGCCTTAGGGCATTATGGATTCTCCTAATCTCATCTGAGACAAGTACAAAATATACATCTGACTTTTCCCTCTTTTAAATTAATTGACTGATGCAAAGAGAAGGATTCACAGTGTTGGTCTAACCATCGTGACTGCTGTTTCATCTCCTGCTAGGTTGCACTCCTGCTCTTCAAACAGACGGGATGAGGTTAAGAACGGGCTATCTCCTGTTGCTTGTGTATCTGATGTTCAGGGGTTTGAACCCTGACGTCGGGGGGTATAAACATCTATGTAATGCCACTTTGAAACAGATTCCTTTTCCAGAAATAACAAATATTTTCTGAGACCAGGTAGGCAGAGTTACTGGCTGCATTGCGTAACAGAGAGACCACAGGTACATTACCGTTTCCACTCTCTCAGGCTCCCCCAGCGCCCAACTGTGTCCTGGTCCTGGATGTGCTACATCAGCCGTAATAAAGCGGCTTCCAACCTCCACAGCCTCCACGGCAGCAGAACAGCTATTGTTACTGTGATATGGCCATCTTAGTCAAAGGAGCTACACAAAGCCTGACCTGCTGTCTTCAGTTGCTGCTCATTTACATCTAAATCTTTCTCTTCTCACCCAGTGACAATGACAGTGCATGCCTCATTGCTACCCATGGACAAACGACCCATATCTTGTGCTAGATTGACTTCCCTTGTGCACTCTGCCACAGAACAACTACCAATATGCAGGAAAGTTTGTGGAAGGATAAGCTGAGCATTTTTACAGAGATAACAGAGTAAGAGGACTCTTCCCCCAGGTATGTCACTGCTCTGATGGGAAATGCTGGGACAGTCGTGTGATAAAGGGCCGCGAATGCTGCTGTTCCCCAGGAAGCACCAACCTCCGCAGGAGCAAAGCTTGGGCAACGGGCAGGCACACACATGGTTACAGCTGTTTACACAACCGCTTCACAAAGTAACCACGAAAAATTGGAGCAGGTCGGCCTTTTAGGCGTTTGGTAGGACAAGCCAGAAGGAACTGCAAGTCCTCAGCACTGCCTTGCGGCAGGTCGGGCTGCCGCGGGATCACGGCCCGGCTCGCCATCGGTACTGCCAGACCACCCTTCCTCGTGGCCAGAAGACCCAGCCCAAAGCCAAACGCCTCGAGTAAGTCCGCAGAGCGGAGGAAGAGCGGGCCTGCCGCCCATGCGCCAACCTACCCACCTGCCCGTCCAGCCCCTCCGCCGAGGCAACATGCACCTCTCGCTATAGGTGTCGCTGCGGACCTTCCCAGAGCACCTGGGACATGGCACAGCTGGTGCCAGCGCAGCACGGGAAGAAGGATGAATACTTGAAAATTAATGATGTCAGCCTGTCTTCATATATCAAGCTAATTTGAAAGGGCTTTAATTTTCTTAAAGGATAAAAAAAGGTTTCTTTGCTAGATTAAACTTGCAATTGTCATTCATATATTGTTTATAAGGTACTCATCTCCTCACTCTGTATTTTTTTGTTTTTGATTTTGTATACTAGTTAGCAGTGAAGACTTGTCTGCGTGTATCAGAAGGAATAAAGAGAGAAATGTCCTTAACTGTCAGTTTTAATAAGAGGAGTCAACATGCCTCTATTCAGGTTAAATATTGCCCTGTCACATTTCAATAGAGTCAACAGATTTTTTAAAGAAAAGTCAAAAGCACTGTGTTTGCAAAAAATAATAATAAAAAACCCTACCACCCCCCCACCTCCCCTCCTTGTCATAGAGTGTCAAAGCCCTTCTTTATTTGGGGGGGCGTGGAGTAAGGACAGAAAATTCTTTTGTAAAATGTGAAAAATTAATACTCATAATTGGCACTGACATGAAAAAGGTTGGGGTTTTTTGTTAGAAAAACAAAGAAAATCTCTAATTTAATAATCACCTGCAAAGCGTTATTGTGATGGGAACAAAAAACACACAATCAAAGTCATCTCTTTTAAGTGACTATAGTGTTTTTAAGCAATCACCGTACTTTACTGCAGCTCATACACATAAACCGATGATGTGCAAGTATAACAAGACACTCCAAATTCCCGAAGTAAAGTTTCTCAAATAACAAGTGACAAGCTACACAGAAGAAGAGCAAGAAAGAATCTGTCAGGTAAAAAGCAATCACCGAAATGAAGTAAAAGTAGGAGATTCCACCGTGATTGAAGCCACAAGAAAACTTGCAAAAATTGACTTAATCTCCTGGGCAGTGCCTGATCTCGCTTCCAGCCTGGTGCAAAGACCCTCATGACCTTCACATGTAAACTCACGTCGGGTCCACCCTGCCTAGTCGAGACTGGTCTAGTTCTACGGAGAAAGAGGGGCTACAAAAATAGATGTCTCGTAGAATAAAACACGATTTAACAGTTCCTAATTTACTTCCAGTGTTCAAAGTCCAAGGTCATTACTTGGAATTACTTGTGTTTTACTTTCTTTGTTGAGGAGAAACACTGTTTAGAAGCTAATTTTTGGTCCACGCTGCCTGAAACTCGCAATCACAATGTAATGTTATTTAATAAATAAGAAGGGAACACAGACCTCGGGAACTCATACAACGGTTTCAGAACTGGACAAGAGGTGGCTGAGAACAGAACCACTTTTCAGGAGAGGAGTGTGAACCAATTCATAATCCAGCAATTGCATCTGTCCTTGCGGTCATCCTCGATGCGGGGGACGCCGGGGGACGGATGGCTGCACTTTCAGGCAGCCCCTCTGGAGACCTGCTCTGCGCCACCCCTCGCAGCCCCGGCTGCCGACGCCGGCCCGAAAAGGACAGCTGTTTGGATGAACTACGAGAGCCTCATAAATCCTCAAGCTAGATGTGAGCCTTGCTTTTCATGGGGCAATCACCGGGGTGACACTATGTCCTGTGCTTGGGGAACATGCGGTATTTCACAGAAATCCCAACATCTGTAAAACTGGTTTCATGCAAAGTTTCCAAAGCAAAGCTCACACAGGTCAGCAATGCCAAAAAAGCTCCTCTCGGTTCAGGTAACTAAGATCCCTAAAATCCAGGTGGTTCCCCAGATTTTGTTTTACAAGCCATCTGCCAGATGCTTGCATTTCATTTCACAGACTGTCTAATTTTCATGAAATGGCCCTAAGATTTATTCAGTGAAACCGAATCCCGCTGCGCGTAAAGCCGAGGCTGAGCGGAAAAGCAGAGCGCTGCTGCGCTGCGTGCCTCCCCTGCAAAGGCACGCGGGCGGCAGGACGTGCCCGGGATGGTTTTTCCATCCTGCTCAGAGTACACTTCTCTGGTGCCTGCTCCGTTATTTACAGATTCAATAACCAGCACGCTCCCCTCCAACTCGCCTCCAAGCCGGCTGCTGCCCAGAGAAACTCCTGCAGGAACCTGGTGTGGCTGGCACTGGGGACACCAGGCTCGTCCCTTCGGCTGCCGGTCCAGCCCCCCCGGGGGGCACGGGGCACTTGGAAACAACCATCCCAGCCACTGAGATCAAAACATGAAGGAGCAATAAGACTTCTGCAAAAAAAAACCAATACTGGCAAAAAGAAGTATTACCCTTACTTTTTTTAAAAAATGCAAGTGGGTACTTTGTTAGGGAAGGACAGCAACTCCCGGTAACAGCAGTACTCAACTTCCCGAAGAACACGCAGACCTCACCACGCTTCCTTGGTACCCAGCTTCCCGCTTCAAAAGCAGATATTGATAAATCGATGTCATGCATAAAGATCATCAATGAAATGCTCTGCCAGACTGTTTAACAATAGAATTGTCTTCTCATGAAAAATGACTTTTTTTTTTTTTAACTGTCCTTAAACTTAGGAAAAGATGCACTAAACCAGAACTGTAATGTTCTGTGAAAAGAGTGGGTTTACCTGAAAATGGCGCATGGTTCACATAAAAGCCGTCTTCAAATTAACAGATTTATCTATCTACATACAGATATCTGATTAAGTTGGTGGTCCCCATAATCAAAGAGCGCTTCATTAGGATATTAACTGCAATTACATTTTCTTGCTTTACAGCATGCAATTTGTGAAGAAATCAAAACCAAAGTTACTCGTCTTGAAAAGTGGAGTTCTTTGCCTCTGCTACTTTCTTGGTAAATATTTATCTTTAAAATGGCTTGTGGGCTTTAACGACTGCAACAAATTCTTTCCCTCTGCCCTGGCTGCAGCACTGTGTACTAGAATTGGAAAGGAAGACTTGTACAAAACCCAAGTCACTCTGGAGGTCAGGATCTCTCAGTTTTGGAATTTAAGAAGTGATAATCTCTGGCAACTTTAACATTTTTCTCTCGTTTTGCACAGGTTGGTAAGGTATCGTCATCTTTGCCCAAGCAGCCAGGGCCTCAGTAAGGTCCTTCTCTGCAGGAGGGAAAATGCTCATTAGGGCAAGAGCATGTTCAACCCAATCCTGTTTATTTGCAATGTATTCTGCTCGCTACCAAGCTCTCCCTATAAGATGCTTTCAGCTTTATATTGTCTCTAAATGAAGTAAATTTGGTAGAAATGGAAATGGTTGAATCCCTCCCACTTGTTATATAACATCTCACAGCAGCGGAGGATGCTTCACATCGGAACGGTTCCCATTCCTGCAGGATGCGCTGTCAGGACTGAAATTATGACCTGATGTCACAGGAAGTTAATTTTCCTTGGCGTTTCACTTTTAAATTTAGCCTTCCGTATGCACACTTTTCTGAAGCAGATGTTGCTAGTGTGACTTCATATAAACAGACAACAAACATCTCATAAATTAATCTTAGTAAGACAGGGTTCATTAATCTGTAAAAGGCTCTAGTTGTATGTTAACCCAAAGGGCATAACACTGAAATTCTGTGATGTCTTCTGACGTACAAAAGTAGTTCCAAATTTGCAGTCATTATCTAAATAAGCCTCTTGATAAGTCAAAAGCAATCATATACTTGGTCTGTGAAAAAAATGCAAAGAGATTTCACTAAATCCATATCTTCACAGGTAGCACACATTTAATTGTACAGCTTCATATAAAGCGCTGTTAAATCACAGTTTTAGATTTTTTGCTCCACATATGTAGGCACTATAATGCATCTATCAAAGTGCACAATGACAACTGCAGGACCCAAAAAACTGCAGGACTTTGGTAGGAAAATCTTCCAAACCTACTCCTTTGGCAAATAAAATAAGGCATCATGCTCACCACTCACAAAGGCTATCTCCTGAGTCCTTCAACTTTTTATCATGCTTGTTTGGGGCTTTTTTGTTTGGTTTTTTTTTGTTTGTTTGTTTGGTTTTTTTTTTTGATTGTTTATTTGTCTGGGTTGGGTTTCAGGTTATTTGTTTTTCTTTCAACTTAGGCAATTTGTATCTTTCTCACCCTGCTACACACAAGAAACTTCCTGGGGTCTGCACAGAAAATGAGTTCTTGGGGCTTAGGGGTATTTTTTTCAGTACTAATATGGAAAAATGCAGAAAACAGTCCAGAATTTATCTTACTAAAATTCTTACTTGTAGAGGCACACATGTGCACATGCCCACAGACTATCTTCACTAGCAAAGGTACACGCATAAGCAATTTCCTAATTCGCATCTGCGGCCACAACAGTTTGGCATACAGGTGAGGACTTCCATCTTTTTGCTAGGTGCTCTTATGAAAGTCCCATGAAAATCTGGACCTGTATATCTAAAACTTTGCTGTCTAGCAAAGCTTGGGGCCTTTTTTCTTTCCATGCCAGCATAGTTTTCATTAAGCATAGCCATTTTTCCTTTTTTTTTTTTTTTTTCTTTTTGTTGGTCCCTGCATATATAATATTTCCAACTTTGGAACAGTATATTTGTCTCTAGCAGGAATCTAAAATGCTTTAGCAGGAACAAAACTCTTAAGAGATTACTGCCCAGCACACCCAGGATTAAATCTCACAATTAGGAACTCAATTTGCATTCTCAAAGTGAAATTCATTGTTATAACTGCAACTGTAGTTGACACAGTAGAATAAGCTATTGTTGAAGTAATTCCTGCAAAAGGTCATAGATTTAAAGCCTTCAATTTTTCTTGACAACCTCTCAGAAATGAACAGCACAGTTGTTCCATGTCCAAATAAGTCACACTGACCACGCCGCTTGCCTCCGTGCGGGCCATTATCCATCACAGACCTTCCTGGCTGTCAAATAGGGTTTGGGGTACTTGAGAGGCCTCAACATTCACAGTCCTGAGAGGATTTCATTCTGGCCAGCCAAGGACCAGCACATAGCCCTGCCCACACGCTGGGGAGTTGCGCTGGGGAAGGGGTGCGGGTGGGCAGTCACAGCACCAGGGATGCTGAGGGTGCAGGTGTGGCTGCGCAATGCTGACCCCGGCCCACGCACGCAGCACATTCCCACCTCCACGCTAGAGCATCGTCACGGTTGGACTCCATGTTCTTAAAGGTCCTTTCCAACCTACATGGCTCTACGATATTCCAGGTGGAGAAACGAAAGGTTGCTTGCCAAAACCAGGAATTCTGCCAGGCTGAGTAGGTGTTATGACCTACACTTTTTTCTATGCATATCGTCTCTGCTTGTATTTGAGTTAACCCCTGTTTGAGCATTTTCCTTGAACACATCCCTGTATCCCATCACCGCCTGGCAGGGGCGAGCATTGGCTGAGGATTCCCCACACTGTCTCGTAGCGGATGCGTAATAAGACATCCTACCTCCAAAGTGACTACACGTGTCGTTTCATTATTCCAGCCCTGCTGCTGTTCTTACACACTTTAATAAACTTTAGGAGTGTAGAGTTGCTCAACTGAACATTATGTTAGTCTTAACATTATCCAGGGGTAGGATTGTCAGATTCATAAATTATTCTCTCATTGAACAGTGAAAGAGAGGGGAACCTCCTAGTTATGATTTTACTATAAATATCTCTCTAGCAGAGAAGATGCAGGCTCAACAGAATTCAGCTTTTAAATTGCTCCTACGAATTACCTATAATTCTTCCCCCTGCTCTTTTTAATCATACTAAATACAGCCACGTACCAGAGAGGGAAGTGCGTCGCCCATTCAGCGCACGCAGTAATTCCTGTCTAGTCTGTTGGGCTTTGTGTCACACAGGAGGCATAAAGTCTTATTGATGAGCTGATATCAAGCTATTTTTACAGTGTCAGAACACAGGAATTCCTTTTTGGAGACTTTTCTATGCAATTTTGTCCAACAAAAATCTCCATGAGAGGAAACTAGCCGTGTAACACAATGTCACCACAAGTATGCTGGTAACACACAACAAGGTAACTGCACAGAGCGCTCAGACTCAGTTTAAACATCTTCAAAACCAAGAAAGCATTGTATGTGCTGGACACTTGTCCTAAATCCTAGCCAAAACTTCTGTCTCAGGAAAAGGCTTATTTTTTTAGCATCTGTAAAATGATATATACTGCAGTTTACAGGCATCTTAAACCTATCATTTAAAGATTGCTTGTTTGTTTTTTGCTGATAGGTTAATACAAAATTCACTTTGGTGGCAAATGCGTGATATATCTGTGGATATTGTTGTGATTGATACAACTAATCTTTTTATTTAGTGTAGTTGCTGAGTGTCTTTAGAGCTGTTACCATGTAAGTAAATAATCATCTCAATATTCTTTGGTCCTGGAATGTAGAAGTATTTTTGTGTAATGAATAATCCCTCCCCTGCCCCCTGAAAGAAAAATCTGGCTAACCTTGTGAATACAGTTATTTGATGAAGATCTATTCAGCTGTTTAATCTTTGCAGGTAAGACAAGATTTCCTCCAGAACCCTCGGTATTTCACACGTGGCAAAATGACGCAGAATTACTGAGTGCCAGCCCTGCAGGGGCACGGCGTCAGGAGCAGCCCTGTGTCTCAGCATGCTGCCGCCGCAGGGAACCACTGGGCTACCTTGCCAAGGGCTCTAAGGCTGGACCTTTCATCAGTGATCCCATCTGTTCAAAAGCAACTCCCCAGTATCTCACCGGGGAATGCACAGGGAATTTGGTTTGGTCTGTGGACCATTCTGAAGACCTCCATCAGTCTGCCCAGGGAGCCGGGACAAAGCCCTGCGGCACCAGAGGCTGGTTTTGCTCCTACATTGCCCTAAACCACTCCTGTGGATCTGTCAGTCCCCTGCTTGCACCTGAGGTGGACGCTACTACTGCATGAGGAATCTGAAGGATTTATACCCACGCGCAGGTCTAATGAGACACAGCCACCGTCACACGATCGCGTGCAAAGCAGAAGCTAGAGAAAAGGTGGAAGAACAGAGCGCGGCCAGACCTCACTGGTATGAGCTGGTTCATAATATAGTTAAATTTGGGGATGGGGTAGTCACAAGAGATGAAAAACTCCCGAATGACTTCAGAAAACTCTATAATCCACCCAGCTAATCCAGTTTTAATTATATCAATAAGCAGATAGGGGACCAGACTGTTTTTCAGCACAGAATATAACGTAGGAATAATTTTTCCTGCTATTTCTATTCTGCTTTTAAAGAACATCTAGAAATTATCAGTGTGAGCAAATCTATGAGGAAAATTTTTAATAATGTAGCATCATCATATAATAAGATTTAATGTTCCCATTCCCCCAGTGAGAAGAGCAGTGGCCAGGCCCTATGTGCTGCTCCACACAGCAGCACCAAATCACTCAGCCCAGTAAAAAACTAAAGGTGTTTTTCTCCTTAGTTCCTTGCTTGGAAGTAAAAACTTACCCTGAACAGCAAAGTATTTCCCACCAGAGAGAATGAAAACAGTAAAGGAGGAAAAAAGCGCTGCTGATAGCTACAAGCACATCCAAGAGGCAAGGAAGGATTTCCAGTGCAGGAGAGCACAAGCGGCCTTGCCCCACGAGGGAAGCCATCGGCTCAGACGCAGCGGGTGACAGCAGAGCTGGTGACGGTACAGCAACAAGCAGCCTGCATTACGTGAAATTAAAAAAGCAAACCAGCGGTAGTCACAGTTCTTGAAGATCTCTGTGAAGCCAAACTTTCCTTTCAACAAAGTATCAACAGGATAAAGGACAGAGATTCAAATCAAACCCGGTGATGGCAGCAAGTCCTCCACCAACTTTAACGACCGTTTTACATCTTGTTGCATCCTATTCATCATTCTTCACACCTATATATAATCTTCAAGTCCAAACTATCTGATTGAGAGAAATTGCTTTCATGCAGACCCATGAAGCAGTCATTTCTCTTTTGCAATTATGTAATAAATGTGACCAATACAAAGGCTAGCAAAGAATTTCTTGAGAAAAAAAAAGCAGAGAGATGTGCAGTGATTGTTGACCTCTGGGGCCTTTATACGCCATGAAGCGACAGGAAATACTGTTCATGTAGTTCCAAACATGTCCCAGAAAGTCCAGACATTTTCACTCATGCTGCTTCCTCGCAAAACAGCCCACAGACGTCTGCACGGAAGGTACCGTTAACCAGCATAAAATTAACCTGGATTCATTCTTGTGTCTCTCCAACTACGGAGCACAGAAGCTTCTCTCACCATCGAAATCACACACCTGAGAAGGACGTCTAACCATACATCTTCCAGCCTGGGCCAGGCTCCCCAGCCCGCAGCGCAGCCGCCCGGGCCCGCTGGCACAGCTCCCAGCACCGCTCGGCTCCCGCCGGGCCCCGCGCTCTGGCCGACAGCCCCTCGGGGACCTAACAGCAGGGGACGGAGCGCCCAGCC
>JAVJGJ010000033.1:22473126-22513679 GCA_035590215.1 Microhierax caerulescens | reverse complement strand
GGAGGGGACGGAGCGCCCAGCGCCTTTGCAGCGGCGCCCGGCCCGGCTCTCCAGGCTGCTGCCTTTTGTCCGGAGGCAGCGGTCACGGTTACCCCAAGCTAGACTGTGACTTGGAGGCTAAATCCCTCCCGTGCGTAATCAAACCAGTTAATGCAGGAGAGTTTCCCCTGACACCCGCTGGCACAGGGGTGCCCAGCAGTGTCACCGTCCCCAGCACTCGGGGTCTCCGAAGCCCATCTCCTCTCTCAGCTCTGCAAAGCCCCCTCTGGCAGCACCCTCCGAGAACCGGCCCCAAGGGCGCGTACAATTTTATGAATCACTGGACTGGTATTTTATTTACGAAATAAAGGAGATCATGTCATGGGCACAGATTCCATTTTATAATGACAAATGTATTTTAATCCCAAAGGCGGCAGTCGTACATCAGCTGCGAGAGCACGAGGCGGAGCTGCCATGAACCTCTTCAGCTGCTTGTGGCGAAAACAAGGGGCCTGGTGTCCACGTTGAGAAAAATAATTGGAAATGGAGCAGCATTCACTGAATCAAGCAGAACAGCACGCAAAAAAGCAAAAGCCTGTACGCGTTCAGCCCATGTCACGCTACGGAAGGCGGGCAGGGCTCCGGGGGAAGGCTGGGCAGCAGGGAGCTGGGGGGTGGCCGCCCCGGTCCCAGTTCGAGCTGCCACGGTCCCTCGGCGGGGGCCAGGGCCCAGCACGGCGGGTGCAGCTGCATCCCTCATCCCAGGGCAACCAGCCCGCACGGAAACACGCAGCGGCACAGCCCCAGCCCTCACGCTTTTCTGATGATTTTTCCCCAAAGAACCCTCTTCTAACTTCTGGAAATGGTTTACATCCCTTTGAAATCACTTTTAAGCCCATTTTCCTAAGTTGGAAATAAACCATGTTCTAGAAAAAAAGAAACAACTTTCCCACAGAAGGCTGCGGACTGATGGCATTTTAAATGCTTTGCACATTTTGAAGATTTCACCTAAGATTCATTTGTAAAACAAAGTTTGGAAAAACTGTTTTAACAACACTGAACTACTTTATTAACCTCCCAATGCTACCTGTCATTTTTAAAACAAAGTATTTATTTGTCACTATTTTAATTTATCTTTTTCCTAGAGTTTCTACTGCATATTTAATACTAAATTTCAAGAAGTACAAATCTAAACAAAATCTAACGGATGCATATTTTTTTTAAAGCATTTTCTTCTGGTTTCAGGGTTCTTTTACAATTTGGAACACAATCAAATTTTGGAATATAAAAATTCTCTAGAAACGTTGTCTACAAAATCCTCTGTATAACTTCACCATTTGCACATACAAAAACACAGAAAGAGAAAGAGGGGTGGCAATCTGGAGATAAATTCCTATACTTATTTTCCTTTTTCCCGGATTTCACAGATACATCTTGGGTTCTATCCCAGGGCTGCAGACTCTAAGTATCTAAAGCACAGAGCGCTTAATTCTTCAAAACAATTTCCCAGTTGCAAAAAATTACCCCATTTGGATTTAACATGTGTTTCTAGGTATAAACTTCACAGAATGTTTAAATTAAATGCCATCGTATTTTTAAAAGTCTGAAGAAAATCACAAAATGAAAGCAATTATAAAAGAGATAGTGTAACTAATAGGTTCAAGTTAGGTGTGTAATTATAAATAAATTCTAATTAATTTCCTATCGCATCTTGGTTATTATCCATGTTTCACATGAACCCATTTATGTTCATTTGCAAATGAGTAAGGTAAAATAGATGATGCTCTATCAGGTGTATTTGTTTTATTGTCTCGTTAACGCTGCCTTATGAAGCGATCGCAGCTCCCTCTCACCAGGCTGCGGCTCCACCCGCTCCCGTCAGCACCATCGGCCCGGGACTTGCACCAAGGGAGCCGAGGTGCTGGGATTCGGTACCAAAACTCACTTTCTCTGCCAAAATGAAAATAAAAAAGCCAAACAAAGATCGGCCCCGCTCCCATAGCCATAGACCTTTCCATTGCTCTTGCTCTGAGCCATCCTAAAAATTCAGAGCAAGCTTCCTTTGGCGATTGTGCCCCATGTGTCTTTCATTTTGAAAAGAATTAGCTGTATAAGTATCTCTGCCTCAAAGACATCGCAACTAAAACTCCACTAAACCCTCAGATACGGCATCTACTGAGTGGTAATGGAAACTGTGCTGCTTCTCCGCAGCAAAGAGGAAGATGCGCCGCAGCCCGCAGCCCGTACGGCGGCACCGGGCAGCACCGATGCCTCCGTTAGCATTAATCCTTCCGGCTCCCACAAAAAACGTGGGTGCAAATCCTCCCGCCCGGCATGCCCCAGGAGAAAGTCAGAAGCAGAATTACTAATTTATTACAGGAGTAAACATTCCTCAATCCGTGGCCACCAGGGAAAACAAAACAAAACGACAAACAGGCCGAAGGGATGTCACTATAAAGCCTGGAGAGTTCTGGAGGGCAGCAGCAGGATTCCCGCCCCGTGCCCGCAGCTCCACAGGCAGCCCCTGCCCTGGGAGCGCAGCGGGAGCCATGGGAACGGGAGCGGAGCAGCAAGGGTATGACCAGCCTTGCAGCTTCTCCAAGTCCTAGGAATTCCCTCCCTTCTACTTATTATAGAAAACATAGAAATTTTAAATTATTTTTTTTAAGTCTCTGTGGGTGAGCATACAGCATTCATTTTATCTTTTCAGGTGATTAGAAAGTACCAGAAACGATGCACAAACTGCACGCAGTGAATATTATTTTCTAGTGGATTAAATGAAACTGTAACATTTACTAACCATTTCTTTCTTACTGCCCCGTATTTTGGAGAGCTGAGGCCACACGCCATCGCGCCCGGAGGCCACCGCGCCGGCACAGCGGGCCTGCCCCGCGCACCCACAACGGGGGGCAATCTGTAAGTACCACGGCTTGGCCTCTCCCACCTGCCCCAGCCCCTCACGGGTCCTGATCCAAGGCAAGGGCAAACATGAACAAAAGCCTTCCGCGCTGCTACCCAACAGGGATTTTTTTCCTCATCTATTCAACGGATGGTTTTACAGCCGGGCACCTTCACACCCCCGCTCCCACCACACAGGGTGCACGCAGGCACCCAGCCACACACTGCTGCAGACGTTGCAGTTGATAAAAAATGGCAGAATAAATAAGCTTTCCTTTTTTCTTTTGTTTTTGTTTTGCTATTACTAGTGCATTGAAGCCAGTGACAGTTTTACAAAATTACTGTGAATAATCAGAAGGAAAAGGTGCTTTTCTCGTGGGTTGCTCAAGAAGGTCGCTCCCCCCTCTCCCTGCGGAAAGCTCCGTGCTCCCCAGAGCTCTCGCGCAGGGAGGAATCTCTCAGGCACAGTCTCATACTTGGGAAATTCTCCGCATCCCCTCTGAAATGCACCAGGCAGAACCACAGTGCTCTGACACGGGCACACAAGCTGAGTAGATGATGCTATTGAACCTCCCAACTTTAAATGTAATCCCACCTCATATTCACATATGAAAAAAGTATTGACATTTTTATTGCGATGTGATGTTTTGATTGAAACCCATGACAGATCTTTTTCTGACTCAACTCTCTCAAAATCTTTCCTTCAGATCTATGCTACTTTTCCATCTGGCTGGGTGCAAGGCTACATTCCTTTGGGCTGAATATCATTTCCATACCTGAAGTATGTACTTCTAATTTCTCCGGGTTCCTAAGGTCGGCTTCTTTCCCACCAGCATTTGCTACTTCTCATGTTGAGGTTAACCTCAATTAGCCACATTAGATTTTGCACCTTTTATAGATCCTTCATGAAAATTCTAAATCATTAATTCTAGGTTTCATACTGACTTTTACAGACTAATTCACTTGGAAGGGACCTACAATGATCATCTAGTGCAACTATAGACGATACCTAATGCTATCCTCCTAGCCTTGATGATAACTATTATCCAACCTCTATCAACTAAAAACATACCAAAGCATGTTTTTCCTGGTTTATTTATTAGCACTGACTTCATATCCATCCCTAACAATCTTCACCAGTTAATAAGGACTTGATTTATAGAGCAATATATGTATTTATATTTATATTTATTATATAAATAGATTGATATATAATCCTTTCTTTTTACGTACACCTATTCTAAATATACATAAGCACGTAGCATCCCACCGTATCCCTATGGGTTAGGCAAGGAAGGGGATGTTCAGTGACATCACTGAAATGCACCTCATTAACAAATTGGTAGCTATATGAAGATGAGAGGGGGTTGCCCCAAGGGCCATGCTGCTGGGCTGTGTGTGGAGAGCAGCAGCTCGAGGACCTCGTGGTGCTTGTGACATTGCTTCAACCGTGCACCGTGGCAGCCCACCCACCCACCATGCCCATTCCTCCACGGTGGCTGTCAGAAGCCAGGGCTCAGCACAATCAACATGACTTTAAATTACAGAACTGCCCACAGCCTGGCCCCTCTGTCCCGATCCCCTGAGACCCGAGGGTCCGGCAGGTCCCTGAGCCCAGGGGTGCGGAGCTGGCTCCCACCGCTGCAGCAGCGGGCTCAGCAGTGAGCGGGAGCAGCCCAAGCCCAGCAACCCCAGGGCAGAGTGCAAGCTCTCCACCTGCCTCCCAGCGTGCGGTACCTTCATTTTTATTCTGTCTTATTCCCATGGACTTTTAAAAATGTACCTGGCTGCCATGAGGAAAAGTGCTGCCGAAACTGTTCTTCACCTTATAGATCAAAACCTGAGCCAACTACTTGACGATCTGTGAACTCATTTCTTTTCATCCCTGATAGTCAGAACAGGAAAACAAATAAAAATCAGGACTAAACACTCTGCCTAGGACATTAACAACAAAGTGAAAGTTTATCATCTATTTACATTTTAGCTCTTTCCCTTTCCATTACACAATAGGAAACACCAAACACAGTTATTTCAAAAGGACGCTCGGTCCTGCTGTACACACAGCATCTCCACTGCTGCTCCCTTTCCATGAGAGCAGGGTAGATTTACCTCAGGATTTACAAAGTGATCCCATTTCTCAGCTCAGGAAAATCAGATCCTCTGTCTCCAAACAAAATAAATAATCGCACTGCAAGCAGCACCACCATTCCTCTGTAGCCAGGAGTTTTAAAATAAAAGCACTCAGCTTAAAGAATAGAAAAAAAGAGGCAGGGAGGAAAATGGAAAAGGAAAGCATTCCTGGCAGGGACACCCTTACCCAGTTCTGGATCTTCAGGGGAGAAAAAAAAGAAAAATCTGTAAGTACAACTGAGGTGTCTTTATTGCTGTCAAGAGGCAGGAAGGAGGCTTTTTGGACTAGAATATTATCAAGAGAAAGAGCACCTTTAGAACAAAAGCTTTCTGCAGCAAAGGGCAGTGTTTACTTTTCCAGTTGGAGGGCACGTTGTTTAAGGCGATCTCCCCTTTCACATTAACACTTGTTTGCACCACGGAAAGGTGTTTCTGAGGACACTGAAACCAGGCTGCCTTTTTCTCCGCGCTGTTAAGACACTTGGGTACCGCTGGGAAAGGTGCCTCACGAACGACCCGGCTAGACAGGATGAGCTGAGGTGCAGAATAAAAGTGCATCTTCAGTGCAACGCTCCTGCGGCCGGCGTTGCCTGCACTCCGCGCCCACCCTGCTTCACCCCACATTTACTCTTTGTCTTTTTTACCGAGATAAAACACAAACTGCTCCGCAGCGGCCCCAGCTCCACGTGCCACCGGGAGGAGCTCAGTGGGGCCATTCCTACCCCAGGCTGGGACCCTCGTTAGAGATGCTTTAATCTGGATTCACTGGAGATGGTGCCGCTTGCCTCGGGTACCTGGGTTGACTCCACGCTAAGCCCCTATTGTGTTCAGGCAGCAGAGGAGAAAAATAGGGATATTAACCTCTAACACTGATGAAAATAATGGCCACAATAAAACAGGGATGAAAACCACGGTGGCAGTAATTATTCTGCTGTAGTTTACGCGGGAGTAAGCGAAGCCGGTAGGAATTCCGGCAGGCACTGGGGCCGGCACGGCAGTGGGCCGCAGGTGCGTGGGGCAGAGCGGGGCCAGGGGCTGCGGGGCCAGGGGCTGCGGGGTGAGTGGCCCCTGGCCACAGGGGGACCCCGCTGCGCTGCCCAGCGCGGTGAGCACCTCCAGCATGGGCACGCACTCCCCTCTGGTCCGTCTGGCAGGAGCCTACTGTGGAAAATATACCGGGCTATATGTCAAATAACCTAAACCAACTGGCCAAGTGCACTAAATTCTTGCTTTTGTGTCTGGCTCTTAAATTCCTACAGACCTGACTTAGCAGACAAGAGAGGGCCATAAAAGGAAACCTGTGAAACAAAAATAGACCTTTAGGGATTTCTTGTAGGCACACAGCAGGGATAGCAAAACTACTTTCATTTGTTCACGCTGTATTCCTTGGTGAGCGGATATGTGGGCACGCATGGGACAGCCGCATCTGGCTGATGAGTAAGCGCATATAACCAAACATCAAGGCTAAATGGCGCAAGCGTGAGGATGGGTGTCGGTATATGGGCTTTATGTGTGGAAGAGCAATGATCATTGCTATTTAAAAAGCAACTGTTTCTTCCTCTCTCGCTCCCCCCCCCTTTTATTTCTTTAGATTCTCCATGTCTGTAATTAATTTTTGACATATATAGCACAATTCCCTTCCACAAGTTATCTTAGTTCTTCTCAGGTTTAAATGTCACTCTTTGAAATCTTCTCATTCAAGAATCAAGCTGGATCTAATAAAAAATTCAAAGGTGCATCTAATAATAATGAAATAATAGCAGCAAAAAACATGCACCTGCATTTATGCCAAAGAACAAGGGATATGAGAGACAAAAATGTAGGGAAAAAAGAAATTAGAGGGAAAATCATGATATTGCTGAAGTGCTGCTCTCACACTAAGACCAGGGGGATTGGGATAAGGCTAAAGTTAATTGCATTTCCAGATGACAAACCTCTCACCTCTGAACTGAATGGCTCTTTATAAAAGCTATCAGTAATAAACTGTAAATCTCAGCTATGATTGCAAATAAAGGTCATCCCTTTCATGCTGCCACTTCCCTGGGCCTTATTATATTCCTGTCTGAACCTTTCTTACTTCTTAAGGTGTGCTAGCTGCCCATATAAGCAATCAGTAAGGCTTTTTGATTTTATTTTGAAAGACACAAGGCGATGGGGTTTACATTCTGGCACCGCACTGATCCAAAATGGAAAATCACTGAATTCTGACAAGACGACAGAATCCTGCTAGCAGAATTAATCTTCATCTTATATTAATGCAAAGAAAGACAATCCCTTCCCTCTCCTTTCCTCTACTCCTGAAATTTATATTTTCTCCTCCACCAGTACAAACTGGCGTCTCCAATTTTCTTTTAGCCAAACGTAAAGGTTTTGGTGATAGTACTCGGGGGGCTGCAGCTGGCTAAGTGACCGGGCACCCTGTCCCCATCACGTCCTTGGCGAATCACTCAGCCACTGTCTCGACAGTGACAATGCGCTACGGCAGCGGACACTGCGCTGGTGTGCTGGGCTCACCATGGGCAGCGGAAGGTACAAGTCCTCCGAAGCCTGTGCCTGAGCCCCAGTGACCTCTATTACTGACAACTGGGATTAAGACAGTCCTGCCCAGGCACCCCAGGCAGCCCCTGGTGCTCTGTACACAACCGACTGGTGGGAGTGTGACAGAGCACGCAGGCAAGCAAAGCCTGAACCCAATGCCCCGGCCAGCCTCCCTCAAGCTGGTCCAGCCCTCGCGGGTACGGCAGGACAACCTGCCAGTACAGCCTCCGGTCTGCTAACAAAGGGCCCAAACATGACCCAGCAAGGACCAGATGCGCAAGACCCAGCAAGCAAGATCACACCAGTTTGGTAGGAAGTGGCAGCCAGCATCAGGGTGGGTGGGTGGTCCTCTGCCTCTCACCCCTTACCTCGCATCGACTGATCAGGAGACCCGCTATAATCCAGATTAGGCAGATGTTCTCACAGCTATCTTACCAGGCTCAGCAGGGGGTGTGTGGGATGCTGGCACCTGACTGCCTATTCAGAAAGAAAATTCTCCAACAGGAAAAAAAATATTGCATCAGCTCAAATGCTTACGAGTGACTTTTGTTTCTCTGCAGAATATTTCCTATTTGTGGGTGTCAAGTTTTTTCACACAAAGAATCCACCCCTCTAATCTGATGCTGTGAGAAGACAGACTGTTCATTACAAAGGCTTTAACCTGGGTAAACAGAACATTAAGTCAAAAGCTTAATGAACTTTGGCTAAATCAATTTTCACTGCTGTACCAAGTCACCACACAACAGTTTACTTTTCAGGAAGCCCCTTGCAATAGGTTGGGGCTGGCAAGTCCAAACACGAAGTATCAGCAGGAAGGAAGGAAGGCAGCGTGCGGAGCAGTAAAGACCATCTTCACAGTGCTATGAAGCACACCGGAATCAGAATTTAGGACCCAGTCTAGACACTGTGATTTTAGCCCCCCCCCCAGACCAATCTTCAGCTTCCACTGGAGCACACATGGACAGTGCAGCAGCCCCAGGACACAGAGAGAAGCCCATGCCGTTCTGGTCACGGCCACCCTTCTGAGCATGAGATGGAACAGGACCAAAACTAAACAGCAGCTGTGGGACACAGTACCTAAGGTGCGACCCAACTTGAAGAGACCTTTGCCGTGTCTGTCAAGTGAGAGGGGAGCCAGGGGACGGCTGGGGTCACAGCCCAGCGTAGCAGGTTTATTGGCTCTCCACCAGCTCACCGAGCTGTGGAATGCCTCTGAACTGCTGTCATCTCTGGTGTGGGGCTGAGGGACTTCTACACTTGCAGTGATCGCCAGGGGCCAGGCCTGCTGCAACATCTGCAAAAGTTGCAGAAGATTTGTCTCCACCAGATGGGATGAATTCTCCTTAAAGGCTGAGACCTGCGTGACAGAGTTGTTAATTTAAGAGGCATAATGAAACCTGTAATCTGCAGGTTTATAAAGTGATCTGGGCTAGGGGAATCCAGACAAACTGAACTTTACACAATGTTTATGTTTGCAGGGTATGCAAACAGGAAATTTAAGAAGAGCAGCAGCCTGGTAAGTCTGTTGTACCCTTTAAGTGAAGAGGGGAAAAAAAGACAGACTCAAATTGTACAGCCGTATAAGCAACTGGTGTAAGGAACAAACAGACTTGTCTATAGGATGGGATAATTATCTTCCACATCTTCAGGCTCTTGAAAAAATGTGACAATGGCATATCTGAATGAGGCTTCTGACAAGTCCCAGATGCAGCCAGGTTTCTTTTAGTTTAGCTTTTAATTTAAACTGCTCATTTTGAAAGTGATATACTGATAGCTCTAGTTTGAGGCAGGAAGTAAGCACTTTCCTACAGTGCTTGAACAAGGTCCCTCACTCACAAATTACACTAACCCCGATACATCATTCCTCCAGCCCCACGTGATCATGCCAATGTACCACACTCCTCATCTGCTCCATCCCTGAACTCCAGACTTGGGAACACTGTAAAGAGAGACTTGTGGTCATAGGAGTGCTGCAGTTACACCATTTTTTGAAGTGCTTTGTTTCCTTACCCATTTTCCTTGCACTTACACATACACTTAGCAGATACTTCTAACGGTCTCTGGGAACACCTGTGGAAATGAGAAGACAATGCCGCAGCAGTAATAACACTTCAGACGTACAGGCTTCCTTTATCTAGGCTTTTAAAGC
The DNA here is from genome assembly GCA_035590215.1 of Microhierax caerulescens. Classification (NCBI taxonomy): domain Eukaryota; kingdom Metazoa; phylum Chordata; class Aves; order Falconiformes; family Falconidae; genus Microhierax; species Microhierax caerulescens. The sequence goes on along the minus strand of JAVJGJ010000033.1, from coordinate 22,503,985 downwards.
AGTTTTACGAAGCTGAGTAAATATCATCATTCTGCCATCAGCACTAACAAATTGCCCAATGATGAAATTAAACCCCCGTTTTCAAAGTAACAACTCATTTTAGACGTCTTACTCAGAACCAAGACACTGCACATCTGAAGATTATCAGAGTATTCCTCTGTTACTCTATCCAGAGAGAAGCACACCCAAGGACTCAACCCAACGTGCTCCCTCCGAGCCCGCAGGGCCGATGCCTTGCCAAGGTCCCCCCAAGGTACAGCTGTGTCCTGGTGCTGGCACAGTGGGTCACAGCCCACCTCCCCGCTGCCGCCTGGCCAGCTCTCCCCGGCAGCTTTGCTCGCTCTGCGTAAGGCTGGCATCACTGCACATGCGCTGTGCATGCCCTGTGCCCCATCCCTGCCCCAGGTGACCATCCAGCCCAGGGTGGACATCCCCATCCCGCAGCCAGGCAAGCAGGACCAGCTGCTGGTGCATGAGCTGGAGGAGACGGATCCATGGTGCTGCCGCGGGAACTCAATGCTGCTTATCGTTTTCACTTTTTCTTTGATCTTGAAGACAAAGCCCTTGATTTTAATAGAGGACGGTAAGTGAAGAAACCTGAAATCTTACTGTGTGATCCAGAAGGCTTCATGCAGCTGGAAGCAAATGCCTTCCCCTTATCTCTGCAGACCCAGAGTGCGTTCATCCACATTTCACCTCCTATGTCTTCTCACCGCTGGGAAGTCACATCTTGTTCCACACTTCCCCCTCAACCTTCTGTTTAGATGCCCAGAAAAATCAGGCAAACCTTGTGAAAATAATACCAGGCAGTAACTGTCTGTAGCACATGATAATTAACAGCCTTCCTCATGTCAGAACATCCCTACTTTGGGTGTGCTCACCAGATGTAACCTTGAAAAAGTAATCTGTGCTGTATGGAATGCATTCATTAGTAGTTCTTTCTGTAATGTGTCTGCATCCCTGTGTCTGTGTTTGCAGTAGATCTCATTTAGCACTCGTGCAGGTATTTGTTCATCCCTTAGGCACAAGAGGAATACGTTTGGGGTATCTCCACATTGCTAAGTATGAAGGATCACGGTGTCATGGAGTTTTTTAGGGGAGCTGGACTGAGAGAGGAGGGGTCCGCTCCCTGCTCATCTTTGGACACACACGCCGGCTGACCCTGCCACATCCTTCTGCTTCCTCTTCCACTCCCAGGCAGCATCCTCTCTGCGCCAAGGGCTGCCCCCTGGAAGCATCCGTGGGCAGAGGGTCAGGCAGTGATGGCCAAGATCTGGCCTCTGGGCTCTGGGGAGCGCTCAGCGCAAGCGCACGAGGGTTTATTTCTGTTTTGCACTGTACAGAGTTGCCTGAGGTTCTTGTACCGAGGACAACCGAACGAGCACCTGGGCAAACAGGCTTTGAAACCTGACTTCACAATGAAATGTGACTGTCTCTGTTGTGTCTAAGGCCAAATGCTCTTGACATGTGGGAGAATTAATTTGAGGTCTTACTGCAAGAGCCACAGCCTGAGAGGCTTCTCCTGACAATCCCTGTCTTTCTGCAAGTTTTCATCTCAGGGATTAGCGTGGCTCCCAGTTAACGCATTAGCTGCAGGACCCAGAACAAAGTCGTTTCAGTGACGGGCTGGTATGGCCTCACGATCACCACAGAGCGCAGAGAGTCTGGGCATAACATACTACAGCTGAGAGCGCCATGTCCGTGAGTCTCTTTAAAACACCATGGCCTTACCCTGGACTGCACCAAAGGCTGCAGCCTTATGTCAAAGAAAAATCATGCCACACGACAAGGCTGGGTTTGACTCCAGCAATAGCCTCGGAGAGGGGTCCTGACTGCCGGGTCCATCTCCCTCTCCTTAGGAGAGCCTCACCTGGACGAGGACCACAGCGGCAGGAGAAGGTCCAGCAGGAGCAGCATGCCTGGCTCCGCGCTCCCCACGGCGCCAACAAATGAGCTGCAACTCCTCTTGCTAAAAAAGCCTTGCTGGTCACAAAGGGCCAGTGGGACGGGCAGCTGGACACAGCGGGCAGCCCCTGAGGATGGGCTCCAAGCAGGAGCAGGGCAGCTGTTCCTACCCTGGGGGCCTGCAGGGGACGGCCGCAGGGAGCACCAGGAGCTGGAGAGACGTAGCCTGTCACCTCACATCAGTCACCAGTGACCAAAGGGCAGCTCTGATACGATGCACTGGCTGGACACATATATCATACACACATGCTTGTAACTGGATTTATGGGAGTGAACAGATTCACCTTTAAAAATAACTATAGACAGCATACACCGAGCTTGTAAAATTAAACTAATTACTTGAAATAGAATAAAAATTATATGGTACGTCTGACATACAGGAGTTACTGAACCTTTGATTTATAGGATCACAAAGAATTATTTTTACATTTACATTTCTGCTATAATAAGTATATTTCAAGGCAGCAGCATCCAACTAAAATGCTGAAGCATAATCAGTCAACAGAATTTTTTTTTTTTAAGCTTAAAAATACTTCCTTTCTTGAAAATGGACACTAAAGCCCTAGGCAACATAACCACCAAGGTTTTATTATAAAATACATTTCAAAATAATGGCTGAAAGTCTTAGGAGCACAGAAGATGAAAAAGAAGAAGTAAACAAGCCTTTTTCTACCACTAAATGATAAATTAAAAGCAGTACTTTCCTGTTCTGCCTCATTTTTTAATCACACTGCATTCACGCTACTATGGCTATGGTTGTATAGGTATTCCTGTTAAAAAGCACCTATTACTAAAGGTTTACAATTTTGAAGTAGCAGTTATCTGTGCCAGCCAAAACACAGCCAGGTAAAAACCTCATTCCAAATCAAACCCACTACCTGCTTGACATTACAGGCAGCGCTGCAAAGAATTACGCCCCTCATATATGCCCTTTAAAAAATTTGAGTAATTTCAGAATATGGTCTTTCAGGGTTTTAAGAATAGCAGTGAAGAAACTGTTTGTGCTGTCGTTGCCATCAGATAAAGAGCTAAATCTTAATCCTGCTAAGCTATCTTGCCTCGGTGCAGATTACGTTTCAACATATCTGTGCAAAAATGCTAGAACAAACAACAAATAGACACTTGCCTGTGAAAGAGGAGATTTACAGACTGTGAAGGGAAATGCTACCAGTTTTGTAGTCTCTTGCTCAATCATTTTTTTTTTTACTAATTAATACACAATTTAGTTTTGTCCCTGCTGTCAAATCTAAAATACAGAAATATCAATGAAAAGACATCCACAGCTGTTGATCCACTCCTAACTTTTTCTAAATAGACCTTATTTTCAGTTTTGAGTTTTCTCAGTTTGCCTCCTAGACGTATTTTCAAACGTGGTTCAGATAACATACGTGGTATATGATTCCCAGGCTCTGAAACCAATGGACTTGCAGAGTTTTTACCCACTCGCTGTATTAGAGAATACATTTTAAAACCCAAACCCCCTATTTCCTCACTTCCAAAAGGGCTGTGCTGTGAAACCTCCAGTGCATATGAGAGCTGGAAAGTTAAGAGGCCAGCGGGTGCCTGTGCTCAGATTCCTTTCTCTGATAGCAAGCCTCACGGACACACCAGTGCCCAAGGCGGGAGGCAAGTGGTGCAGCCAAAGGTGTTCCCAACCTCCAGCGCTCTGGGGGATGAGAGGACCCGATTTTCCTGCCCATCCCAACCCACAACGTGGCTCCCAGTGAAACCGGGTCTCTACAGCTCATCCTGCTTCCTTCTGGAAACACTCACACGTTCTGGCAGCAGCCGTGAGCTGCGCTGGTAGTGCCACAGGTAGAATGTAATTATATTAGAGGACATTCTTGTTAGCAAAATGTATGGTATGGCGCAAAAACCCACACTCGTATGTGTATGACACATATCATACTGATGATGATGCTCGTATGTGAGTATGATACACTCGTATCATCGTCTGCCTGGGCTAATGTGTTTAAATACTGTTTTCAAGCCAACTAACCATAATGAAGATGTCTGATACATTAGCCAATATGTTATAAAATATATCTATACTTTTGAAATATTTTAAAAATATATTTTTAATATTTTGTATACTAGATGCCTAGGGAGTTTTTTATTCTCTTTCATGACACTTGTTCATATAAGAAATTGCACCTCTGACCACGAGCCAGATTCACCCCAACCTCACCAGTCACAGAACGCCCTTTCACCCTTGCCTAGAAATCAGCAATATTAAATCAGCAGAATAATGTGAGGTGGAAAAGGAAAAGACAACCGTGGACAAAACAAAAAGGAAAGTTTTATTAATGCTAAATACACTTTCCCTTTTGGGTTTACACTACCGTTCCCATAACTGTTTCCAGATGGTTCAGCAATCGTCTGAGCAGCTAGCTGGGAATGAAACTTGCTGCCTCTTTTACACTAAAGGGGCAAAATCCTGGGCATAAACGTGATTTATGGGTTTGACCAGCTAAAAACAAACGTAAAGACACACTGAGATGAGCAGGAAATGAAATTAAAACTGAATTTAAACGAAAAAAAAAAATGCTGGCAGCTGAAGAGTTAACCACAACCTTCTTCCTTTTAACACAGCCTTCTGTAGTAGCTAATGAAGGTAATGAAATATGACATGTAGTTTGGCCCTTGACCACAGAGTGCACCTCCCTCCCCTCTGCCTTGCGAACAAAGCCAAAACAGATGTAGCTGCTTTGGTGGGGTTTGGGGTTGACGGCTGTTACACAGAGCAGGTCAGCGGGCGCGTTCCCAGGGCACGGGCTTCTGGCACACCGCAGCGCCGGGAAGGTCCTGGCTCCGCTCCGGAGGACACGGCACTGGAGTGGACAAGCCAGTGCACGTGCAAATGGAGCCAAAGCCGCCCTCCCCAGCAGCCGCCCCGCGAACCACGCCGACTTCCAGCCTCTTTCGCAGACCTAATTCCATAAAGCTCCATTGCTGCCGCTTAAGTAAACACAAATATAGGTTTTACGTGCCAGACTAGTTTATCTGCTGTCAGTCTCAATACAATATAACAAAAAATCTTACCAAAAAAAAAAAAGACGGGGTACCGCTTGGGCTGGGGGGAAGCTCCACATGGAGAATTATTGCCCTTATAGCTGAGGGAAGTGACCCACCACAAACGCCACATTCAGCATTTCATTAGTAGAGAGCCAGAGAGGGAAAAAGCTTTCTTAAAATAAACTGTTCTTTAAAAAAAAAAAAAACAACTTTCAAACGTACAAAACACTAAGGAATTTATTAACCTTTTAAAGTTATTTCAAAAGTTCCTCACACATCCCTTGCTGCGAGGGCAACAGACTCGACTTTGCCGCGCCCTGGTCTGACGAGGCTGCCAGGCTGATAACCTTGAGCAGGTACCGTGTGATAACACATGCCAAGACACTTCATAATACTCGATTCATCATCTAAACACAGGAGAGCTCCATCAGAGCTGCCGGTTAATACTGAATACATGGCTAACGATCCCTGTTGGTCTGGGATCAGCTCCATCCCTCCCTTGGTTAAGCAACAGCGGCATTAGGGGATGTCTCGGTTCTTAGGGTAGAGGTCACCCATCCATCTCTCCCGAAGACCTGGTTGGTTTTGTGGGGACAGAGGGGTGCAGGCAGCCCTGGGCATGAGAGGAGCTCTAGGGTGGGATTCATTTTCCCCACTGGGACATCCAACTCGTTGGTAAGTCTGATCTAATCAGCTCCTGCTCCCTTCGTGTCGCTGGAGAGAGAACGACGTGGCAGAGGGCAGCCCTGGCAGGCCAGACAAATAGCTCTCTGGAGAGGAGCAGGCAGCTCTCCGACCTGTCCTAGCTGGTCTCTGAAAGGGTTTATCTGTCTCCACTGGCTCTGCAGAGAGCCGTGATGGCTCGCTTAAGCGTCTGCGCCTACCTCCAAGGGCATTTGGATGCCACCCCGGGTGACGTGCCACCTCCTTCGCAGGAAGGACCACTGACCCCTCATCGCTCAAACTGCCAAAGATCCAAGATAATAAAACTCACAATTTGGAGTAAGCCCGGAAAACAAAGAAGGTCTCTGGAAACAGTTAAAACCTACAGATGCAGCAAATGAGCAAAAAGTGTCCTCCAGCCCCCTGGCTGCTGGAAGCCATTTGGCCAAGCTGGTCCAGTGAACCACCACGGAGTCCACGCGCGCTCCACAGAAACCCCTGGCCTTTGTGGCTGCCTTCTCTGAGAACCATGCGTGGTTTTTTATAAAAAAAGAAAAAAGCTACGAACAAAATGCTAAAGTTGCAAAAAGCTACAAAACACCATCAAACTTACCTATTCAACTTTAATTTGTCCCTCTGTTGCATATGCATTGTTGCACATGCTTGAATTACATGCTGATTTGCTATCATTCTACAGGAGCCTGACCTCATTTAGTGAGCACAGCGGGGCATGCTACGGGTTGGTGCTGAAGAACGAATTTATCTGTTGGTTATAGACACACAGCCTCACCATACCAAGTTTGGATTCGTAACCTATGTACATGACCTTAACTCCAGCAACTTGGTTGCCCGTATGTAAAAAGGGGTTAACAGTGATTTATTTGGGCTTTAAGCCCTAGGAGCACCACGGTATTTCCCAAGGGAATGCTGAGGGTATCTGCCCGACTGTTTGCCAAGTACCGCTGCACCTCAACAGGCGCACGATGAATCACAAAGAGAACATGAACTTTGCCAGCAGCGCGCTGTTCGGCTGCTGCAGGGCGAGTACCGCAGAGGGGCAGGGACAGGGAAGGCGAGAGGGACCAAGGGATGTCACCTGCACTGTGAGCACCTCCGGCCCCTGCACTCGCACCCGCCAAGCTGGGAGCCGGCATGACCGAAGGACAGCTCAGACCCGTTCACCCAGGGAGCACCAGTTGGGGCCATATGTGCAAAACTTCGGCGCCTCCCAGATTTTTTGGTTTGTTGCTTGATTTCGCAACCTTAACGACCTACGTGTGCATCAGCTTTAAACACTTAAATGTGCGAAATTAGCTACCTAAACGGCTTTGCTGGGTTAAGGTAGTGACATTCACGGGCTCCCCCAGCCCGGTGACCCAGCAGATGCTGTGGGAGCACCCCCGGGTTGGAGGGGCCGGGCTGCCTGGGGCCAGAGCAAGAGCCGAAGGCGCAGCAAGTCCTCGCCCAGCACACAGCCGCGGCCGGCCGGTACCTGCTCCCCTCCCCAGGACCAGGCTGGCAGCAAAGTTCGGCACAACAGAAAAGGGGGGCAGAGCCCTTGGAAATTGATAGCCTGTTTCAAGCGTTATTTATCATTCCCAGCACAGACACTGACATGTGCCTTTTGAAAGGGGATACTGTACCTTTAACCTTGACTCTGAGCATGTTGGTAATTTGGGATGCGAGCCCAGGTTCAAGCGGGGTGACCTTTTGGGGGGAGGGGTGGGACTGCCTTTATTTATGAGGCAGTTGGAAATTTTTGACATCACATGCTAGTCCCATTATTCACATGTTACATGACACGAGATTGGCCCTTTTAATGCAACAACATCACATCAAAAAATTTGATTTTCTGCTCTGACAGCAGGCTTGTCCTCTGTAGTTCCCCAAAATGTAATCTGCTCAGGTTAAAGGCCACAGGAAAACGATTTAAAAAGCACACGGCTTTCACTGAACACAGAAAAACAGGTCCTGGACCAGGAGCAAGAGAGCAGGGATGCTCTGAGGCTGGAAAGATATGGTCTCTTAAGTGCAAAAGCACAGCTGTATCCCCAAGTGAGGGGAATCCCTCTGCCTGACCCCGTGGGATGCAGTGTCCAGGGGTACCTGCCACCTGTCCCCAGCCCTGGGGGGGTCCAGCATCGTGCCCACCTGCCCAGGTTTGCCCATGCTGCGGGGATGGATCCCACCTTTTCGCACTCTGCCCTCCCACTCCTGAAATTCAGGATGTGAGATATTCTTCCCTCAGCACACACACAATATATGCAGCTTCATCAACAGCAGCAAAAGCTTTTCTGAGCCTTTGCTGCACAGTAACACGGTGCACATGCCTATGTTTAGCATGAAAAAAAAAATGGGGGTTTTCCTATGTAAAAAAAACCCCAACACCACAAATAAGTTATTTATTAGGTTTACAATGATAATTCTATCTGGAAATAATAGGGATTTCTGTGCACAAACTTCTGCACCAGGGCTTTGCTATATATATACCCCCAAAGATATGTTGTTTGCTTATATAGCCCCAACGGCAACACGCACATTAGCTCGGTAACTACATGCCCACGCTATGCAGAAAGCTGGTTCATGAAACCACACTCTCGTTTTCGTAGAATTTAAAATATCAGCTAATGCACTTAAAGATAATGAACTATATTTCACAATAATGCACCACAAAGCATATATATTAAATTACTCATCAGCTAATTCCGCAGAGAGAAGAAAATAGTTTATATGCTTAACTTTTCTAAATACCCATGGTCGAGGGCAGGCAAAAGGAATTTTAAGGTGGTTGATTTATATCTGGAAAAGCATTTTTAAGATTGCTACAATTTCTTTACAGAAAAATTGCATGATGGTGATGACGAGACTGATAATAAAATCACATTACAAGCAAATAAAATGGGCTAATTTTACCAATATTTTTATCAGTTAAAATGTAGTCTTTTCTAAATATATTGCCAAGAGTGCATGTCATGACAGAAAGAAAACCCAACATACTAGCAATGAGTAACTTTCTCTTACAGGTCCAAAGGATGTTTATTCTTACGGCAGAATTTTAGGTGTGTTATTTACTTCAAGGGAGTCACATCTATGAAAGCACTTCTATACTCCCCACTGTTTAATACAAAATACTGGATGAAATATAGAAAAATAATCTGCCCCCCACCAGTCCTGTTTCATTTCCACTCAGGTTTTATCTCCGGCGGGCACCACAGGACCTGAGCCTTCCCCCTGCTTGTGTCAGGCTGGCTGCAGGTGATGCTGCAGATGGGAAGTTTCAGTTGTGACTGCGCCAAGCCACGAGACAGACCACCAGCCCGGGGGGAAGCCCAGCCAGGTAGATGCAGGCAGCTGAGACCCTGGGCTGGGCTTCCCCAGCCTGCACAGGCTTTTTTGAGGAGGCAAGGCACAAATCCAGCATGAAACAAAGTTGCATTTGTGGCAGGAGGAGGAAGGGAATTGTAGCATCTCCCATAATCATCCCCACACTTCACATCTCCCTCCAAACCTCTCCCCACACATCAGCCGTGGGAGTCCTTGCTGGCCCCCACCCCGGAGCTGGTCACAGCGCACCGGCACCCTGCCCACGGAGCATCACCAGACCTCGCTGACAAACGACGCTCCCTTGGCATGATTTATCTTTCAGTGCCATTACTATTACATTAGAAAGTTAAACATTTGCACTGCTCGTCCTTCACTGGCTATCTATCAAAGAGTTTGCCTTGCCTTATTGGCAAATCTACCCCCCCTCCAGCACCCACCCACCACCCTGGGCAGGACGGTGGTCTACGAACCGAAGCTCAGCAACACACGCCTTCAGGAAAACCCTCCTCTAGGAGTGGGAGGAAGATGATCCTGAGGCAGTATTACATTTTTACAGATTTATATGGGTTTTGAAGCCAAGTCCCAAGACTGGCGGAACACAGAGGGGGAATTACTTTCTTCTTATTAAAAGAATGAAAAGACCCAACATTGATTTTGTCCTTCACCACCACACAAAAAAACCTCCCAACTACTGAGAGGATGACTGTATGGATTATCACAACACCGTAAATCAAAGTGAATGTATTTATTAGGGTGACTCTCTTTGTTGTACATGTGTGTGCTGTTTGTTGGCCCATACTGTTATTATTTTAATTTATGGTTTGCTTTTTCAACTCTTTCCTCCCCCTCACAAGACTGGAGCCTGTCCACAAGTTTTACTCACGCCAGTTAAGATCAGCATAATGAAATGTCACAGCCAGATCCCATTGCTCCTCAAGGATGTCAGGGCAGCGCCGTCCCTGGGACGTGTCTCCAGAGTCCTGCAAAACTTTGTTTCAACGGGCAGCATGGCCAGGGGACTTCACGCATGGCAGCAGGTGGGACAGGGTGACAGGGACCCTGGCAAAGCCCACTAACGAAACCAGAACACATGGGAGGGGAGCCTTTCTTAGCTGCTTAACAGGTCTAGTAATAATTAAGTGCAATAATTTTAAGCAATTTGCAAATCCCACCTCATCTCTCATTCTGTTATAATCACGATCCCATTATTAATAAAGCATATTTCTGTAGAGTCGGTGTTACACCAGGCTGCTGCGATGTGGGAAGAGGGGAGCGAGGAGCTGCACAGAGGAGTTCAGCTCAACTCTCCATCTGCCCCAGCTTAATTTAAACCAGACTTGACAACCTCATCTGTGGCAACTAATGACACCACCCACTCCCGGGAATTGCCAGGAATGGAGATCCAGCTCCAGGCATGCAAATTCACCACTTGGGTGCTCAGAAAGCATGACATTTCCCCCCAAAATACTCCCTTTGGAGTACTCTATTTGCTCTCTGGTTTCTGAACTTTTGGGGTTATTCGCTGTAATCCTCTCTTTCAAACCATGACGTTTTGGGTGGCTGCTTTTCTGTTTTTAAAGATTCACTGCAGCATCACAGGAGTGGACACAGGAGGGACTGAGCCAGCTTCCAGCCGCATGAGCTGTGCCAGCACAACAGAAGGGCTGGCCAGGAGGAAAGACCCTGTCCCTTCCCATTTAAGTGATCTAAAGACTCTGAAACTGTAACATACCAGGAAAATCTGCAACACAGGTCTCATTTAATAATCCAGATGTGCAACATGTTGTCTTAAATACAAACACAAAATATTTGACAGAACACCTGCATTTCAGAAGTGCGGTACTACCCCGAACTATGAGACCGACTTGCTGGGGTTGGGTCTGGTGGCCAAGCCACAATCATTTGCAGCTTCTCCAAGAAGCACCATGCAGGAGAGACGGCAGCATGCCAAGGGACAGCCTGGCCTTCCACAGGAGAGGAAGGCAAGCGGCACTGAGAGCATTTATAGTCCTTCTGCAATACTAGTGTCAGTGGAGCCGACCACGAGGAAGGTCAGCTGTGAGTACCATCACCAGCAAAACCCACCCTAACTTCCTGAAGTTTTCTTCTCTGAAGTCCTGCATCACACAGCAGCTGCAAACCGAACGCAGCCTCCGCAACACCCTGTCAGAAAGCTAAGTACTAGGAGCAGCGCTGGTTACCTTTGTGCTGAAGTAATGCCCTGTCAGTCTGCTGTCCTCTGCTTTTTTTTTTTTTTTTTTTTTTTTTGGGGGGGGGGGCGAAGACAAGGATATGAAGCAGGGAACAGGAGTTTGCAACCCTGATGTGAGCTAATTTAATCTGAAAAAAAATCAAATACATCTCTGATAAGGGAGAGCCCTCAATGCATGGCTAAACCCAAAGGAATGACTCAGCAGCTGCCTTAGGAGCAGGGAAACACCACAGTAAAGGAACAGCATTGGAAAACAGGTATTTTTAACTAACATTTGTCTTCTGCAGATGAACAAGCCGTTGTGCCCCCACAGCCATGGCAGATTGGATCAGCCACGAGCATTTTCTGGTCGCACATTTTAGAAAACGTGTCTGAGCAGCAGCAGCAGGCAGGCGGCCACACAGAGGGTTTCCATTCCCCAGGGAGAGGCGTGGGACACCACATCCAGCCTCACATCTCTGCACATCGCAACCACGCAACATCGTGCCACATGTCAAATCACAGTGGCTTCCAGGGAGAGCTGGTTCACTTTGCGATGAGCATCCTCCTCCAAAGCTGCACAGAATAGCACCTGCATGTGCTGCTCGCTCCCCACCATTTCTCAGCCCTCACTCCTCTATCTCCCCCCAAGGCACTCCTGCATGTCTGACCTTTGCAGCCTCTGTCTTCAGCTCTGCCTCCTCTGCCCTCACCAGCTCCTCCTCACCTCCTCTATTACTGTCCAGCTCCACTGCTGCCTCCCCCCTGTCCATTTAATACTGTTATCCGTCCCCTCTCCCTCATGCTGACTTTGCATCCGAGCCAGGGACAGCAAGATCACAGGGAAGTGTCCGAACTCTCCATGCTGATGCTCAGATGAACCGCTGATCCGAGGCAATTACAGGACGGCTTTGCTCAGCCGCTGCCAGCCTGAGCAAACCCTTTGAAGGTGGAGGCTGCAGAGACTCAGCTGGGCTTTAAAATCCAGTTGAGCTCGAGACAATTTTCTATGAGATGGCAGGAGACATGACCTGACACCAGACAGGACAGTGTGGTGGCTACAGGGCAGAAAAACTGGGGAGAATCTGAGGATTCATTCTGCCAGATGTGACATGCATGGGAAGATGCAGCTTCTACCAGCTTTGGACTGGCAAGATGGGACTGCAGCACTACCCTTCAGGAAACAGCTAAGGAATCCTGAGCAAGACAGCGCAATGAGAAACATCTGCTCAGCGCACAGTCCTGCTCAAAGTGTCAACACAACAGTTGATTCTACCCAGGCTGTTACTAAATGTATTGGGAATACCCTTATAGACACCAGGATAACAGGCTTTTTTTTACATATACATGTAATTGCCTCAAGCCTTGGCTACTTCGTGGAGAAGGATTTTGCAGCAAGAATCCACAGAAAAGCAATGAAAGTGTAAAAAATGAGTAAAGAAAACTTCTATGTAAGTGGGCTTTAAAAGATTACAAGTACATGTCTGAACAAAAAGAGCAAGGGGGCAGGGAAATCAAGGGATCCTATTCATCATTTTTTAATACCAAACAGAGAACACCTAAGGAAACTGCTGTGCAACTGTCTTAAAAAGGTAAATGGAAATAATAGCACTCAGTGTAAAAATATTTTTTGGAAAACATACAAGATGTTGTCAGTTTTATTTCAATGACAATATGCTCTTTAAATAGGCTTTTTATTACTACTAAAACCCATCAGCTGAATTAGGTGCTAAAGGATTGTAATGGACACGAGCCTTCCCACTGGGGAGCCCCATCCTGACGAGGTGGTGGATGAGCCCACCGAGATGGAACGGGTGACCCTGAGGCAGTCACCAAGTCTCCTGATCTACTCAGTCCTTCCCCAAGAAGTAGTAACCCATTCCATAGAACCAGTGATCCCACCACGTTTCCATAATACCACACTGGTACCAGTTATGCCTGCTAACGAGAAGTCACAATTCACCCGGATTGTTATTCACCTCCTAACACTCATACAGAGGCAATTAAAGATACTGTTTGTTTGTTTTCTGGGGGGGGGGGGGTTGTTGCCTGGTGCTTCTTAATTCTGGCCTCAACATCTTGGTGTTGTGCTAGGCAAGTATCAACCACCCCTCCCCATCAAACATACATGAAGCGGGTCAGCGTGACTGGGAGGCCAGCTAAGGCATGTGGGGAGATTCAGCACGTTTTATAGGAGTGCACAGGGAAACACAAGTAGTGGTGAGAACCGAGTTCAGGAGTTCCTGGCTCTGCCCAGGCTTCAGTCAAACTTTTCTAATTTCGAAACTGGCAATTGTACCAACTTGACTTCAGCATGCCAGTTCACACGAGCTGCACGATTTGCCCCATCCCTGCGCTCCACAGCTGCACTGAACACAGAACCAAATAAAGAGGGACCTACACCTGCATACAAAAAGAGCCCCTTTGAGGAAGGGAGAAATTTCTCGAAACAGCAGATTCAAAAGCAAACTGAAAGAACAATGCACAGAAAAAAAATGTGTGGCTTCATCGCTAGCATTACTGAGTTTACTTTGCTGCCGGTTTTGTCTTTGCTTCGTTTGTGGTGGGGTTTTTTCCTCTAAGATGAAGAAAAGAGATCAAAGGTCTGAATTTGTGGAGCTCCTCCACCTGCAGCAGGCTCTCTCCTGTAGCTGCTAATCCACTCGGATGCTCAACAGCAGAGCCTTGAGTTTTCACGGATTTATGCCCTACACTGCACACAGTTCCATCTGTTTCACGGTTATTGTTCTCACCGAGTCTACTTTATCATTTAAATTATTAACAGCAGAATTACACTGCCTGAGCCCTCCTAGAACATGGGGCTTTAAAATACAAAGGCTTCTATTGTAACTTATCGATATACATTGGCTGGAACAGATACATTCGGAGAAATTTAGATTTAAGGGTCATTGCTTCATTTCTTTGCTGGGTGGTGGTGGTGGTTCTATGAGAACAACAGAAGAAAAAGCTGGAAAAGCTCCTTTAGATGGTTACCTGCAGATTGTCACTCACATTCAAGTGCCTTCATGTAATCAGTAGCCTGAAGCTGCCCGATTGATGTGCCACACATCAGAGCAGGCAGCATCTTCAGCATTTCCTGACCCACCCCAGTATCAGCTCCATGCTCTGTGGGTGGGCTGCCAGGGCAGGTGCCCGAGAAACCCCAGAGCAGCGCATGTCCCATGGACCTCAGCGGGACGGAGCCCCTGCAGCCCAGACACGGGCTCTTCCACCAAATACGACAGTGTTTGCAGAGTACAGAGCTGGTACTACCACAGGCACATGCAGCAAAGACGTAAGTTACACACTGGGGTAAATCAGACCCCCATTGAGAAAAACGCAGTGACTCCAGTGGGTGGAGAAGGAAAAGCAGGACAGGAGCATCAAGAAACTTCTGGGTCCCAGCTCATTGCTTTCTCCTCTACCACCTTCTCATCAGGAAGACAAAACAGTTTCCCACCAACCTGTTATACCCCTATTGCTGCCATTAACTACTCAGAGGAGAAAAATCAAGTGTTATAATTCCATGAAGTCTCAGTAAATCACAAAATCTCAAGCAAATTCATCCCTTTCCCTTGACTATATTTTTTTAAAAGTAGCAGATGAGAAACAGTGACTGTGAAAAGCCACATATGTTCAAAAAAAACAACAAAACCCTACCTTCTGTCTGCCACAATTCTTGGGTTACCTCAAGTAGTTTGTCCTGGCCAGCAGATACTGCAGTCAGAGGTGACTCCAAACTGATCTCAGCCTTAACAATATTCATTAATAACAGACTAGCCAGTGCCCATGTTCAGACTAGGCATATGGCTTGAATACAGGGAATTTGCTTTTCTCATGCACTGCATTACACATTTATTCTAAAATTAAAGCTTTTTTTTTTTCCTCTCCCCACTTCTAGGGTAATTGACAGATGGATCCGATTCAGAAAAAAGTAATCAATGCATTCAAATAGTTTCTACCCATGCTGCTTTGCCTAGGCTTCAAATATTTTATTACACACAGTTCTACGTACATTTTTTAAAATTAGTTTAAGTTCATGCAGTTTTTCATGTGAAATTTTCTTTTAAAAAAACTAGCCTTCTGAAGCAAGTTTCTCTGCAATCAAGTCAAAAAAAAAACAACATAGCTTTCACTGTACTAATAATGAAAGTCTTATGTGCAAAGACAAGTTCCTTTTAAGTAAAGTGTATTTTCATTACATCATACATCCAAAACCAGAATATCTGGTTGGTCACCCAGGCAGGAGCTGCCCGAGTTAAAAGATGGTTGGTGGCAGGTTTTCATAGCCACCAGGTGTGAGTGATACCTGAGCACCCATGTTTCATTTCAGAGAGAACAGTGAAAACAATACTAGAAGGAGAAAAAAAAAAAAAAAAAAAAAAAAAAAAGCTTCCTACTTGCATGGTGGGGAGAAGGAGACAAAATAGTATTTTTAAGGTTACTTAGTGTCAATATTTGGCAAGATACACTCTCTCACTAGTACCAGGCTCAAGAAATCTCAAGTCACAGCTGCGGTCAGCCCCACCACACAGATCTACCAAAGCTTCCCGAAGACACCAGCTGCTTGTAAAGCCACACTGCCAGCACCACAGACCATGGGTCCCAGAGGCCGTCTGGATAAAGATCAGAAAGCTTCAGCAAAACCCTTACTGCTGAAATTACTTACGTTGCACAAGGTCATTTCATTTGAGACACATGGAATTAAAGTTATCCTTTGATTCCTGTAACCACAGAGAAGCTTAACCAGGTAACCATAAAGAGAAGCCCAGACACACACTCCTCCTACTAAAGCAACTCCTCCCCCTGCCATTCCAGCATCATTCGCGCTAAGCAGCCTCAGCTCCTCTACCTTGACATATATTCACTCCCTCCTGCCCATAAGATGTCTCTGATGAATTGCTTGCTGGCCTCACCCCTGTGCAGTATTCGGTAATGCAGATCCCAGCAACTGGTTGTGCTCCACCAGCTGATGCCCCTACGGTAGGCCAGTGGGCAGAGGAGCTGGGCTAGGCTATGGTCCTCACCCCAGAAGCAGGCTTTTGCTATGAAAGACCTCCTAGAAGCAGCAGCAATAAGACTAGAGGAATCCCTACATCCCAAAGTGCAAAATCCAAGATAAGTTCTTTATGCATTGGGCACAAACACCAGAAGTGCACCAGAGAAACTTAAAGCGTCATTCTTCTTCACTTCCTGAAAAACAGCTAGCTATTCTTGTCATTACGGCTTTTCTCTTTCCTCATAGCTCCTAATTAGACACCTTACATCAATGGCCAACCCTCAGCTCTCAGAAGATCCAGCAGAGAGTGGGCTGCTCGCTGTGTCACTTAGCTGCAGCTGAATAACACATTCTTCCTCTTCAAGGCTGCACAAGTACTAATGACGCTTCCAGTTGGAAACAGCGAGATTTTCTCCTCGGAGCAGATCAACCCACAGAAAACTTGCTGCAAAGGATTGATTACAGAATCACAGACCTGAGCTTGGAAGCCATGTCTGGAGATCACCTCCACCCAACCCACCTGCTCAAGCAGGGTCACCTACAGCAAGGGGGCCAGGAGCACGTCCAGCTGAAAATCTCCAAGGATGGAGACTCCACAATCTCTCTGGGCAGCGTCTGACCGCCCTCACAGTGGAAGAGATTTTTCTTGTGTTTAACTGGAATTTCCTGGATTTCAGGTAGTGCCCACTACCTTGGCTTGGGCACTCACCAAGACGGCCGAGGGCACGTGATAAGCAAATCGTACCGCTTTCAGGGGGCAAGCTCTCCCTTACGGCAGGCGTGCTCCAGGGCTTGCTGTTAATTGCGAAGAGCTGAGTTTGCACAATTCAGTCACACCAATGTTATCTGCTCAGGGGTGCAGAGGCTGTTTTGCACATGCATATTTTCATTCAAACGAGTGTCACCACACAACTCTTCCTCAAACACGTGGCTATTGCACAGAAAGGGTTCCTGGAGATGCTGGTAAAGCAGTCACAGCAATGCTGACTGGGTGTCCTAGCAGCACTGTCGTGAGGGCTACAATGAGCAACAAGAACTCACCATGAAAAATATTTTTAAGTTTATCTGTACAGTACTCTCTTTTACATCTTCCCCCCCCCCCAACAATACCTATAATCAGAGGGGTAATAATTAGTGATAATTGGTTCACACACTCTGATCCAGTTAATGTTCCCTATACTCCCCACGACTTCACTGTGAGCTAGCAACAAAAACCGTGCACGAGATGCGGAGGGGAAGTCACTCAAATGGCCTGGCCATGTCCACCTCCCTCCTGCCTTGTGGGGCTCTTCCAGGCGGGAGTAAGCACAGTATCACAACATAAAGCATTAGACATGCTCTGGAAACCCTTTGCCCAGCTGCTCATTAGTACTGCATTAGTCTGTAAACTCAAGCGCAAAACGCCTAGTTCAAGTTGCTCTTTCTTGATGTACTTGAAAGGTCCTGTGAATTTATGGCAGGATAATGCGGAGCACAGCACCTATTTATGAGTTGATCATTTGTACAAAACCCCCCTCAAAGCACCGAAGGTTACCATTCGACCAAGAGCTGCACTTAGCTGCTCAGAGGGCAAGAAAGCCAAGTATATGAAAGTTAAAAGCATTAATAAAAGTGTGACTTATAAATTACTTCATCTTTGTCACCCTTTTTGAAATGGGGTGAGAGAGGCCAGGGTAAATTTATTTTTTAAGTGCTTTCTGAGACCTGCAAGGGTCAGCCCTGAAATGCTGTACTCTACAAATCATTCCATGCGTATCTGATAGATGCGAGTGCATCCTAACATTAACAAATATTGATTTGTTTATCATTTGCAACTGTTTATAGTGAAACAGCAGACTTTATAACATTTGTAGGGAGAAGAAACTTTAATCTGCGAGAACACAGAAGAGAAGCTGCCTCGGCTGCAGGAGAAAAGAGCAACCAATGTTACCCTGCCACCCGACTGCTGGCTCAGTGTGCATGTTACAGTTATATTATGAAACCAGTTATTTCACAAAATGACTAAAATTTCCAGGCGTTTCGTAAAACAACTTGTATCACTGCTAAGAACCGCAGAGAAACCTTGCATTACGGTGCTGGGTTGAACCATGGCCACGGGAAGGCAAAAGCAGAGGCTGCAGGGGGTAACCGGCACACGGATGTAAATGCTGCAGGACAAAACTTGGGAGAGCCAAGGGTGGGTGCTCTCCCCCTGCCAGGGCAGCCTCCCATCCCGGCACGGCTCTGCTGTGCCACGCTGCGCGGAGCCTGGCACTGGGGACAGGCATCACCGCCCTCCCCAGCCCAGCACCAGGCAGGCACCCCCCGGAGCCATCCCCCAAACCTGCCCACCACCACGGGCGGGTGTTAACGGACACGGCAGGTCCGCACCACCCACACCTCTAGTGCCAAGGCAATTACCGGCCCTCTGACATCACCCCATGACATCACCACCCAATCTGGAATTAAACACAAGGTGGCCTGCAGGCGTACATACGCACGCATACCTGCATCCCTCTGCGAACGTCCCTCTCAGCCAAGAGTGCCCAACAGCCCTCTACAGGCACCGAACATTGCCCTGTGGTTTCCACACGTTTTATGAAGCTAACAAAACCCGTCGCCTCACAAAATGACTGAAGGCAGAACTCAATCCATGGGATATAAACGTCCCTGGCGATGTACCAAGGACACACATTTTACAGTACCTCTGGCCTGCTAACACTGATCAGGGCCACCGACACTTCTGACCCCCTGTTTCTAGGCAAAATCAGTGACACAGGAATAAGGACTGGCCCCCGGAGCCCTGTGGGCTGGCCAGTGGGCATGGAGCATCGTTGCTGTCACCGGCCCACCACCAGCCACCAGAGCCCTGGGACCGACCTCACATATCGCACCCTGCAAGGTTACAGACCTGACAACATACAGCAACATCAACTGTTCTGTGTCTTCCTTCACGTAACATTATACAGCAGGTTGTAAATGCTGGGAAGACCCCCGGAGCAACATGAACAGGTTTGAAAAAACTACAGTAAAAATCTCATTAACCTAATGAGGGAGACAAACTATCTGGCAAACCTCTTCCCAATGCTTTAAATCATTAGATACTGGGTTAAAACCCAAACTTTTTCATTAAGCAACTACAATAATAACTGGGTCATTTTCTTTCCCCACCTTCTTTTTTTAAATAGCACAACTCTTTGCTTTATTTATTTTGGAACTTGACAGGCTCGATAACCAATTTCTATGCAGAACCACCCACCATTCACACCTCAGAAAGCTAATGAAGTATAATAAAGTTGCCCCAGGAGACACGTATATGGAGACATGCACAAACTTTTCAGGAGAACACTAACTGTGATTTCTTCAGGTGGGAAAGTAAAATTATGTAAGCTAAATGAAAACAAAATCAAATAAACACTACCTGTCAGTAGTGAAACCCAGCTTGCAAAGGACAGATACCTTCTCTCCTGTGCAGCAGTCAGCACCAAGCTTCTACTATGGGTTAAAAAAAAATATATTTCTCTGCTTGTAACGTGCATGGAAATAGAAATAACAATTCAGATAAAGAGCATAAATGTAGCATCCCTTATCCTGAGGTTCCACAAGTGTTTTTTGGGGTCCACATTCCCACAGATACAGATTTTTCTCCTGGTTGAGCACCACACCATGATACTCACCATCGGAAAATGCTGGAGAGTGAGTCTATCAAACAGAAGGGTTTGAGAACAATGTCAGCCTCTCAGAATAACAAACTCTTATTAAATTGCAACTCATGGAGATATCAGTGTGCACACATCCTCACTCACCAAAGCTTCAGGTAGCTCCAAATTAAGTACTCGGTTATTTTCCTGGGAGGTTATGCTGCATTTGCAGTGGCACCCATTTGCAAATAAGCACTGGGAAATGTGCTAAATCCAGGTGTTTCAGGAATCTGTCCTTCAAGCTTGGTGGAACTGAGCCCTCAAAACCTAAACCAGTCCTGCAGTGAAACAGCTACATCAAGCGCTTGTGAAACCCAGAGTAAAATCTGGAACTGATGTAAAGCAGAAGTAGCATCAATTCCCCTGCCCAGCTGGTGTCTCCGGTGAGAGCATCCCTGACATCACTCCATGACATCAGGGTTTCTGAGGAGCAGAATTAAAACCCGGTTCGCATCTGAATAGCAAAGTTAGATCACCCTGACGCCAACTATCTCAAGGCCTGTTCCACTCATGAAAAGGCTTCATTCTTCTTGGAGAAAATGGCAGCACGAGCCCCCTAACAACCACTGCCGTTTCAGGCAGTGGAAGTTTGGCTGCGCTGCCCTGCAACTGGCCATGGGCATCCTTGGGATTTGCACAGGACGATTTACAGGCAGCACATTCAAAACCACAGGGTTCCAGGCTGGAAAGTGATAATGCTAGAATTGGCTTAATATCCCAGAATTACGGCACCATTGCCCGGCATGTGTTTGTTCTGAAAAGCTGCTCCTCGCTTAAACCCTTTGCTCCCCAGGAACAGTCCGTACCTGCTATAAGCTCAGCACTTTGTCTTAGTCAGCTCCAGTTCGTTTTAAAGCTTCTCTTTTGCAACCCACACGAGACACCGTCACCGTAAGAACACATTTACCAAATGGTCACATGTGGAGTGGGCTCACTCTTCCACATGTGAAGACGGCTCTGTGTCCGAGCTGAACCCCAGGCAAAGCCAAGATTAGCTTTTTCCTTGGAGGCAAAGGAATTATTAATGGCGTGACACATGCTGGCGGTGAAGGGGTCAGGAGCAGGGACCAGCTCCAGCCCGCACCGGACCCGGGGCTGACGGAGCCCTGCTCGGCCAGGCAGGGTTCAGCCCGGCAGCCGCAGCTCCGCTGCCACGCACAGACCATCTCTCCAGCACAGGAGAGAAAACTCAGCAAGACCCTCTCTTACCAATTACAGGTCGTCAATATTGACTATCTGAGGGATTTCCATGCTCAGGAAGCAAATTAGAAACTCAATACCTGAACTATTCCTAAATGCAGTTATCAACTTCAGAGTTTTATCTCATAAAACCAATTCAGCTTAGAGTTTAATTCTATTAAATTAGGGCTTAGAAATAAGATTTGCTCTGAGAATGAATGCATCATTAGTTTTAAAATGCAATATAGTGAAACCCAAAATGTGCAGCATTACAGTTTGAAGAATAAATGAGTAGAGATGGCACCCAAATGTACTTCTCCCTAAATATATTTACCAGCCTTGGAAAAAATCCGCCAGCTCATTAGGATAGCGACTCTTTTGGTGTGCGGGACGTCCCCCTTCTTTAGGGAATGATAATCCTCTTGTGTCTCTCCTTGGCACAAGTTTTTCCTTTGTTCTTAAAACCTTCTTATTTAAGCAGCTGACAGAGAAAAAAGAGTCAGCATCCTCTTTCTTAATAAAAATGCCACAATGAGATCCTGTCGGGCTTGTGCCAGGCATGTCAAAGGAGCAGGGACTAATACAGGAAACCTCAAGAACTCCCCGTTTTGTGCAAGTTACAGTACATGGAAGAGTCACGTAGGGCTGTTTTTTTAAATCAGGCTTCCAATACATGAAAAGCACCCTTCCATGGGGTGCATGTAATCTCTGAATAGGGCCCTTAGTTTCCTGTGGTATTGTATTAAAACTGATGTTTGATACAATAATGCAGGGATAGAATATGCTCAGAAGAGGACAAGGTAGCCCAACGGTGTCTGTCCCCTTGCATTACAAACCGCTGCGTGCTCTTTCATGCCGTACTGGCCGAAGCAATGCAAGTCCAAGGCATACCTGCAGCATTAGGATTATACAGCTGAAAGTTAGGGGGAAAGGGAAGGAAAAAGGCAGACACTGCACCAGAGACACTGGAAGTCTTAAGCAGAAATAAGATATTCTGGTGACATGTTTCACTGTCACTTTTTATTCCAGATGTGGCATTTCAGATGGTCCAGTGAAAGCAGCAGGCCTGGCTGCACACTTTGCATTGAACAAAGCTCCTTTTCCAGAAGAAAACAAGGCTGTCTCCAAACGGTACTGCAGAGTGAGCTAGCAAACCACGGTGCTGCTACAGCAGCACAGAATCAGTGGTAGCCCACTGTCTCCCACACCACAAGGCTAGGTTAAAGCTTTTAAAGGTTATTATAGTATGTGTTTATTTGCTATTTTTACTCAAGCATACTACAAAAGTTTTGTTCGTATTAGAAGTACAAAAATAAAACCAACTCAAATGATCTAATTAAAATTTTTGGTAGTGGAAGAATCATATGTAACACAATTGACTTTATAAAGCCTAAAATACTTACCAGTAAGTATTTCAATGTAAGAATTCTTTTGAACATGCGCGCAAAGCTGAGAAAGTAAAGAGAAAAGGATAAGATTATATACATCCACCTTATTAGTTACGCAGAAGCAGTGCGGGGTGTTGCCCACACCATCATCCCCTCTTCAATCCAGATCTGATTTCACAATACTGAGCAAATTCTCATGCTCAAAACTCAGCCAGAGAAGTGCAATGGTCAGATGTTTGTGTTTTGCCATCTGATGTTCCTCTTTCTTAATTTAAAAATTATATTTAGCTCAAAACAGTCCTTGTATTTTACATGAATAAAAGTCTCAAACTTTCCCTTTTATATTCCATCTTCAAAAGCAGCAAGCAGTCGTCCTGTGTGCCAGGCAATGCACTACGAAATATTTTATAGTTTTGCTCGGATTCATGTTTGCTTTTACTTGGTTTTCATTGAGTAGAATGACTTTATCTATTCCAAACAGTGAAACAGAGCAGCTCAGCCGAGATGCTACAGGGCTGCTGACATTTGGAATACTATTTTCAGTCCTATTTTACATACGCTTTCAAAATTTGTCTTAGGAAAAATAAAAATCATTTAGAAGATGGGCTGATCGGTGGCTCTGGCAATGCAGATGACCTACTTTCCGCCATAATGAAAGAGGAAATTGCATGGCTATTGGCAGTGAAGTTAAAGGAAGGAAAGAGTCAACACCAAGACCCGTGCTAATGCCCAGGAAAGAAAAATTCAAGCCAGATGGGCACACGGGAGAGAGACATCATGTCAACCCCACACCTGCGCATGCCACATCGCCGCATGGGCGGGGGTGCCGGGCAAGCTGCACGGGGGTCCCTCTCCGCAGCAGCCTCCCAGGAAAAGTCCTGACATGGTCTTTTTTCCTGACTACTTGTACCATGCAGAAAAACAGCTGGGACACAAAATGGTTTGATAAGCATAGCCCAAGAGTGAATATTACCTTACATGTCTTTTAACAATACACGTTGCAAGAATCCAGAATGAGAGAAAAGGAAACAGGGGGGGAACACAACCCGCAATTTTTTTCAAAAAAGGAACTGATTCTTTAAAAAGAAAACTAATTCAAATGAATCAAGGCACTACCTAAGAACAGAGATTAAAGGAAAGGGGGGGGGGGGAAGGCTTAAGCTATTAAAAATTACTCTATTTGTGGACAAAGCAACAACTATAAACTTCTCCTTGGTACTTTATATTTGGTGTGGCTCTTTCTGCCTATAAACAAATTGTAAAAAATGGCAACAGCTAATTTAAAAAATAAAAGGCAAAGTGTTGCGGCAGAATCTAAATTCAGTCTGACAGTCAAGGTCACATAACTTTTCACTTTTATTTAAAGACATTGCCTTGATTACTGAAAAATATTGCAAGATATACACACACAAATCTTGAGTCAGGATATCCAGCCTTTGAGGTCTATATCAATAGCTTCTTGTCCATCGCTTTAAAAAGAACAGCAGCAATAATTTTTTAAATTGCCAAATGTTGTGTAATTATCAAACTATGAAAAATTGTCAAAATTAATCAATATAATTTTTTGAATTACGTTTTCAGTGTAAGCAACATGTCCTAACCAGTCCTGTTATGCCTAAATAAATCTGAAATATTTCTGGAAATGTAAAAAAATGTTTGCTGCTTTAGTTCACCTAAATGCAAAAAATCTTCCATTACACCTCTGATTTATTTTAATTGTATTTATATTGTTCTAGTCCTTTTACTGCAAACTTTGAGGAAAAATGTTAAATCTAGTTCTAAAATTCATTAGCTGTAGAGAAAATGAGTTGAGCCTGCATGTTTCTAGCACTGAAGGATCAGACGAAGCATAGAAGATCTCACGTCTAACACAACCGTTCTCATGGGCCCATTAGAGTCTTTATAGGTGGATCTCACTTATAGCTTTGTTTAAAAGAAAAAAATACAGATTCTGAAGAGAACTGGAGCCTATTTGATGTTCAGCTGCTATTGTCTCCCAGGCAAACCTCAATGAAAGCTTGGAATTAAACAGCCTTTGAATATAGTTTTCATGGTGATCATTGCAAGTGATATAATATAAAACAACCTGGTTCATACTTTCAGGCTTTCAGAGCCAGCTGCCACATTTCCCCTCATTCATACGCTTTCAAAGTTTATAAAATCATGATATAATTTTGCCACAGCATCTTTATAAATTAAAGGCAATAATCAGCCATTTTCTTTCCCTTTGTAAAAATCCCTTTCCAGGACCTGCAGCTTTCCTCCTTTCTCCCTTACTGCAGCGCACAAGCACCTTCAAATGTTCCCATCTGCCTTGGTCTTTGAGAAATTACTTCTGGAGTCACTAATACACACTTTAATTAGGAAACAAATCTAAGGTCACTGGTATTTTAATCATACGTAAGTGTTACCAGCGAAACAATGGCTGCTGGGAACAATGGGAGGTTTGGCATCACTCCTGGGGGCAGGGGGCAATGCCTGCAGCACGAGCAGCGTTTCCAAGGGCCATTTGCAGCGCGGGCGGCTGGTGGCAGCTCCTGCTCCGTCACCCACAGCCCACGCAGGACAACAGCCCAAGGCACAAGGAGGAAGGGTTGGTCCCCCCGTGCTACAAAGAAGAAACTACAGTATGAAGACATAAGAAAAGCTTTTTCAAGCACAGAGGTCACCTGGACCAGTTGATTATGGAGTTAAGAGCTTTAGTACAGGCTCCTCCATCAGCACAACCTGTGGGTCCTCACCATACTTCCTCACCATACTTCCTCACCATACTTCCTCACCATTAGCTTCATTCATATTAGGAAGAAATTCTCCCCTCTGAGGGTGGCGAGGC
The DNA here is from genome assembly GCA_035590215.1 of Microhierax caerulescens. Taxonomy (NCBI): domain Eukaryota; kingdom Metazoa; phylum Chordata; class Aves; order Falconiformes; family Falconidae; genus Microhierax; species Microhierax caerulescens. The sequence continues at coordinate 22,478,748 of JAVJGJ010000033.1, read as the reverse complement.
GCTGGCACAGGCTGCCCGGAGCAGCTGTGGGTGCCCCGTCCCTGGCAGTGTCCCAGGCCAGGCTGGACGGGGCTGGGGGCAGCCTGGGCTATGGCAGGTGTCCCTGCTCGTGGCAGGGGGGGTGGAACTGGGGGGGGCTTTAAGGTCCCTTCCAACCCGAACCATTCTGTGACTCTGTTCTATGATTTGTTCAAGGCTGTAATCGTCCCTGTCTACTGAGTCCCCACGCAGTACTGCACAAATCACTTTGCCTCAGTGTCCCACTTACACGAGGGGGAAAATAGTCTGAATCCTAAAGGTAAAGGAGGATTAGCCATGGAATGGATGAGAACCCTGTGGGGTCCTCAGGGGACAGGTGCTAGAGAAGTGTTAAATACCACTATCAACAAAATTATCAATCTGTTTTGTATGTCCTGTATGACCTGTCCTCGGAACTCCCATTTTATCCTTTCCCATTATTTTTGCAATCCCCTACATACAATTTTCTTGAGATAAAATTCACACCTTATGTAAATTATGAACATCATCTTCCTTTTTTAAAATTACATCAATATATTATTCCATAACAAAAGTAGTAATATTACCAGTAATAATTGTTATCCTTGTTACTAAAAAGCAGACATAGTTTCAAAGGTGCAGGAAGTAAAAATCCTGCGAACACTGTAGCTGCACATCTTCCTCTTTCAAACTGCCATTGCATCATTTTTCTTGTCATTTGAAGTGGTATCCTTTGAGGAAGTGCATTTAGCATTTTCATAACTGTATTTAGGTAGTGCTTTTTTGGCATTTGAAAAGATTATGTTAAAACGGAATCATGAAAAAAACAGGTAGAATCACATCTCACGCCAGGCTCTTTACACTAAATATATTGCACAGCCTGAGTATTCAACTCTGCCATCTTCTGTACCAAGCTACACCGACCCATATTTACCCAGGGGTGTTTAAGCTAAAACTAATTGCAACAACTTTTGGAAGACAAATCCATTGTAAATGGGGCAAGCGGCTTCGGAGCAGACCCAGGCACAGGAGACAAAGACGTGGAAGCATGGAAGAGGAGGGAAGAGTAATCATCTGGGCTCACTGCCCCAGCCCACCCCGCTGTGCGGACAGACCCCAGGAGGCAGCAGGACTACAGGTTGGAGCCATCACTCACTAGGGTGTCCCCGCACCCCCAGCCAGGCCCTGCTGTCCCAGGCTTTGGGGCAGGGACGCACTCCCCATAACCATGCGGGTCATGCCCAGTCCTTCCCAGCCAGTGCCGCAATCCCCCCGAACCCCCTGCCAGCTCCACATCCCATCAGCCGCACGCCAGCCGCCACGCACCAGTGCGCTGTCACCTTGCACGCTCATCTACTCCACCCTCATTTCCCTATTCCTGTGGTTTACCCGTATTCCCCACTGGGTCAGGGAATGCCCCAAATCCCGTGGAAATATTGCAAAAAGTGAGGTGAAGCTGCTTCGCCTCCTAAGGCGACTGATGTGTTATTAAATGGCCACCGTTGCACCTGAAATACAAGCCTATGTATGCACAGTGTGAAACGCGGCACAGGAGGTTACGTCCCCAGGAAAGGCAGAAAAAAAACCGAGTGCGGGAGCAGCCGGGAGATGCAGGAGGCTCCAAAGTGTCCCCCGGCCCAGTGGGCACCGAGCAAGTGACACAGCGGGGCTCAGGGAGCCACCGCCAACAAAGCACTGCCTGCAGCCAGCCCGCGGAGCCATCAGAGCGGGCTGCTCACCGCCTTGTTCGGATGAAGGCAAGATGCATAAAGAGGAATGAAAGAGGAAAGGAGTCGAGTTATAAAAAGAAAAGGAGAAATCATAAATTAAAATAGAGAGACAAAAAGCTTTGCTGATTTTTTTTTTCTGTGCAAAGCAATAGTGGGAAAAGCATTAAGCGTTACTCTGTTTCTTCATCTAATGACACAGAAAAGAAGTCTTTTCTGCAAATAATTCAAGTAAACAATCTCCAGAAAGCATGAACAACAATACCAAATTTCTTGAAATTAGCCAAGCTCACAGAATCAGCAGACTATTATTGCTGCTTGGAGGCTGTGTCTCCAAAACCATGGATGAGGCAACTGGGCGGGGGGAGGAGAAAAGGGCAGAAAAAACAGCCCCTTCTTTCTCCATTATCATTTACCTGGAATTTAGCTCACTGTAAATTTTATTTCAAAGGGAAAAAAAACCCTATGACAAACTCACCTTGGATAAATATCATTTACTGGTTTATAACAAAGATCTGATCCACTTTAACTTGCTAAACACTTTGTCACTGTTTTATATGCACCACTTCCACAGAAGGGAAAGAGAAAGGAGAGATTTTTAGGTCAAATGATTAAGGAGAAAAGGGATTTAAACCAACAATTTTTTTAAAGTTCTAATTGTTTGCTTATTGACACCAATTTACATGGAGCCACTTAGTGAATAAAGGTTTTCACAGTACATGGCACTTCTTTATGTCAGTTTTTAGCCATCATGTCACAGCCTGGCTTGAAAAGAAGAAATGCTGAAAACTCGTAGGCCAGAAATGAACAGCCTATTAAGATCTGAAAAGCTGTCATCCCCACTGAAAAGACTTGCGTCAGCCACTGAGGATATATTTTAAACCGCCTGTCCGCAAGAAAACTTTAATAATGCAGCCTTGCTCTAATGTCTTGTGAGAGGAGAGGCAATTTTACTTCTTCTATTAACCCAACGTGATTACAATGGCTTATTTCATGGAATATTAAGTTCAAATTCTGCTCCCTGGGAGGACAATAAAAAAAAAAAAAAAAGTGTGCTTATGACATTGCCCGAAATAGCCACAAGGACCGCAACTCCTTGGTGCTTTTAATGCATCCAAGCAGTAATCCACCTTAATTTGCTAATGGTTAAGTAAATTAGCAACAAAATAATAAAATACAAAAAGGTATCAACACAGGAGTAAAATGCTTTCCTCTAAAAAAATATTAAAATAACAAAATTATGTTTTCATAAGGATTACGGTGGCCTTTCAGTCCTCTCCCTCCCCCCCACCCCCCCACCCCCACCAATCCAGGGGAAAAATAAACTCCTTGTGTCGGACAGGCTTTCGCCATGAGGCAATCATAAGCAAAGCGGTTTGTGCCGAGACCACAGCTGGGACGGCTTTGTGCAAATGGAACCGTTAATAACTGCCTGGGAGCGACAAACACTTTCTAAACTACCTGAACTATCCCTGTACGGACACCAGGAAAATGGTTTCCCCGAAGAGGTGGGCGCTCAGCTGCAGGGCACGGTGCTGCTGGTGCCCAGCACCTCTGGCCAGACCAGGCCATGGGCACAGTCGCGCCCAACAGCATCCCTGCGCCACGCGGCCTGCCAACGCAGGAGCATCCCTGCCGTGCCAGGGGACCCAGCACCTCTGCCTATCCCTAACTCCGCACAGAGGGAATTCTGAAAGCACTGGGTTTAATCACCATTTGCAAGCAAATCCAGTGACACGAAGTCAGGTGGGGCATGTCCGCAGGGAACCCCTGTAAACCCAGGGCTGGAGGACAAACAGGCAGCTGCTCTGCCAGGGGCTCCCCTCCTCCAGCCGCGATGCTCATCCCCAGATCCGGCAGGCAGAAACCTGCCCTCCTCTTTAACCCACATACAGGCCAGATCCTGCTCTTAAAAATTAGAATCGGTTCGCCAGCATCAGTAATTTCAGCCAGTGAAGAAGGCTGCCCAGCCACCTGTTCTGCCCACCGGGCAGCAACACGTTAACCACATCCCAACCCCTCTGCTCTCAGCGCAGGCACTGCAGCCAAACCTCCCATCCGGGGGGAAAGGAGGAAACGTCCTCGGCAGCGAACAGCCCCTGGGCGCCCAAAACCCCGCAGGAAGCACAGGCAGAAACAAGATGTTTTGCTTTCAAAGTGATGTAGGATGCAGAGGAAACCTCCATTACCCATCCCTCCTTTCTGGCACTGCCTTCCTCTAACTTTTTTCCTTTCCCCCCTCCCTCCCAATGTGAAAAGGAAATAACTTTTTCATTTTAAAAAATTAATATATGCAAACAGTTGGTGAAATTATAAATAGCCACCATTAATTTCTTCTACCTAGTTCAACAATTCCAAAGCAGAAAGGCGAACTTAAATAAATACATTTAAAATCGCCTGCTGTGTAATAGTAAAGAGACTCCATAAAACTAGAACAATATTTATTTCTTCTTTTTGCAACAGCTCCCTGTTTTATTAGGCCCGTGTTCCACAGCGATCTGATAAGAAGGAGCGAGGCTAAATGGCAAATGGCAAACATCCCAAATCGCAACCTGATGTATTTCCACAGCCCTGACCTTCAGATAAAAATCGTGCAGAAATCTGCAAACCCACCAAATATGCAGCACCACATGCTTCAAGCATTTTCAGACACAACAGTCGGGGGCGAAAAAAAAAAAAAAAGAAAAGAAATAAGGGCGTTGCTATTTAAAGCCTTTAGCCTTCCCCTCCCTTAGAATTTAAGGATTATGCTCCTATACAGCATGTACGAGGGCGCATACAGACAGACACCATCAAACCTTAAGGTTTCTCACATCCACAGAGGGTACTGTGGACTTATAGCTGCCTATTTGTGAATATCAGGGAAACACATTATATATAAAGAATATATCCCACTGCTATATTATATGTATATTTAGAAAAGTACTTCAAACAGCAAAAAAATTTGCACTGTGAAATTAGCTAAAATTATGACAACTGTAAGAAAAAAATTATACGGGCAAAATTTGGGTCTGGTGGAAGAATTCTTTGATGTCTGGATTCCAATTTAACCCCGACTGAGTTCTAAGAATCAAATGAACAAAGTATATCATACACCCCAAGTCTGCTTGTTAGTGCTAGTCATCATTTTTATTTTATTCTTTCCAGCCACATGTATTTACAAGACCCTGTTCTGACATTTCCTCCCTCCTCACTGGATACGGCTAGTTGCCAAACACATTTGCAACACAGCCCAACTCTGTATTTATTTATTCATTAAAACACATGCATTAGTATCAATAAATATGTATAACAATATTTTCTTCACGTTGCCATATAGATTCCTTCCACGGTCATGTCCCTAGCTTGGGTGCTGTGTGGTAAACATATAGAAATATGTGCACATCTAGTATTTTTAAAATATTTTTAGTCAAAAGACCATGTCATAAACATTGCATCTGTACCTATATGAAAACACGCTGTGACTGGGGATAGCAGCGCATTTACTAAACAAGACTATAGGTGAATAATAAAGCCCTGCTTAAATACACATTAATATTTTCAGTATTAGTGCAGCAAGGTGCTGACTATCGATGGCATGCAGTAAGGAACATCACCCTTATTTTATACAGGGGCATCAGCATGAAGTCTCCATGAACTGTACATATTACAGGCTGAATAATACCATAATCCCTACCATTCGTGTGTTTTGCATATAAAAATCACTTTTTCTTCAGGTACTGAACCACTTTATCCTATAAACCTGAACCGAGCGTCAGGATTTTTGAAGCAGTTGTAAAACATTAATATATCTAGGTTGTTTAAAGAATATTTCCAAATAACATGAAATATTTAGTCCAACGCCCCCCTCCCTGTCCCCCCACCCTCCACACTACCACCACCATAAAAAGGTAAGATT
>JAVJGJ010000033.1:22436574-22468847 GCA_035590215.1 Microhierax caerulescens | reverse complement strand
CACCTGCCGCCCCGCCGGCCTCGCCCTGCCGCCTCCCCCAGCTGGGGCTGCAGGTGGGCTCGCTGGGCTCCACACCGCGCTGACGGCCCGTTACTGGCGGAGCCCAGCGGGCTGGGGCAGGGGGCAGGCAGCAAACTGGGCATGGCGCGGAAACGGGCTTCTGCTCTGATCACCCTGCAGTGTTCCGTGTGTTATCCCAGAGCTGGGATGTGGCCCCCATCACACCCAGCGCGTCCTTTACTCGCTGATTATGTTTCTTGTGCAGCAAACCTGCTTTCTCCTCAGAAACACACCAAAAGTTACAGAAAAGTGGTGGCCTATAAATGAGAATTGCTTCTGAAATGGTTTCGACCTAGATCCACAATGCCAGACTTTCACCGCTCCTTACTGGGACTGCAGACATTGCCTGCTTGTTCCCATCCCAAACACGGGGACAGAAAATTTGGGAATCTTCACTGACCTGAACGAGCCCAGCTCTCCTGTGGCGGCCACGTGAGCAGGCGGCAAAAGCCAAATGCTTTAAGACCAGACGACACTGCGGATACATTTCTGTCCCTATAGGTAAGTTCATTAGAGTCAGGGTTTTAATAGGTTTTTCTTTGCAAATAGGACTGCTATCAGGATACATTTTCATCCCGGGTCTTTGTAGACATCTTCTCTAATACCACCAATGACTCCTATGTTCGATTGCATGTATTACTGCACTAAATTCCTTTGGGGAGAACATCAAAACAAGTTCCTTATACACTTGCATTACAAAACTCTTGTCTAAAGAACAAAATTACACTGAAAGTAAAAACCTGCCATTTTAAAATAAGTGCAATGGCAGAAAAAGGGTCTGGGTAATAAGGGAGCAATATAGTAAATAAACCAAACCCAAAAGGTAAACCAAACCTCGTTTCAAGATAAAAACCAGTATAAATAACTGTTTTGCACTGTTTAAACTTATAATCATAAATTATATTTTCATTACACTTGAAAAATAGAGACTGTTTAAAATTGAAGCCTATAGAAAAAGTATTGCACCCCTGTAAAACTACTTAAAAATCTGTATTATGCATAAATTAGAATATGACAAATTCAGGGAAATCCTGAATACTAGCAAAAAGGTTTGTCCTCCAACCACCACACCAGGCAATCTGTAAAATGGCCACATGTAAATACACACTTTTGAATATATATATATATATATATATATATATATATATAATTTAATCTAATTTTATATATATTACAATAAAAATCGAAAGTGCTTTTTTTTTTTTTTCCCATGTGGTCTGCAGTAGCTTTTTTACTGGACAGAGATTGTAGTAGATAGCTAATATTAACTAATAATAAAATTTAGACAAATAAGAATAACACTTTATTCTTGCTCTCTTTTTACTTCTAAAAAATTCTACAGTTAATTAAATTGTGTTAAAATTTCCACTGGTATATGGCGTTATTGTTTCTTCCTTAGTATTTTTGATTGAAAGCCAGATGGTGCCTTTTTGATAGAGTACAAAACTCAGAATTCTGGGGAAACCGGAGTCACCACAATCTGTTATTTTTATGTGTACAGATATATATGTATGTACATCTGCATGTGAGCACTGTAATGCAAACCACTAGTGACGTCTGGGTGCTGCTCAAGCAGACAGAAAGGCATCCTGCCCCAAAGAGCTGACACAGTGACTTAACCCGAGAGAAAGCAAAAGGTCAGAGGAAAAGTGGGAGATAATAAGGAAAGAATAAAAACATTATTAGAAACACGTAATCACATAAACTAACTGCACACGCAAAGTAATGGTTTCAGATTGTTTTCATATAAGCTTGAAGCAAACAAAATTGCAAACCTCAACTGACCTATCATTGCCTTTCTGACACCTCAGCCCTGGTACCACCCCCCAGTATGTAATTCAGGTACCTTTATTTCACCACACACACACCCCCCTTAAAATAAATACAGGGTTTTTTTCTGTAATTGAGCTGGACCACACATATTCACCTATTCAGAATAAATCTGTATGAACTAGCTCCAGCATTTCTAAAGTCACACTGCTTGTGGGGTCTGCTGATATCTCAAAGAAACAAGAAACTATTTTCACATCTCATTCCCATAATGGATGAGCTGCGGAGCAGGGGAACACTCTGGAAACTGTTCAGTTTGTCACATGGACATGGAAATTCTCTGATACTTCCACATTAGCCTTTCAAAGCCAAGCTGTTTTGCCAATCTACTTGTATACATTAGGACCATGATGGTCACAGAAGGTCTTTATTTTTTATTTTTTTTTAAATGGAAAAAAGCATATGTAAATAATCCCTAATGATCAGGTCAATGGTCTTAGGGTTAAAGCAGGGCTCCCATTGTTTTTTCATAACCCTCTGCTTTGTAATTCTGCACTGGCATTTCAAACACAGAAACACAGAAGTTCACAGAAGCCCAGGAGCCCGGTGGTACTCAGTGCCCATCCTCACCAGCACTGAGCTGGTGGCCGGCGAGGACTCTCAATCAAGATCTGTCTGTTTCCCTCTCTGTTATCTACAGGTGTTGTTAGACAATCTGTCCTGAAATGCCACACTTTGGGGTCCAGTTCTTGTTTATCCCATTTCAATCCAGCTGAGTTCAATGAAATTAATCCCAATTTACAGCGGCAAGTGAGCAAAATTAACAGTTGAACTGAAAAAGTGGTTGAACCTTTTACCAGCCCCTCCAGTGCACAAGTCTATCAACTCTTCAGTCTATCAGTTTTGCTTTTTTAATTTCTTTCAGACACATCCTACTTCCCATTTCTGCTCAAAATTCAGTTTGCGGGGACAGGAGTTTGCTCAGATGCAGTCGTGGCGACCAGTGTGCCCCAGATTTTGGCAGAGGCCAACACGCAGATGCCCTTCCTGGGAAGGAACACCAGCGGGGAGGGGATCTCGGTGCCAAGGTCGCTGAGCAGGATTAGCAACATATGATTTATAATGACTTAAAAAATGCTAAGCACAGTTCTTTATCTGTTTTCATGCCGTTTGGTTCCCATAGTCATTGCAAATTAATTTAAGTTATTAGTGCTGCCAAAGTTAGCTATGCTCAAAAACCTGCACTGACTCGGTTCCAAAGGGATTCGTTACGTAAGGGGTACGTTAGCAATGGCATCAAGGAAAAACAATGGCATTATTTTTGCTGTCAAAGATGCTTTGAAAAGTTGTTTAAACAAACTAAAGTAAAACACCTAACTATGAAAGTTATATAGAAACACGATCACTAAACTTTACATTTAGGAAGAATTAAGCTTTTAAAGAGTTTTTTCCACTAAAAAAAAGCCTTTAATGGTAGTTATCCAGGTGGCCCCTGGATTTATTGTTGGCTTTCGCTTTGACTGCTATGGAGTTCCCAAGGGGACTATTACGTCAATAATTTCTAAGGCAACATTTTATTCCAGGTAACTGAAATTCCTTAGAAGATGAGAGCTTCAGCTTGGAGATTCTCATATCCCATTTGAAATCACTCATACTGACTACAGAAGAACTTTTAAAATAAATTATTGTATAGCCTTCTGCTTTCAGCTATATATATAATCTATCTATATATATTTATAAACATTCTTTATATGACAGTTCAGAACTTAATTCCCCCTGAAGCTATTAAAACTATATATTTAATTACAATTCATAAAGGTGTTGCCTGGCATACAGTCAAAACCTACCACTAATTCAACATGTATTATATATTAACACACTTTGCAATTCTGAAAAATTAGTAATATGGGCCATACGCTGTTTTCATTCTGCGCGTGTATCTCCCCTCAGAGCCAGTCAACAGCCTTTATTTATAAAGTCTGGGGTTTTATGAAGAAGTCTATAATGGATGTTTTTGGTCAAGCCTAAAAGGAAAAGACAAGACACAAAGGTCTTCTAGTTTCCACTGTACAAAGCGTATATGGTTGGTAGGAAAAGTAGAGCAGAACTTCTATTTAGACTAAACAAATTTCAGCATAAAATGATAAATTAATCAAGGAACTTACACTCTCGGATCCTAAATTATATTAAGTCACTGATTCTATGAAGCCAGAAAAAGGTCATTGCACGATACTTATAAACTATAGTAAATAACTAAAATTTATGCAGTAGGATGATTTTAATCATTAGTATTCTTAAAACCTTGAAAATAGATACAACTTGTAACAAATCAGAAAAGTTAAATGGAAAATATAATTATTCCTTTTGAGATCTATTATGTTTAATATCCATTGGCCATATTTGTTCCACAGGTCACATATAAAAATAAATTTACTGTATTCCTTGCATTTGATTAACAGAAAGAGCCTAATGATACATGTCCAAATTCCCAGAATGGTTGTCTCTGTGCTAGTGGGCTATATGGGCTTTCTTGCATAAACTGAAAACCATCTGTCATAAATATATAATCGCTTTTAAATCCACCACACCCATTCTTCCTTCTCCCCCCAAAAAGATGCATGTCATGTACGGCCTGCTCCTGAAATATTCCTTGCAAGTTGCTAAGTGGATATAAAAGAACACAGACCTAGAATAATCTGCAAATAACTGTAACATAAGCCCTGAAAAATGCTTTTGGATCTGGCGACAGGCAGGAGAAACGCGTCCATCGCCTGAGCCAACACCAACACCGAATCTGGGCGAACCATGCGGGAAGACAGTGTTTGTCACTGGTTTATTTTGTAAAAGTGAAAGATTATTACAAATCTTATTTAAATCAAGCTTCCTTTTGAGTATTTTCTTATAATTGAACAAGTGTTGAGCTGCACCAGGCTGTCACAGCTGTTACAGTACATGAACCACACTTACAGTAACAGCTTTCGTTCCACATTTTTGTGGAGTAGTTTCCATAGCACTGTGATCAGGGTTTGCATATTTTTATACCACTTGCATATTGAAAATAAACTCTGATGTTTAGATTGCTTTCTCCAAGTGCATCTGGTACTCTAAATTTCCTGAAAAAAAAAAGCAGGCCACTATGATTTAAGACCCAACAGTCAGGGTGTAACACCTTGTTTTACTTTTTGTAAAGTTATTTTTAGCCTTCCTTTCCTTTAAGAGTGTAACTTAATAGTATATGGGATGACAGAGCTTGGAAATAGGCATTTATCTTAATTGTCATTCCCAAATTAAACATTAGGGCAAACTTTTCCATTCACAACAATATACAGTATAATCAGATATTCTGCATGTAATAATACGCTTTGCGCAATTACCTATGCCTCAATTAAATGTTTTGACCAGATAACAAGCAAAGCGCTCAGGAGTTTGAATGGAACAGTAGTTCCAGTGCCAGCCACCTGCTTCCCAAAAGCCAGCCTGGGCGGCCGCGGCACCGTCCAGGGAGGTGACCCCTGCCCGGTCCCACACCGGGCTCCTGGCTTTCGGGCATCCCTGAAGGCTGTGGGGGCAACGAGTGCACCAGCCCGGCAGAGCACAGGCCCTGCCGCAAAGTTTCCTCTTGATAAAAGAGTCACTTTTCAATTAGAAAACTAAAGACAATTTTGTAAATTTCTGATGTAAGAAGTCCAATTAGTGCGAACTCCTCTTTCAAAAGCAAAGTCAGGACGGGGCGGGCTTTGCCTTGCTGCCTTCCCCTCCGAGCTGGGTCTGAATGGCCTGCAAGGGTTTATTGTGCAAAACCGCCCAACGCACACCGCTGGACCCCACCGCACCGCAGCCCCGCTTCTCCCTACTAAACGTCTTCCAAATTAGCAGATTGAAAATTAGCAAAATACAGCACTGCTTTTCACTTTAAATTTTAATAAGAAACAGAGACATCTTCTCTCTCTTTCTTCTGCTGTTCCTCCCTCTCCTCTAAGAACAGAAGGCTGCTGGTGAAAGGAATGAAAATCTGGAAAGAATTTGGGGTGGACTGGCCAACCCCCTTTCATTTCCTTCAGATGTTTACAATCTAGCACCTTTCTGAAGACAAAGATGGGAAAAAAGCTATTTTTTCTTTTGACTGAAGGGTGAGACAGGGGGGTATTAAAACTGATCAATGTAATTTTTTTCACAGAAGTATTTGCACATCTGTGAAATAATGTAATTTATGAAAAAAATCTTTTTATATGACATTCATGATTATAGCCTGATCTGGAGAATTATTCAAATATAAAATTAAATACTCAAAAACTAGCTGTGCTGTGGATGACTGAGCTTTTACCAGCTGTGCATCACACTTCTGTAATTCTATTAAAAGTATATAAGTGAGGCTTTCCAAGTATGTCTGAATCTCTTTTAAAAGAAATGTTATGTTTCTAAATGCCTTTATGATCAGTTGCTTTTTGTTTTTTCTTGATTATCGTCCCAGTTGTTGGATATTTTTTATCTGACTGTACCAAAAAAAAAAAAAGAAAAAAAAAAAAGAAAGAAAGAGGAATGCATACCCATGGAAAGCGCTCTATAAATTATATTGTATTTTATTATCACAGGGCCTAAGGAAGAATTGGCTCTTAAGAAAGGTTAAAAACCTTTAAAGTGAATTCTTCTGTTTGGTTAAAAGTACTTTTGATTTAATATGATCCATCTGCCATCTGTACCTGGCCTAACTCCCCCAAGGCAGGCAGCGCTCTGAGGAACAGGGCGATGCCCGAGGGACCAGGGCACAGGGCAGCCTTTTCTGCCCACACAGAACAAGTTTGGGTCGCCTGCCTGCAACGCTGCCTCTGTGCTAACTTCCCTCCCAGCAAGAAATCACACTTAACTCTCTACTCGGGCAGCAATTCCCAGATTTTTAAACTGCTAATCCAGCGGAAGATGAGCGGCCGCGTGCGCTCCCAGGTGTTATTTCCCAGCCCCGGCATCACTCCCGGGAGCTGGACCCGGAGGAGGTGTGGGCTCCCCTCCCCGGGGTGAAGGCAGCCTGCTCGACTCAGCCGGAGCAGGCAGGGCTGCGCTGCCAGACCGGCTCCTTCTCGCAGGCACAGCCTCCGCAGAAAAGTTCAATCCTATTTTCTAAGCTTAAATATAACGCTTGGTATGGATCCTCCATGGCTTTGTTATTATCTACAGGTTACAGATAGTATAATCTTGAAATGAGGTGTTCCTTCCCATGCCACAAGCCAGTATTTTGACTAAAAGGGAAAATACAGTCCTAAACCCCACCTAAATGCCACAGTATAAACTAGCCATTAAAAGAAGAGCACCAACAAAAGGCCACATTAGTAAAAGACAGGGGCTGCAGTTACAGTTTAGCAAAGAGAGAGGCAAAATAAGGGATAAGCTATTGTTTCTGCTGCCTAAGACAGACGGACTTTAATAACACTTAACAGAATGATGCACATTAACGATCTCAGAAAGCACTTCTTATGCCTCATCCATCATGCGGAGGAGAAAATGAAGCCTTCGACAGCATTAGGAATTATTCTAGATCTTGTCAGTAATTCGCAGCTTCTCGGTAGTATCGTAACACAAATTTGTGTGTATGAGACACTGACCATTAATCTAAGGGGGTTTTTTGCCTCGCTGCAGCGTGCTGAGAATGTATCAATTGTTTCATGGAGAAATTTCACAGATGAGACCTTACTAAATAAAACAGGGGAGAGGAAAGAGATATAGACAGAAACATAAACAACTGGAACTCGGAGACAAATCATTATCTTTAAAACAAAAACCACAATAAAATCTCCATATGTGTGTTTTCTGAATGGGCAACAACAGGGCTCCTTCACTAGAAATAGTCAGAATATGCCGTGATTATAAAGTTACATTCATACACACAAACATACTTATATTCAATTTTCTGGGAGGCTTCCCCCACCCCCTTTTTTTTATTCTGGAGTATAGGGGGAAAATCCTCATTTCTCCTCCCAAGAGTGTTCTGTATTTTTACAAATAGTAGCAAAACAAATTTCAATGCAAAATGCCACACAACTAAATAAACAATAGCTTTTGGCAACCACTTCCTTAAGTCGCAATCTGCTGTTAATCGCATGATAGCTATTTCCAGTGGAATCTGTACTACAAAGGAGAAGGACCATAAATATTTGTACAGCAAACTCCTCAGAAAAAAGCCTCTCTGAGTACCCTCCAAATTCATTTCTATACATGCAATGCAAAGATGAAAGCTAATGAGTTATATGAAGTTTATGATAAATTAAAAGTGTTCTGCTTCCAGCCCTGTCCGCCAGCAGATGCATGTTTACACAGATATGATCGACTGCTCCACAACAAAACACTTGTCAGACAGAATGAGGCGAATTCGCCTCTGGATGTGGAGGAGCTGAATTTTCTCAGGGACAAAAAAAAAAAAAAAAAAAAAAGGATTTGATCAAATACTAATCAGGCAGCAATGATCAGCCTTGCAGTATCCTAAAACATACACTATTTTATCTCAATTGAAATAATGACATATATCCAAAAAGTCCTCAAAGAAACTTGGGTTTAGGTAATATACTGTGATTGCAGCAGATATGCAGGATTAAAATCAGTCTTGATCTTCAAACAGAATAAGAATGTATAGTTCTGTTTACTGCACACATATTTGTACATAAAAGATATGACAAATATTCTAGGTTATGTAGAAACCCACATTTCTTTATTTTTAATCTTTACAGACCAAGTCCTGGGAAAGTGGTTTGACAGTCACAGGTAATAGACACAAATTACAGATTAAACTCATTAGAAATTATAAACACTCATATAGCCTGTTAAACCCCCTGACAAAACCTGAAAATTAGAAATCCAATAACCAAGCATCAATAGGGTCTTTAACGGCTGGACAGATGTTTAAACTGCACTATGCTCATGTCAGGAGTGAGACGAAACAGTTGATTTCAAGGTTTGCATTAAATAACAAGGCACTGATGTCAGATCAGATCATTCATATGAACTGTTTTAATCCATCTTTTGCTATCAATTTACGTTCTCCTACTACAGGAGAATTTTGCTGTTCATTCATTTTGTATTAAAAAATACAAAATAAGAAAGCATGCAGATGAGGCAGACTGCTCTCACACAGGCAGCACAGCCGCCCTCAGAGCAGCACTGCCGTCCAAGGGGTAGCTACAAAAAGCTGGGGCTACCGTTCCTTAATAAAAATGTAAACAGCACCTTCCAACAACATGTTGTCTGGAAGCTTTCATTTTTGGGCTTGTTTAATTAAATCACAGAGGGAGATAGTGTGAGAACAGTCACCTCACCAACAGCAACTAAACAAATCCCTAGGAATGGGCATGGGGATAGCAAAAGAAAAATTGTTTGCGCTCCTAATGTTCGGTCTGACCTGGGAAGGATAACAAAAGAATCTGGCATGAATATGTATTTTTATAGGGGGTGCTGCTGGTAAACATACCAAATAAAAGAGGGGATTATTTTAAAATAGTTTCTCCTTAACTCTCAATATGTTTAATACGATGATATGAAAAACCATATATACAGCAGAAACATACTCAGCCCATACAAAATTCTTTACAGAGCAGTAAGAAGGCAGCTGGATTTCAGCAAAAGAAAACAAACAAACACCAGAAATCCTGTAAAGCTCCAGCGTCTCCCCACGAGCCTGCCTGCTCTCCAGCGCCGAGATAAAGACCCAATCTGCTCATCAAACACCTCCGGGCTCGGCCATCTAATAGGAACAAATTGGCAATGACTGCCCAAGCAAGTAACACAGGCCCACTGATTTGTAGATTGATACTGATGCCTAATGATCCCCTTGGGCAGATCAATAGCAACAATCCTCATCCCTGCCTTTCTTCTTTATTGGCACAGAGGAGCGAGGCGCGGGAAGCTGTGCACACAGGCCCACCGCACTCCAGGTGCGTGGGGACCCTGGTGCAGGTGCTCTGGGGCGCCCAGAGCACCACCGAAACGGTGGCCAAGATGCCACACCGTCTTGTCATTTTGTCCTAAGAGGTGCGACGCTGCTCATGCTTTCCCATCACGTCAGGATTGCCAGCAGCTCTGGGCACAGGGTCCTTCAGCACGGGGCCCACACCGGGCGCAGGTGCTGCAGCCGCCTGTGGTGTGGGCGGCCGGCGGGCACCTCGGGACTGGCCCACATCCGTGCCTCCCGTGGGGCAAAGCTCAGACAAGGAGATGAAAAAATAACATTTACAAGTTGGGATTTCAGAGAACTGAAGGCAAGCGCGGTGTTTAGGCGGCAGAGAAATGAGGGAGACAGTGACCCCAGGGCATTGCTTCGGAAACCAGGGCATTCGGGCGGGTGGGCTTATCCCGCGGGCGGGTGGGCTTATCCCGCGGGCGGCTGTAACAGGGTTACAACTGCACTCCTCCTCCCGATGCTCCTGCCTTTTCCCTCCTCTCGGTTGTCTTCTTGTTTCTTAGTGCACTACAGTATAATCAATCAGGCAATTTGAGCACAGGATTTTTATTCAGTTTACCACGAGTCACTTTCATCCACTTCCTCCAGCCCCACCCCTCACAAGAATTAGGGATTTTCTATTTATTTATTAATCTAGTGAATACAGTTATCCCATTAGTATATCCTGTTAGAGTCCCTAGTAATACCAAAGAAAAACTAATAGAGTTGCTTTGCATTTTTTTTCCCCCCAGTGAATTAACGCCAGTGGTGTTCCGCAGACTTGCCCGTGGTCATTACCCCATCGGGGTGCTGGCAGGTGCCACCAGCAGCTAAACTCCCCCGGCAATCGCCCCCTCTCCCTAAGGTAACCGCCTCTAAACGTTGAGACCATCAGGTATACCCCAACTACCAGGTAGGCAAACATGGGGAGCGAGGAATTTATCAGAAAGTTTGTGTCTGCTGCAGATGAAATATTAATCTTGCCATTAATTTGCAGGGAATGTCACCTGAGCCGTGCCCCCCAGGCAGCCCCTCTGTACCGGCACCCAGGGTGCTCCGCCAGCTGCAGCCAGGAGCAGGGCACGATTTTTAAATCCTATTGAGAGTCGCATGCAGCCGCCCGGGATCTGCTTTGTTCAGCAATCACCGTGGTACTTTTATTCTTTATGGCTGTTTTATTAAAACGTGGATAAAGCGAAAGGCAAAGGATAGAATTAAATTTAATTGACTGTAAATTTCTCAAACACCACCCCCCCACCCCGACACAAGATTTTCCTCTAATAACAAAAGCGCCTTTCCCGTCTTTCCGCCTATCCCGTCGCATGCTCGCAATAAAAACGGGACTGCGTGAAAATCGCTGCAACTCGACCCCTGGATTTCTGAAATTAATGATTTTGCGAGCCCCGCGCGCTGCCTGCCTGGGTTTCAAGGCGGAAAGTTCTGCCGGCGCCGGGGGGAGCCGCGCGCCGCCGCCCGCTTTAAAATTTAAATTCCGCACTAATGATAAGTATAATCAGCGCAATCATCATCATCATCATCCCCGCGCAATACGCAGATGCATTCTGTTAGCCCCTGACATCAATCAGCCGGGCGGGGAAGAGCCCGGAGCCTCCCCGGCGCGGGCCGCCCCCCCCCGCGGGCCGCCCCCCCGCCCCCCCGCCCGCGTTAATTCCCGCGTCATTATGTCACCCGGCGCTAATCCCGGCCCTCGCGCCTCCGCCGCTTTCACATGCAAATCAGCGCGCCCGCCCCACGCGCGCGGCCCCGCGCGGCCCCACGCGCGGCGGGGGAGGGGTGGCGGCTGCACGTGTGACGGCGCGGCCCAGCCGGCCATTTGCATATTCACATCAGCGCCGCTGCTCGCGGCGAGGCGGAGGTGGCTCCCGCGCCCACCCACCGACCCACGCACGCACGCACCCACCCACCCCCCCACCCACCGGCGCCTCCGGGCTGCGGGTGCGGGTGCGGGCGCGGCGGCCGGGTCGGGGGGGAAGGGGTGGGCGCAGGGTGCCTTACCTCCGCGGCCGGCTCCCGCTCGCCGAGGAGTCCCCCGTGGTTCCGCCAGAATTTTTTGAGAACCATCCTTCAGGGTTTTTAGTTCTCTCTTTCTCTCTCTTCCTCCTCCTCCTCCTCCTCCTCTTTCCGTGTTGTGACTGGGTTTATAAAAAAAATAAAAAAAGAGAACTCCATGTTAAGCTAGCAGTCAGGGCATGGTGAAGTCTAGGGCTACAGGGGGAGGGAGGAGAGGAGGGGAGGGTCACAGCTTAATGCCTTACAAAAGGGAACCAAAAGCCTGTATATATTTTTTTTAATATCCTACACAAAATGCTGGCGCGCATATACATGCGACACGCGTGCGTGCAGGGCAGCGTACGTGGTGCTAATTAGATTTTCACCAAAAAGTGCCAAGGTTCAGCCTATGACGCAAATAAACGCAACGGCATTGGGAGTTAATGTGCGAACTCCAGCGTAACCTGCCCGCGTTCCCGCACAGCCCCACCACGGAGGGCGCGGACCGGCTTTATGGCGCAGCGCTATCCGTGAGCGCTCCCGCAACGGTGGAGGAGCCACGTTCAGCCTTAGCCACGCGTTACGGGCTTGGACTACCGCATCGCAACCCGAGTGGTATCCGAGGTGTATTTTTTGCACAAATTAATCACACTGTTGCATAGTTTCCGTCACAGTTGGGAAAAAAAAAATCATATATCTCTCTGTCTATATATAACTCTCTCTCAGAATTGCATATCCCCTCAGAAACGTCACGGGAGTAGCGTCCCCGTGTTGCGGGACTGGCTGGCCAGGAGCACAGGCCTATTGTTCTGAAAAGACGCAGCTTCTGTGAGCCGGGGTAGCGCAGACAGGCTGCCAACAGCCTGCGTGGGCTTCTCCGACAGGGAGGAAAATCCCTTGCACCGAGCCCACTGTCGCTGTGTGTGCCGCATCCACTTTTTAACAACCTCGCCTGAAACGCTTGCTGAAAATACGTGGTGCATACATGCGGCACTTTTTTACAAATGTGTCATTACCGTGAATGATTAAGGGCTTCATTGCTTCCCAGTGCAAGTCTCGGATCCGATTGCTGACTGATTGCTGAATTCCACCGTACACCTCACAACGTGATTTTAGCGAGAGGATCAGGGGAGAAAATGTACTTTATTAAAGATTTTCCTGCATGCAGAATATATAGGAAGGGTCAAATTTATTTTTGCAATTGGCAAAAGCAAATTTGCTCCTAAGCTGAACCGTCGCGAGTCGTGTTTCATCCCAGAGTACATTTTTATGGAGAAGTTATAAACCCCTGAAATATGTGTTGTCTATCAGAAACTCTGGGCTGCTCTATCATAGGGGAGAGCAGCACAGCCGGCGCTGCTCCGGTGCTGGGGCGACGTGAGCAGGTGCAGGGTGCGGGTGCGTTTGTACACTAAATACGTGTGTATTTGGCAGTGGAGGGGCTGCGGCGGTGGCGAGGCAGACAATGGGAGCTGGAGGCGAGGAAGGAGGTAAAGGGGGGTCTGCCTGTGCCCCCCCCCCCAGCCAGGTTGCACGGGGAGCGGGGGAAAGCAGGTCACTCCCTATCAACTGGTTAAGCAAACGCCAAAACAAAGAGCGGTTCTTTATTTTGACGAGCTCTTGGTAGACACACGTTCTTATAAAAAATAATTTCCCTGCCTTTGTTTCTCCTCTTCTCCCACAAAGACAGTGGGAAGAGCGGTTTTTTGTATTCACGCCTGCTTTCCAGAGGAAGAAAGGTGATTTTTAAGAATCTGACCACCAAGCACGAGTCACTTGCCCTCCCCACAAAATGGATTTTAAAAAAAAGAAAACAAAAAAAAAAATCTTTGACAAGACTCAAAAGGTCCCTGAAATAAAAAAGAAAGAAAAACATCCAAAACATTAGACACAGAAACATTATATTTCAATATTATCGTATGAATTAAATGTAATCCTTGAAGCGACTAGTCCCAGGGGTCACATATTAGGCCATTTTTTTCTTTTTTTTTTATTTAATAGAGGTCATCCAGGCTGAAAAGCAGAACCCAAATGAAAAGCATCTTCAATGTGGTTATAACATGAGCTGGACGAGGTCAGGCAGTGTCTTGTATGGCCTCATAAAAAATACATAACCAGACAGCCTAATAGTATTTCTTTGCATTCATTTTTGGATGGGAACTGGCGGGTGGGGGAGGGGGCTGGCGGGGAGAGGGACATATAAAAACCCCACATGTATATTTCCATAAAGTGCAGCTTTTCCTACGTTTCAGTTCAGAGAAAAGGAACGTTCCTTTTTCAAGATACTTGGGGTAGCTTGCCTTAAAGGAGCGAGCCTCGCACGGCGCCTGTGGCCCCTCCGAGCGGAGGTGGGGTCAGCGCTGCCCATCTCACCGCGCTTGTTCCGGACGGTCACACTACAGCCATGCTTAATTGGGAGTGCAACCATGTTGGGCTTGCTTTCATTAAACATTTCTGATGCACTTCGTTATTTGTCCATACACGAACGCAGCCTGATTAATTTGAATTATTTCTCTTCCGAAAAGAAATACAGACGAACCCCCCCAGTAACACGGTTTCTGCTTTAATTTGCTCTCGCAGGGGAGGGGTTTACCCACCACGCTGGATTTATGCAGGTTGCCAAGATATACTGGGTGGGAGAGAGGGCAAGAGAAAGGCAAGGAATAAAAGGGGGGTGGGAGGTGGCGTAAATAAAAATAAACAGTGCTAAAAATTCCGGGCGATAAGAGAATCTCTAAATATCGTCTCCCTTCCCCCTCTCCCCAAATGTAGCCTGGAGACGGGTGACCCTGCTGGGGAGCGGAGCTGCAGAGGTGACCCGATGCTAACCAGCCTGTTAGAACTAATAAGGTGTGCTCCTAAGCCAGGGGCTGACACTGGGGCATTGTGGAAATAACTCTCCTTGTTATTGCCCATCCTCAGCTTGAAATTTACTGCTCCTTTGCATTATTAAAGAGACAGCTTGCATGCACTATGGGGGAGAGGCGCTGGGCAGGAGAAATAACTGTGCACGCTTTTTTTAATGTTATGTTTGTGCTCTCTGTAGTCTTTATATTAAGATTTGGAGCATTAAAGCATGCTGGGTTAATAGGTTGTTATTTATTATTTGAACTGTTTTCAAAAATAAAATCTGGTTTAGAAAACTAAAAATCATTTCTCCCCCCCCTTTCCCCGCCCATGGCAAATGGTCAGAAAACGTGTGAAACATCTTTGAGAAGGTCAGGCTGTGGCCAGTGGCAGGCCTTGTGGGACAAAAGCCTTCCCCAAACGTTTTCCAGTAGCACTGCTTCTCATTTACATCAGATGTTGAACAGAGCTTTTTTTAAAAAAAAAATCCCATCATGGTGGATAACAGGGATTACAAGATGGAAACAAAAAAAAGCCCCAGGACCCGCTGCAGCGTGCGTCCATCCTCACAAGGGCGGCTTGGAAGGGGGTCAGCGTATAGGGCAGTGTGGCACCGCTGGCTTCTCGTGAGCTTTTTGAGCTGTTGGGAGAAAGACAAAACTCGGCGATGTGGGTGGAAAAAACCCTCGTGTTTGCCTCTGTCTCTGTTCCCACAAACTCACCTTCCCGTTGCTCCTGCGCCCCTTCCCAGTCGAGCTGACTCCCACAGCCAACCCGGTACCGGTGCGATGCCCCAGCAGCGGCGGTCCCACCGCGGGCAGTCTGGCGGGGCTGCACGTTTCCACGTGACAGATCAAATTTTATCGAAAATGAGCCGAGCCACTCTTCCAGGCAATTCTGCCATCTCTGAATAAGTTTTTATGGGCAGGTGTTTTAGACTTGATGGTTGTAGGGGCTGGAGAGTCTGTTTCACACGTGCTGGGGTCGTCAGGCAGAGCCCGGCATCTGCTGCTGCCAGGGGAGTACCTACAACAATTAGGACTCAAGTATTATTAATTTTCTGCAGCAAAGCAACTGACTGCACGTTGGAGACATCACTCTGAATGGTGATCAATGATAAATAAAATCCTCACGGTAAATACAGAATACAATTTAGCAGTTCATGGTGGGCTGGCAGAGCCAAGGGCTGCCTCGGACGGGGCTGAGCCAAGCGGGCTGGTTGGTTTCTGGGTAGTTTATTTCAGGGATTCCATGAAACTGGCTACGGGAGGGATTTGAGAGAATTCTTAAGAGAACGTGAGAGCCACAGCAATACTTTAGCTGTCCAAGGCAACTGTTTATTCCTGCATGTTCAGAGACAACCCATTCTTCTAAAAGGTTAATGTGGTCGGCTGCTGGGAAGACCTGGGATGACAGCAGGAATCAATGCATAGTAATGTGATGAAATACACGCAACTGCCATCACACACTGGAAGAGCGTGTGCATATATACATACATACATATGTGTGTGTATGTATCTCGCATTGGTCTGGCACATTCAGGGACCCAAGAGCAGCTCTGAAAGCAGGTGTCATTTGCAATGAGAGCTGGAGCAGCCCAGAACAAAACACCTGGAGGGAGCGAAGAGCCTCTGGATGTGCGGTGGAGATGGGTCGGAGGGTGGGGGTGGACGCAGCATCTTCCTCAGCTCACACTCTCGGTGGCTTTCACAGGACGTGCCCCGGAGCAGCCTGCGCATCCCAGAGCACCTCCACCAGCGGCAGGTCCCCGGGCTGAGGTATTTGCCCGCCAGCCCTGGGATGCTGCTGGCATTGCGGGAGCTGCGGCAGCGCTGGCTCTGGGGGCTGGGTGCCGCACCACAGGTTGCAAGGGGGGAGACCCGTGGGCAGAGGCCAGCTGGATTTGCTGGTGTGAACGCTTTGAAAGGGGTATGTCGAGTGCTGCTTCTCAGAGGAGGTATCGAAAGCCATCAGGTCACTGAAAGCGCATCATGTGAGCACAGGGTGGTCAGTCTGGAATCGCAGCCCGATGTCTGAACACGTCTGTAACTTCTGTTTTAAGCCACTCTGCCCTGAGCACAGAACTAGCAAGAGTGAATGTTGGGTGTCAGCAGGCATAGTAGGTTTAAATACAAAATATCATCGTATGTTTGGGGTAACAAATTACAAACAAAAAGCATTGCTTCAGAGCAAAGGGATAACTGCCAGTTAAAACAGGAAAATGAAATCCAGATTTTTGATAGCGCCAAATATAAACAAGGAATTAAAATTGATACCTGGACAAAGAGGCAAACCAGAAGCCTCGCTGACCCCTTTCCAGTTTTTATGCCTTTCTGGCATTCTGACTTTGTGAACCATCTAAAGCAGCCAAACTAGTCCTCTTGGCATCTGAACTTACAGATACTCGTAACTCCTCTGTGCCCAAGGTATAAAGTTGCTTTTATCAGAACACTCTGTTACATGGCTGGACTTGCCTACAACGGTTTTGACCATTTTTGCATATACGTATTTTTAATCATACACCTCCTGTAAGTAATAATAACAGCGCAAATGTGATGCTTCATCTTTTGGTTGGAATATCCAAACGTTTTGGAGTAAAATCAAAGGTGTGGAGAGGCAGAGGGCTGTGTTAAGCAGCTCTTGTGCTCAGCCTTCAGGTGGTAAAGCTTAAGTAACAAGAGTATTAGGACCGTGACAACACTCTACTGGATTTAAAAATGCAATTTTCAAAACTGATTGCCAAACTCTGATCTCAATAGCATGCCGATTTTTTTCAGCTCTACCAGCTGATCCCATAAAAAGTATTATTTCTCCTTATAAACCCAGGCAAAGTTGGGCAGCCAGAGAAGAGCAGTTTGATTTGAGCGTTTCTAATCCCCCGCAGCTCTCATGGCAACACTCAACATCCGCCTGAACTGACATCAAAAACACAATTATAAAAACAAAAGCCAAAATTATCTCTTACGTAACCTGATTGAATCAGTTCTCTATCTCCCACACAAAGCACAGCAGGGTTTATTCTGTACTTCTCCTTTAAACTGTTTAAAGGATTCTCTTGCCATTTTGGCTTTTCTGGGTATCATATTTTATTAATCTAAAATTTGCTTCTCCTGCCTTTCTGATACCTACCACACTTCAGAGTTGTTGGCTGTGAGGCTCAGTTGTCCACATAGCTTCCGTTCTGGACAGATGGAAGGTGGAGAAGGTTCTGGTTGTCACCTGCGTCTGAATTCTGCTCGGGTTACGAGCACATTCAGAATAAGCTTGTTCTCATCTCTAAATATATAATTCCACAGAGAATTCCATGGATGCACCCATGTGCTGACCACAACCAAGCAAAAGACCATAGCAAAACATGAAGTAGCAAGACCAAAACGGCGTACTCTGTGGTCTTCATCTTCAACGGGCAGCCACCGACGGACGAGCTGGCGGTGTGCGAGAGCCGCGGCACAGGGCGGGCTGGGGAGCTCCCAGCTTGACTCGTTCACCCAGGTGGTCAGTAGCCCAAACAGAAGATGACATCCAGGTTAAGGCAATCTGCTGGGTAAAAAAGCCATAGTCCTCCACTCCCCTGGAAGTAAGACACCTCTAGAGACCAAGAGATGGGGCACTAAGATTAAAGGAACAAAAAAGTTTGAAGATATGGCAAAGCTGAGAAAGGTGAAGGCTGGAGATGAGCACCTCTCACCTGGGAAACCAAGGCAGGAGGAGAGGACAAGAGGAGCATGAAACAGCTGTTGGGGTTACACAGTCTTCCAGTCTGGCAGGACCAGTTTCCATAGCTCCGAGCCACTATACGTGCCCATCATGGGAAGCTAACACACCTGGAGCCCCTCTGCGCCTTGGCAGTCTTTCTGCTGCAGCTCTCTCGTACTGCCCTCCTCCCATTCTCCAAACATCATGGCAACCAACAAACAGCTAAAACTTCTTAAAAAAACCAAAAATCCTGTAACTAACATATCCATTGCAAACATGCAGGTGCGTTTTAAGGCATTCTTTTGGGAATCAGAATATTAGATTGTTTTCTATAGAACAGGACCTACCTGCTAAATTTTCTAAGCAGCATCATTCTCAGTTATTAAAAAACAGCTCACAAAGCTTTTAGCATCCAAAATCTAATACGTAAATATATGAGGCCTCTGCATGTGTCCTATTAAGAAGTTACGAAGGGGGGTTGGATTTTTGTTAGAAGACAAACATCCCCACGGTGGAGATGCTGGGCTTGGTCCAACCTCTGGGCATGTCACCAGCTGGCTCCTGAGCGGTGGACAGTTGCTTAGTACTTCTGTAGAATAAGGACAGTAATTCACCTCTCCCAGGACTCATCTGTTGTACCTATTTAAACTAAAACTCCACAAGATAGGGAGTGAAATTTTAGCTCCTCTCAACCCAGTGAGTTTTGGCACACACTTCAATAAATGGAAATTGTAGGTTAAACAAGTTCAGGTGTCTATACAGTGAAACACTGATCTCGCCTGTGGTCTCTCAGTGCTTTTTAGAGTGCTAATAATAAGAATGTGGTGGCATATCCAAGGCTACACTGCAGCCACAGAAATGTAAGGTCTTCATTTTCAATCATCTGAATACTGCCAAAACCATCTCTGCAGGAAAATACACACCAGCAGCAGTCCAGCGGTCTGCACCTGGTAATCGTGGAAATACTGCCTCCCGTTCCCTTGCAACCAGAAGTGCTCCAGCATTGCAGAAAACAAAGAAGAGGAAAGTAGATATCACTACTGGGATTTCAATCCTACAGGGAATTGAATTAGAAGTGAGAGCTGCAGAGGAGTCCAAATGTAGCTGCTCCACAGGAAAACTATGGCATGGAACTGGAAGATGAAAAGTGAGAAGCCTTGGGGTATCTAAGCATCTGTGCAACCTGGTTGAGGAGAATCATCTTGCTTACAAGAGACTCTTACACAAGCAACTAGCAGTTTTGTGTACAGTACAAAAGGTCCTGGAGAAGACCCCAGCCTTCAGCCAAAGGACTAACGAGGAAGCCTACAGATCATTAAATGCATAGCCAAAGCACCGCTGGTTGCAACTGAGAGTGATAAGCAGGAAGACATTTAATTTATCTCAGTGGTGAGACTTGCTCCTTTTTAGGCCTTCTCAGGGAAGGTTATTTCACAGTCTAAAAGACTATTGTTAAGACAAAATGAATGATACTCAAATTTTTGCCATAAGCATCAAAGTGGTTTCTGAACGTAAGAAAAAAAGAAACCTCAAGCCCTGTAAATGGTCAGTTGTATGCAGAATAATGGCATCAATTTTTTGGTTGCTGTTGCTCAAAAACTTTAGACTCATCTAGTCAATATTGCAGTTCAACAACTAAGAGATGGAGTAAGTGTGCTCACCTTTCAAAATCACTTTAAGATCTAAAATATTCTACATCATCTAGATATTGGTGTTATTCTGTTTTCATAAAGGATTTAGGTGTAGTTCTGCACTGTAAATGGTGCAGAGTAATTCTGATTGGATTTCCTTAGCAAGTTGGGGGCTGAATTAATAAAAATGAAGGCATGAACTTTAAACATACAGAGTTGTAATTCCCCAGATGACCTTAATTTGGAATAAGGACGTCTTTATTTTATTTAGTTTAGTGGTTCTTAAAGTTAGAACCAAGAGACTGCTACCCAGTAGTGGAATTTCTTTTGAGTCACCTTGCATAACCACACAGAACTGACTCATTCATAAATTTTACTGTTTAATGTAATTCTATAGACTACAGTTAAGGAGCCAGTGGTTTCATTTACAGTATTTTGGGGAAGTTAAACTAACCCCAAAAAGCCAATTATTCCAGATGGAGTGATCCGTCAGTAGAACTATACTGGTGTAGGAGGTGTAAGTTTCCTGTGTAAACAAGTCCTGGACAGCTCAAGTCCTTCTGAAGCTCAATGGCATTTGTGTTCCTAAGTCACTTAAATGCTTTTGAAAACACATGTGTCCATTTTACTCTTTCAATTTCTGATGCTGTTGAAAGATAGAGACAAATAAAAAATCGTAAAAATATCCGGATGACTACTTTTGTGTCCTGGATGTGCTTTGAGACACCCTGCAGCTGCTCCCCTCCTGCTCCTTCTCTGCCTCAGAGCCTTGTGCTGCCACCCAGAAGCACCAGGCAAAGCAGGAGCCAAATCTCTATAGGAGGTGGCTTTAAAAAAATGGATTAGGAAACAACTTTTGCTCGGTCAAGAGTGTCTTGGGGTGTTACATCCAAACCAAATAGAGCCACAATAAAAGTCAACCAAAGAACTTCCAACTGAAATGCCAGTGGGGAGGGTAATGCCAACAGCCACAAACTGCTCCCGTGTTTGTGCTCATGTCAGTTCACAACCAGCAAGAACTGCACTATTCAGCACTTGCCGTACGCAGCCGTGCAATCCAACCTACTTCTTTCTGCCTACAGCTTGCTCCCCAGCCCCCCTCCGCCTGTCCAGTGACTTGATATATATCATATAGGGAATAAACATAAAACCTCTCAAAGGAGAATCAAGAAGGGCATTTTAAGAACAGATAGTCAATTAAGCATTATCTGCAACTCTTGTGCTTATATCTTTAAACAAGAAAGCACAGAAAACATTCCCTTTAAACAGCAGCTTACTTGTATAGGTGCTAGTTGACAAGTTTCATGCACTACTAAATAGATGTTCATACAAACTAGATGATTATTCCAGGAATTGTAAATACAGAAGGGTGTTGGCACCATGTATTTAAAGAAAAATACAAAATATACACACAGCACATACATTCTACTGCACAGTTTATATTTAAGCTGGAAAGTCATGGCATATAGCAAAGCCAGTTTTTATACAAAGACATGGAAATGTATACAAAGAAAAATATGCCCAAACCCAATGCAAAGCTAGATATACTAAAAAACTCCAATATGTCTAAAAAAGCTTACTGTACAATTGCATTAAGTAATAATCTTGCAGACCATTTAAAACTCAACTATCCTTCCTAGACATTGTGACACAATAGTGTAACTTCTGCAACATCCATTTCCATCACAGAGCTCAATCTTAGCAAGCTTCTTTTACCTTTTGAATGGACTAAAATAACAAAAGAAAGTTGACCTTATATAAAAAGATACCCTGTTTAAGAATGATTGTGTAAATAATTAATAAATACATGTATGCAGTTCTTTAAACTTGATATCAAATAAGATTGTGCCTGCTTTCCATATCTTTGATTTTTTTAAATGCCCAGGGACACGAAGAGCATGCTGGATAAGAATTCCCTATCAATGGCAAATGTTTTATATTCATTAAATTGAAATAGAATTAGCACAGCTCAGCTGCACTTTGGTGAACTCCTGCTTCCATAAAACTGAGAACTGCAAATAGCTGAAATGGGGTTCCCAGCCATGTGTCCCCTCGATTGCTGACTGCGATGTCTAAATAACGGCAGCCGTGACCTTGATAGAAGTGGTGATCTTGGAGGAAGAATGACTCAACTGGCTCCAGCTAATTATAACCATAAGCTTAAGAGATGTCTTTCTTTCAGAAGAATTACAAACCTCTGTTTGTTTTTGGCAAAACTAAGGATTTTGCCAGATGAGCTGAACTCATCTCTCACTCGGTCAATCATAAAACCTGTTTGCAATTCTGACTCTGCCACCGCCACCACCACCACTGTCTTTACTCTCTGCAATGCCCCTGGGAATGGAATTATCCCAAACGTTTACCATTGGTCTATTTTGTATCACCAGCTAGAGTGCCTCTGCAGGAGTCAAGAATAGCTGGACTCTCAGATAAGATTTTGAATTTAAAAACTGTAATTATTTGAATTAAAATTATTCTCTTCACATTTTTCTACTTCTGAATTTCATTGTTAAATTTAGATTTGAAATTCTCTATCTATCTTTGAGATAATCTGAATTGGTTTGTTAGAGACAATATTTACATTTAAAAATATTCTATACCTGTTACTTGAGATTCAAAATACTCCTCCTCTGTGCCCAGACTGTCCAAGACAGCTCTCAGGCAAATGTTTTAAGGGGCCAGGGAACGTGAACATTACAGCTCCAACTTCACTGAATCTGAACACAAACAATCCTGAGACCGTATCTCAGCTTATTCGTGCACACAGGGACAGGGAGCGCGCGGACCTCTGGCAGCTCAGAAAAAAACAGTTTTGCAAACACACATGCTAGCACCCATAGGTGTTATTCTGAAAGCAACTAAAGACCAATTTGCTTTATTGTTTCTCTCCACGCATGGTTAAATTATCAGCGTATATAAACTGAAATGGTTAAGCAAATGGGAGTTTTATTATCTTTGACAAATATCTCCTCTAATTAATTTGCTGTGGAAAGCACAAAAGATTACCAACAGCCAAACTTTGCTTTATATTTCAAAGAAAGGCTTGCTGTGCCTTCTTCATCAAAAGTAATATTACACAGAAGTTTTTAATCAGCATTTATTTTTTCCATTTTGACAACCTACGGAAAAGAAACAAACTCCTGGGCACACATTATGTTTTTCTAACGGTAATAACATACTATAAGAATCATTCATGCTGAGACTTGCTAGTTAGCACCTGGTTTTTGTTCTGTTAAACAAACCCCGTGATTCAGCAGAAGGCCATTCCCATCAGCCAGAAAGATTAACTAATTAACGGTTTCCTTTGCTAGCCTTATACCCTCCTTTTCTCCTCTAAATTTAGAATAGGCCATTCAGAAAGAAGAGCAACTTTTTAGTGAAGGCACTGAAAGTAAAGGATATATGGTCTTAGCACCAAATAATTCACATCTGGAAATCTGAAGCAAGGGCTTCAGGAACTTTCACCTTATATTTAACCTGCTTATGCAGATCACAGTTCCAAAGTACATGTACATGGTATTTCCTAAAGCTACAAAAAAGCATTGAAAACTGATCATAAGAAAGGATTTAGGAGGAAATCAACCAAAACCACAGAAGAAACATATTAAATGCCCAAAAAGACAACTGGACAATGAAGAAAGGTGACAACTTCAGCGAGGCGTCTCGGTTTATTAGCAATATGAAGTCAGCAATTAAAATAGAAAACCAAGACGACAAAAGGAAACCAGGGCAATAGGTAAAAAGTAAAATAAACCAGAAGCTGCAGGCAGCCGAACATGGGTGAGGAAAGCTAAAGATAGCAGAAAAATGGTTACAGTTGGGGATATACAATTTTTAAAGTGTAATAGAAACAGAAATCTTGGCAATCTTGTAAGACCACAATGAGATGAAGATGGCGAAGTGGAAAATATGAAGTAGAAAACATAGAAGTCTTCACAGTTCTTATTTCAAAAGGGGGATTTTGACAAACTTAGCAAAGAAAAGCCATGAAGCACTTAAGAAGTCTGGTAGTGATGAGCTGAAGTGCAATTAAACAAGGATTTAGAGCAGGCATGGCCCCCTAAGCTGGCAGCCCCCCAGCACTGCTGATGTCCATCCTTAGCAGGTCCCTGGGCTCGTCCAGAAATGAGCCCTCACCTCCATTTCTGCCAGTGCTCAAAAGCAGATGCCAGTAACAGTGCAGCGAGAAGACGTTGGTAATTATATTCAGGTTGAATTAGGAAAGCTAACACGGGATTCAGCTTAACTAAGCAACTGGGAGGGGTGTGAGCATACTGGTGCCAGTCAGTTGGTTTTGTGTGAAGCAGATGTTCTCAAACATGGGCAGGTGGTTGAGGGGCTGCGGCAGGTTAAGCCAGGAGTGGTGGTTGGTAGAGAAGTGCAGGTGGGTGGAGAGGGAACCCATCCCACCGTGGAAGAGCACAGATCCAGCATCTGCAGGACTGCGGCCGGACCTGGCGCCAGGCAACAGCTTAACTATCCTGAAGTCAATAATAGTAATTGGGAAAAAAAAAACCATCGCTGGCGATAAAGGTGACATAGAAGTGTGTTCTTTACCTTGGGAAAACAAAGATCAGGTGGTGAAGCTGAAGTTGGGCAACTCCAGTGAGGATCCAAGGACACGTTTCTTACAACAAGGGTGATTTCTCTCTGGGAGATGTTGGGGAAGAAAGGGTTGATTCTCCATGTGACCGTTTTAATCCCAGATTTAATCCCAAATGCTTTCTTGAGCAGAAGCCTCAGTCAAACTCGAGTTTTGGACTAGAAAAATCAGTAACTGAGAAGAGCTCAGCGGATAGAGAGGACAAGAGAACTCAAGACCCCTCTGACTTTAAATTCTATTGGGGAAAAAAAGAAGAAAAGAAGAAAGAAAAAGAACAACCTCAAAACCCCCCTCAGAGCTGCCTCAAAGTTGAAAACAACTGTTACACTAAATAGACGATCTCTTGCACTCAGGGTGCTTCTTTCCCCTGCACTCGCTTGGCAATAAAGTACCGCTGGATAAAACTGCGGGTTCCAGAGTGTGTATCTGCTTTCTGAGAGACAAAGGAAGACTTTTAAAATGTTTGGTTTGAAGTACAATTTATGGTGAGGATTTTGGCTGAAAAATGCATCCGTACACTGAAGAGCGGATGGAAGACCCAGTGGGCAAGAAAGCAATAAAAATATCATTGTGATATCCCTAACTCAATAATCAGCTCTCCCGGTGAGGGAGCAGGGTTTGGGCAGAGGGAGTGCGGTGCGCGCTTCCCTCACGCGAGCGCGGGTGGCTCGCCAAAGCTCGTTAGAAAAATCAGGCAACACAACAGGCACAGCTCCCTCGCCGCGGGTGTGTTGTCTTGCTAAGACAATCCGGCTGAGCCTGGGCAGGATCCCTGCCCACGTCCCCTGCCCACGTCCCCTGCCCACGTCCCCTGCCCCCCTCCCCTGCCCACGGCCCCTGCCCACGTCCCCTGCCCACATCCCCTGCCCACGTCCCCTGCCCACGTCCCCTGCCCACGTCCCCTGCAGCATCCTGCAGCCGGAGCGCCCAGCACCAGTGCCACCGCAGCCTGCGCAGTGCCACGGCGGTGGCGTCTGCGGCACCACCGACTGCCATGGGGGCTTGGGGTGGGACGGGGCCCTCGCACGGTGGGCCCCTGCCACTGGGCAGCTCTTTCATCTACTGCACCTTAAAACACCACGACTGAAAGTGCACCGATCTGAGTTAATTTTCAACCTTATCAGCTACGTAAGGGACAGAAAAAAGAGAATAGCTTAGGAGCTTTGTGCTCGCAGACTTCTTACAGGTTGGGTAAGGACACAGACTATTAATGAATGCTGAAATATTTCTTTTTAAATGAGGAAAAAAAGGTGTGTGTGGGTTAAAAACATATTTTAGTCCCCCAGTGAAAGCATGACAGCAACAATTTATAATTTTCTGCTGGCCAGTTCCCTCAATATTTCTCCCTTGCTGCGCATCCCTCCTCTCCCTCTCCCCCCACATCCATCCTCCATTTCCCGGTAAGTTCTCAGCACGCTGGCTCGAGCCTCATGTGAAATGGTGGTGCGCGGAGGGAAGAGAGGAAGAAAGGGAGGAAGAAAGGCGCTATGATTGGGAGGGCAGGGGAAAGAGAAAGATTGAGAGAGACAGAGAGAATGTCAAAGCTCAAGTCTGGCATTTGCCTATTTAAATTCAATCATGCAGCCCTTGCCGAGCTGGAAATGGATGGCCTGCGTTATGAATTTCTGATCAGACGGCTGATAGGTTATGAGCGGGGACATAATCCCATTGAGAAAGCCTTTTTTCCCAAGCAAGGGCAAGCAATAACTGCCCTTCAGAGATGGCTCTTTGCTTTGCCCTTTTTATAATTTTTTCGTTTTCTTTAAAAAAAAAAAGTCCAAATAAGCATTTTTATGATGATAAATGTGTAATAATGATTCATTCTGCCTGCATCTGAAATGGGATATGACTTCGCAAGGCAGACATGCGCTCAAAATAAACTGCCATATTTTTTTCTTTTTTAAACCTAATTAGAATTCTCTCCTCTCAGCTCATTTTGTACCAACAGTAGTGATCTAAAAAGAAAGTGAAAGGAATGAACACATGCATTGAGACCGGTATTTTTAATACCCTGCAGGGTTTTTAATGTTTTATAGTTTGCGTTTTTTAACATGATGTGTTTACATAAAAGGATTAAAAAAAAATTTCCTTCAAATGGCAAGAACTACTGGCATATAGTAGGGGCAAGCCAGAAATTATTTTAAAAGCTGATGTTTTCTTACTTCTACCCATGTGACACCATTCAGTGTTGCTTTGTGTTATAGTGAATTAATCAAAATAGCAGAGGACACTGGAAGATTTACAGTAGCCAAATTCACCAGCAAGGGAGAGCACGTACACATACAGCAGCGTGCTGGTAGTGTATGCCAGCACTGGGGCCTTAGAAAGCACTCACAACTTTTGTAGTCTTCAGAAGCAGAAAATAAGGAGTTTGCTATTTAAAGTTCAAGATATATGGGCTGAAACACCTGCCCCAGTCTGCAAGGACTGGAAACAGTCCCAGGGGAGAAGGACATCATCCCAGAACTGCATTAACGGGGAGGACGCCTGGTGCGACTGAAGCTTCTGTGAAGAATCAAAATGGAAAAAATAATGTCTGTAGGCACAGGGGGAGGGAGGGAAGGGCAGAGAAGCACCTTGGTGGTGGTGCTGAGCAGGAACTTGCTCTTGGAGCTGCATCTCTAACGTATTTGAAACAGCAAGGAACATCAGTGAAATACTTGGCTTATGTGAGTAGTTTGGAAAAGAAAGTATCAGAGAACACAGCTGTCCTCTCCAGCAGGTATGAGTCGGGAATGAAAACCTAACAGTGGAGAAACCAAATTAACCAAGGTGTGCACGTTGTTTAATTACAACAGAAGACTAGGAAAGATTTTAAACATAAAGCTAAGTCCTTGTCACATCATTTTAGCCCAGTACCACCTATGAGGTGACTTAGGCTGCCACAAGGCTCTTGCTCAGGAGCAATGCCCAGCCTCGTCCATGAAGATCTCACAGCCACACTATGTTCAAACCCTCCAGGATGTGAGCAGGGGAGACCTGTGTTCCTCACCAGCGAGCCCCCTGTGTGTGCCCAGCAAACCGCTAGAACCCTCCTAAAACTGGGATCACAGGTGTGCCGGTGACACGGCTGGCTAGGAAAACACCAGCTGGTACCCATGGGGAAAGCTGAGCCACGAGCCGATGGAGACAGGACAGCAGCAATCAGCTTCTGCGTGCAGCTCCTACATCATCTTTCCTGCAGCTGCACCTTTTTGTTTATAGGTGCACATTTCAGTACGGGTAGTATTTTCAAAGAAGATGGTAAAAACATGAGTTACAATTATGCCTCTTTTGATAGAAAGGTTTTCTGTAATTTGGTGACTCCGTGGTGTCTTACACAAAGTTAGGTGATATTCTCACAGCAGCATCCCGCGGGTACAAGGTACCACCTCCGTGGAGGGCACCGTGTCCATAGGCAAGTTGTGACTGCAGAAATTATGCGCACAACTTCCTACTTCTGTTCCTGTTTCATTCATATTTTTCCCTACTAATGTACTCTCATATCAACAAATCACCTTAAGTAAGCAAAGAGATTTTTTAATTGCCGAGTTGTTCCCAAATGAGAGCTTCAGGGCTCTGGTGGCAGTCAGGCTGAAGCAGTTCCAGGCAAGTCTGGGGCAGGCTGAGGCACAGGCACCGCTGATGGGAAGCCCAACACATGGCAGAAAGAACATGAGACACATCGCATGCCACATCACTGCATTTCCTCCTTGATTTAAGCTGAAGGTGGCTGTTAACATAAAACAAAAGGTGCTGTCTTGGTTCGTACAGTGCCAGGAGTGCCTTGGAAATAGAGATGGAAACTGAAACCTAGGCTGCAAGGTCTTCAAGGCATTTCTGTGAGGAGTTCTAGGTTTGCTGGATTCATTTCCAGATGTGGCTTTTGCTTTGTGCACCCCATATAACACCACATCTCTCTTGCACCACCCTATTGGCAGCCTGCAAGGGATAGCACAGACTGACACGGGGCAGGCTACAACGTCTTCTTTCACAACAGCCTTTTTTTTTTTTCTTTCTCTTTTAAATATATTAAATTGTGTTAATTTTGCCTGTGTTCAATTGCCAAAGGTATATGCAAGAAGGAAAAACCAGGAAAAAAAGTAAAGCGCTTTTGTACCCTCCTGACAACAATATAACTGCAAATGGTTTATGACATTTCACACACACAAAATGAGGGTCTCAGGAATCCCCTGCAAAAAGGCATTTTTCCTGAGGAATGCAAAAAAGCTGATGAACCAAGTAGTTTCCTACTCTCATATGCTCCAAACAGTTAATTTTGTTCAGTGTCCTCACACTGAAATGGGCAAGAAACCTCACAGCTGATAATTACGAAATAATGTGGCCACAGGGGAGTTTCCTCCCCATTACCATTGGTTAGGGATTGTCTTATGTCCTGGAGCAGTAGAATTTTGATTATTTAATTGAAATTATATATATTAGCATGGGTGTTCTCGTTAGCCATAAAATAAAACATCTAATATTTTCAATCTTGTTGATCAACATCTTGTGGCAATGACTTCCAAGGGCTAAAAGCATATCATGTGAAAAGACCATTGTTTAAACCTGCCACCTTTTGGTGTCCCTGCCACAAAAAGAAAGGAGTGGGAACAAATAACTGCCTATTTGCCTTCTTTATTTCTTTGTATGTCACATGGAGAATAAAAAAATTGCTGTAACTGAGGTAGAAAAGTATTGTCAATTAATCCAGCATGTCACATCATTACTTTTGAATTAAAGTTTCTAAAAAACTTTTATCTTCCATTACCAGATCTTACCTAAGTGTTGATAGTTTGCAGGTCTGATCAGTTCCCAATGCCCAGGTAAAACTCCAGAGAGGTTTGATTTTGGTTTTTTATTATCTGTGTTCTAATCAGATATGGGAGTTCCTAAGCTGGTGATTAAAAATGCTGCCACTTATATTTGCAATATCAGCTTTACTATTTATTTGATAAATCAAAAATAGAGGTCAGCTAAAGAGGCAAACCTACAATAATGAAGCATCTTCTTGCAAAAAGCTTTTAGTGGTTTCTTTAACTTATCATTAAATTTAAACTAATTTTTCCTAGTTTTCACTTCTGCAGTTAATAACTTTTATATAGCAATCCTATAATTACATTAACAAAAAAGCAAATTTCCCCCATTTCTCACAGCATTACTAGTATTACAGCATTAATGGTATATTAACCAGTAAAACTGCAAATTAAGTCAACTCATCTTCCGCTGATAGGGCATGAATTTGTAATTTAGGCGGGTTTGAAGTTTTCAGTGGTTTTTTAACTATTATCAAGCTTCTGCTTTTCCCAGTGTAACAGTAAAACCCACACAGGAGTCATTTTCACATTCTAATCACCATACAGCACTCTTCATCTGTTTCCCGAAACACAGCAAACACGGCAAGTGTTCCAGCGGAGAGCGAACCAAGACATTCAGCTCTGGACACCAGACGGGACAGGGAGAGGTGGTGACACACCGAAAGGTGGCCAGTGACCAGGGCCACTGTAGCACATAGCCTCCTCCAGAGAAGACTTCTGGTAAGTGTCTTTCTCTACAATTGCCCTTCTTAGCCAGTGCGCACCCTCAATATTCCCGTCACGTCCATCATGTGCTACCCTCAGGCTCACGTGCTGTGGAACATGTCACTGGAAGCACTGCCTCCGCCAGCAAGGTCAGTCCCAGGCAACCAAGCCAAAGCCGCTAGTGCAGCAGAGCTGGTGGGACATCTCCTTGAGCCCCACCTGTGCACGCACCCACGCACACCCACCCCAACAGCCTCAGTCACACAGAGCTACAAACCCAAGTCAATAAACTGCTACTGAAGGGGCAGGGGAAGCGTTTGTGAGCATCCAGTGGCTCCAGTGCCCCTGCATGTGGCACCCGCAGCTGCAGCCCTCGCATCCCAAGGCGCACTGGGATCCTTGCTCGACCTTTAGCGCTCTCGAGCCAAGGAGGAGAGGGACAACCCAAACTCAGGATTAAACGAACAGAATTTCAATAATCACTTTGACAGTCAAAAACGTATCTTTGGAATATTAGACTTATGCAGTGTGAAGGAAACATCAGAAGTGTTCCATTCCAGACACATAAAGGCTTACCGAGCTAGTGAAGCACAACAGAAACACTCAGTGACAAAGGACATCACAGCCCTTTATAAACTGAACTGGTGGTTTCCCAAATTTAATATGCATGAACAGTGCATGTGAGTCCTCTTAAATCCAAGTACCAAACCCTGCCTTTTTAATAAATCTCACCAGTACTACACTATTAGACATGGGATTAAAACTAATCTATCAATCCCAAAACCAAGCACAGAGTGGATTAAAATGCAAAACACATGAGAGTATGAAGATGCTTAATGCTAAATAACAAACATTTCAATCACAGAAATCATTTTTATCTTCTTGTTTATGCTAAGTAGATACTATTAGGCTTAATATCTGTATTAACACAAGTGGGGGAAGAAACAGTTTTAAGGAGACCTAAATACTTGAATGCTACTGTATAGCTTGCAAGCAGCAGCTCTCTTGTTGAAAGTGAGTACACCATGGCGTTTAAAATAATTGTTTACTCTCCGAGGCCAGCTCAATGGTGCTTGACCTTTTTCTATTTTTTTAACCCAAAGTAATGCACCCATAGGGTCTTGAGAAAGACAGAACTTAAACCTGTTATTTGCATCGTAATATCTGAATATCGCATTACCCCTAACTCTGGTTGTCACAAATGTTAGTCACATACCCCGATGTTCAGTGCCGCTTGTCAACAAACTGTGGTTTGGGGTGGGTTTTGTTGCGTGGGGTTTTTTTAAAGGAGTAAATGAAAAAGAGTTCATCCTACCACAGCATAAATATGATAAGCAAAGATGTGGAGAGAAGCGTGGAACTGTGTTTGCCTATATGAAACAGGGGAATGGCCAAATGTGATTCACACAATGGCTCCCAGTTCACCCAATAATTCACTTTATCATTGTCACTCCAAATTCATATTGATGGGGTGAGCCCCCATTCTGGGATTGTACACAAGCAGCGTGAAGCTATACATTATATCTGCATTTGTCCATCTACCTTGCAGAGATAAGGACTTGGGAGCATTGCAGCCAGCTGTGTCAGGAGAAGGCACTCTGTGTGTCACTTCATACTTTGAGTGCTGGGAAATGCCCAGCGTTTGCCTGAATTCACCTGAGAGCATCCAAAACCTGCAGAACTAGACCATGTTCAGTGGCATCCAAGCAAAAATTACCCACTGAATCAATGATTTCAAATCAAATTGTATGATAGGATATGAAACAATACCCACCAGGGATCCGTCTGCAATCACCATCACCCTCATTTCACTTGTAGGCATATCAGGTTGTGAACTGATGTCTGCAGATGTGAAAGCTGGTGCATTAACCCAGTGGTATTATCACCAGCAGAATGTATAATGAGGAGAATGAGAGTGGCTGGTCTGTGTGTGAGGATGGATAATGTCACACAGGTTCAGGCTATCTAGCTGGAGAGGGAGATTTGGTGATGGGGCGGGGGAGGGGGAAGGGGCCGAGGGGCCGGTCCGGTCCGACCTGGGGTCCGTGCCCGGTCCGGGGTCGCGGGTCCCGCCGCCATGACGCTCGCCGTCTTCTTCGGGTGCACCTTCATCGCCTTCGGGCCGGCGCTCGGCCTCTTCCTTTTCACCATCGCCCACGACCCGCTCCACTTCCTGCTGAAGTTTAGAGGCAGCAGAGCATCATCATCCTCATCATCCATGTGCATATGTGTATATA
>JAVJGJ010000033.1:22425325-22436474 GCA_035590215.1 Microhierax caerulescens | reverse complement strand
GGAGGGGGAAGGGGGGGGGGGAGGAGGAAAGCCAACCCCTGCCCTCGCCTCAACAACACTGACTTACAATGATGATGATTTGTCCACGGGGTCTTGCTTTTG
This sequence comes from Microhierax caerulescens, assembly GCA_035590215.1. Taxonomy (NCBI): domain Eukaryota; kingdom Metazoa; phylum Chordata; class Aves; order Falconiformes; family Falconidae; genus Microhierax; species Microhierax caerulescens. Next base: position 22,436,372 of record JAVJGJ010000033.1, on the reverse strand, counting down.
GTGTGGCAAGAGGCTACGGTGCTATTTCAGCTGAAAAATGCAGAGAAGTCGCACTCTTCTTGTTTGTCTTTGCCTGAGCGGCTAAACATTTTTTTTGAAGTGTCATCATTCACTAGTTACTGAAGTCCTTTCCACAGCAGCGTACATCCTTATTGGAAAGCCTGAAATAAAGATACAAGCATACTATTTTTTCTGAGCGTGAGACAGTTAAATAAACAGATCTATGCTGTCGCAATCTCTTAATTTTAGCAGGTCACAAATTCAAGAAAATAAAAAGGGAAGGAGCAGCAGTTTGACAGTTTCTACATGTATTGGAAACATCGGTATTTTATTTCACAATAAAGTAACAAAAACAGCGAGCACACCCCCTCAGCTCATTTGTTTGAACAGTTACATTGCATTATCTGACTACAGCTCAATTTTTACCTGCCGGTACCCTCCATACTGCCTGTGTCTGCGTCATCTTAACACACAGCATAAGCATACCATTTATGTGTATTGACAGCATAATGGAAAAAAGCATGACCGTCTAATTTCACAAATGAAGGAATGTACATAAGTAGCTTCTATCCATCTCCCTCTCCCCTAAGGGAACTGCTGCACCTCTCCCCTGGGTGCAGGAGCTGAGTGTACAGGCCAGGCTGCGCTGGGTGTCCTCCCCATCCCCCTCCAGATGCACCCCAAGCCCTTGCTCTGCCCCTTTTCCCCTGCTTGTGGGCAGCATTGCTCCCCGGCAGCTCTCGCCCCCCAAATGCCCACAGCGGTTCAGTTCTGTTATTTAAAGGCATTTTCATTTTCCCCACTTAATATAACACTCGACACCAAAGATGCCAAGAAGGAGGTGAGAAGTCAGGAACATTACAAGTAAACAGCTCACAGTTGTTAGAAAAAGCTGTACAAAATAAATTAATGACAGTAATTAATCAGTAATTGTGGAAGCACTCATTAAAATGCTATTTGGAGAGAGGAAATACCTTTGGCAATCATAAAATACCTGGGAAAAAAATCAGTCCATGGCAGCGTAGGGTTCAAAGAAGAAACCCGTGTGCAGAAGGGAAGGGAAGGAAAAGTGGCAGAAACATTTTGGAGTGCAGAAACTATTTTAACCTACATAGCAGCTCTGGATCAACTGCTGGAGTTACCTAAAGCTCCCCTCAGCTTCTCCCAGTCAGTTCCCAGTGGTAAACAGGCAGGAGCTGCTGTTGTTATTTCCCCTTTTGGTGCCTTTCCTCAGAAGAAAAGCCATGCGGCTGGGGAGCTGAACAAAACGGAACAGAATAGAACAGTTCAGTGGGAAGGGACCTACAACAATCATCTAGTCCAAGCTACCCGATGTAACTTGAATGACCAGGGCAGATATGCCCACGTGCAAGTCAGGTCTGGTACTGAGACTTTAACTTGGGCTAAGAGAGAATAAAAAGTACTTGTGTCAGCAGTCATACACGTCCTTCAGCCTCCAGCTCCCATCTTCAGGCTTCCCACGCACGCGTGCGGTGCGGTACGAGGCCAGGCATCGCGCAGCCTTTGCAGCCGCGCTGTTTGGAGACCAGCTGCACCGCCTGCACGTTTTGGGTACCGCCATCATTAAAACACGGCGCCACTCAGAAGTGGCCTGTAGCGTTCGCAGGACCCGGATCAGCCCACCCTGGAGCAGGGTCCCTCTCCTCACCCTGGGCTGCCCTAGAACAAAGCGGGGCTAAGGGGACCCTGCACCGTTGTTCGGCAGATCAGAGTGGGTGGAAGTGTAGAGGGGTTTATAAGATTAATTCTTATCTCTCTGGGCAGTGGGTCAAGTCCAAACCATCACTCAACGAACCCTATGGATAATCTCCCTTTATTACTTTCAATCAAACTAAGTGTCTGCAATCTGCAGTGTGTTTACTAATTTACCGAAAGAAATGTAGAGCTTTATTATATAATAGAGAAAATATAAAATAGTCTGGGTAAGCATCCATTAAGTTTTTACATATCTCATTGCATAGCAAAGCTTCTTCAGCCTCGTTGCATTAGCACCCGGCAGCTGTTTGGTGGGTGAAAATTCGCAGAAAGAAGTGGACATTGCACTTGTCCACTTCCTACTTAAAATAAGAGATAAAAATGTGATTAGGATTATATTTGGTATCAAATCTAAAACTTTGTTGTTTGCGAATGTTTAACAAATGCGCTTTTGTGAGAAATCAAATTTCTACTGTATTCTGGTTAATGGAATTCTGCTGCAGCCCCTGGACAAAACAATGTAAAGCTGCCTGGATTGTGGAAATCATTCTCCTCCAGTGATGGATAATATAGCATGAGGTTTTGCTTGGTTTGATTAATTTCAGAATATTGCAGAGAAGCTGCATAATCCCTAAGATAGCACAGAAAAGAAGGAAGACATGATGAAGTAGGATAAAAGCGCGTAGTAATGAAGCACAGGCTGTTTCATATATTATAGGAAAGCTCACAAACTCATGGGTTTTTGGCAAGTAGCAACCACAATAAGGGGCGACGCTGGAATGTACTTTTGCTTATGCAATTACATTATATGATCTGAGCAGGGGTATTTTGAAAGCAAAAACCTGCTAAACATTTCCACGGCTGCAACTGGAGACAGAACAGAAATAGAAAATGCACATTTCCTTTTTTTGTGTTCACAACGGCTATTATTTATACAAGTACTGAATATGGAAAAGGTTCTGACAAATTTACAGTGGTGTTTAGATGGATGAGGATGACGAATGATGGATGAGGGAGGCAGAGGATTCCCTTATTAAAGCATCAAATCTTTCCCTAAATATCAAACAGACATCTTAGCCTCAATTGCTTGACTCATACCAAAAATTACGCAAACCAATGAAGTCATATTTTGCTTCTTGATAAAAACTGGAAATTTGTCTTCCGTTATGCATTAATTTCTACTACATAACTTCACATTTGTTCTTATTCTGTGCTTTATACCTATTTGAAATATTTATTTATTTTGAAGAGAAAAAAAAAAAAGTCAAATGTAACAATACAAAAAAACCCCAATACCCAACAAAACATAAATGAATTTCAGTACCAATTAGGCAATTTGCATAATTAAAAATTGCTCTCTTTGGAAGTCTTGGGAAATAGTTCCAGCATTACAGCCCACAGCAGCCTTTGCCAGTGCCCCTCGAGCAGAGCCATAGCTGCTGGGGAGCACAGCAGAGCCTGCCGGGATGCAGCCACGCTTATGCTGGCCTTGAGCACGCCAGCATGGAGACAGTATGGAGGGGGAGGGAAAAATATACCTTTCCTCCTGGGGTGATTTTATTTTCTGCGCGGACCCAGCAGGGCTGTGCTGGCATCCCGTGTGCTGACAGGGACAGGTTTGCCACCTTCCTCCCCACAAACTGCATTTGTGAAGATGGATGCTCGACCCAGGGGTCATCACTCTCCAGCTCATGCTTCTGTACCTGGCCCAGTGCAGGGTGAAACTGCAGGAACCACCACACAAGTCACTACTATGGAGCATCCCTTTGTGACAGGGGCCAAACCATCAGTGAGAATTAATAGTTCTTTGACAGCATCACTTGATCTGGTGTAGGATCGGGAATAAAATAAATATATAGGCAAAGAAGGTAATGAAGCTTCAGTCAGTTTTAAAACACACCAGATGCTTCTGGCCCAAGACAAAACAGAGCAAAGATGTCTTGCTTGGTTGTGCTGCGAGAACTGCACAGGCAATGGCAAAGCGAAAAACCAGAAAAACTAAAATTCTTGAGATTCATTGAAAGCATTAAGAAGGAAGAGGCAGGCCCAAATCAGCAATGTGCTAGACCAGGGGGTTGCTAGCTAACAGGCAACTGAAGCTATGTTCAATTCCATGATGGAAAATAATTTTTTTAATTCCAGAAAAAAAATGTTAAAAGTAGTTGTTAGTGGGTCTCAGAACAAGCTTCATTGCTCAGCTTCAGTCCTGCAGATGCATCATTTTAGTTTCAAAATGTTCAATCCAAGGAAGTACGAATGTATGCACCAACTATTACAAGTCCATCAGAAAACACCATATGGACGTGATACTGCATCAAGTAAGGCAAGGAGCCCCGAGCAAGCAGAGAGCAACCACCAAGATTTATGCCTGCAGCCCCTTACCCCACCTTTGAGAGTTTCATAGGTACAGACAAAATTTAAAAGGTGTCTACATTTAAAATGTGTTTTCTACATTGTAAAAAATTGCAGTTTAAAAGTAAAGATGAACAAACCCACTTTTCATACAGCTAGGGACAGTCTGATTCTTTGGGTACATACTCATTTCCCAGTACACCCACCCTATTTATTAATTTCAACCTGTCTCTGTATTGCCTTAAAACCTACCCCTTTCCAACTGCACATAGGAGGCCAAAATGAAGGAAAAAAACCAAAATAATCAACCCAAAAAATACCAGAACTGCACATGCCCCTGTTGCATTGAGAAGTAGGAAACGGAGTCATGGGAGCAAAGAGCAATCCTAACCTGGGCTCTCAAAGTTCTCCAGAGAAATCGGCACAAACAGCTGACTTTCCTTGTCACCATCACTGATGCCGATGGCTGTGTACACCTGGGGCAGCAAAAACTGAGAGCACAGCAGGGAGAAAGCATTGCCTTAAAGCCTCCCCCCATTTTCTGGCTTCAGCTCGCAGGTGAGCAGCCACTGCCCTAACATTCAAGCCACACTGCTGCTGCTGCTGCATATGCTGGAAGTGCGGCCACCTGAGCACCAACTGTCCACAGGGGACAGGGCAGACTGAGGGACCATCCCTGGTGCCAGGCAGGGAGCTGCAGTCCCAGGGCCAGGCGCAGGATGGGTGCCCGGAGCACCAGGAGGTGCCTGCCCAAGGCTGGGAACAATGGTCCCCATGTCAGGCTGATACATCCTCCCTGCCCGCCTGGGACTGACCAGGAGCAGACTCAGCAGTTTTCTTCCTAAAAGAATGTTTGCATTTTCCTTGATTATCAAAAAATCAGTGGTGACTCACTTTAAATGAAGACAGACGGCAATAAAAACACTTCTGCTGCTTGCTCATTCCCACGTGCCCGCATCCCTTGCCCGCCGTCTTACCAGACAGGTTCCTGCTCCCCGCTGCAGGCGCAGGCTCGCTCTGACCGCTTGCAGCACGACTGGTGGTGTTTAGCATTTAGAAGTAGTTCAAAGAGACAGATACACATCGATCTAAATTTAAAGCATCTCACTAACCCTTTGGATTGTAATGAGCAGTTATTTATTAAGGCACAAAATTCTGTTCTGTGCTATTAACAAAAATAAAAAAAAAAACAAACCAAACCCTAAGGAATTTTCATTACTGAAATATCTTAATACATGACTTTACTGATGTGAGTGGTTCCTTTGAAGTCAACAAGACGACTCACAAGTGTAACTGTTTGCGGGATCAGACACTTAGTTTATCATTTTTAAGTTCTGCTTCAGCATGATGAAAGTATTTCAGTGGCACAGATCAGAGCCTGTGCAGCCCACCGAAGAACTAACTTTTTAGCAGAGGCTTAACGAGGAAAGGAGAAGCACCCCATGTACTTGAGCGAGAAGAAGCTTCTAGGACTGGGGGAGACACCAGGGAAGGTGTGGAAGCGTAGAGAGGTGACGGCAGCTCCAAGCAGCGGAGCAGTTGGGAACACATTGTGCAGAGCAGAGCAGCAACCTGAGCTTTGCGGCAGTGCAAGAGGAAACCTGAAGAAACTTGAAAGGTAGAAATGGCAAGACCAAGTAACAGGGCAGGCAGGGATGTGGCTGCTGTCTTTGGGCAAGGCTCAAAGGCAAGAAGTTACCAGGATGGGATGTTAGAATTCATAAGGCTGAAATACTGTGGCCAGAAAAGCCAGTACATTAGGATAATATGGGAAAATAATGGGTAACGCATGTATATTAAGTATTCTCAGCTATAATGTACGGTAGCGACCATCCTATTTCAAAAACAGTATTGCATAATTAGAGGTGATTCACAGCAAACCATCAGGAATGATTAGGGATATGGAAAATCTCTCACATGACCACAGATTGAAAGACTTTTTTTTTTAACCTTAACTAGGCAATAAATAAGAGGAGACATAATAACAGCATATAACATAATGAATAACCTACAGGGGGTACATCAGCTGCTTCTGGGCTATCTCATAACACAAGTACCTGGGCATCCTCCATGAAATTAAAAGGTGATGCATTCAAAATCAATAAGGGGAATTTCTTTCCACAAATGCAAATTAAACTTGGGAACTCCCCGACACAGAACACACCAAGCAGAGGAACACAGATGCAAGAATGAAATAGACATTTATGCCAATATTAAAAAAAGCCAGAATTATAGTAGTTAATGGTAATTAAAAAAACCCACCCACCCACCCCCCAAAAAAAACCAACAAAACCCAACTCTTACAAGTTGAGGTTTAATTCACTTCCTAATTACAAAGAATCAAGAGGAAAAATAGTACATGTGCAGACAGTTGCACATGTCTTACTCGACATCTTTTGTTCCTTTTCCTGAAGCATTTGATCTGTTAATGCAGGACAGAGTGCTATGGTAGGGGAAGAAGAGGCGGATGCTGTCAGCTCCCCAGTCATGCCTTTCTCTACCAGAGAGCATACACACACCCCAGAAAAAGGAAGACAAAATAAGAATCCTCATTCTCACTCCCAGATATGTGTGCAGAGCTGATGACGTTCAGCCACCACCCAAGGCAGGGGTTCCAGGCTGGGGGCTGGGCACTGCCCTGCCGCCGTGGTGCCTGGGAGCAGCAGCACACTCGCACTCTTGTTTTCCCAAAGATTTAGCATTCCTCCTGCCCCATCCCACATCCAGATTCCAGGAAAAGGAGACGACAGCCTACACCAGTTGGAAGTTATGAGAGTTAAAAAAAAAAGTACATATTATATTTACTATTCTGTCTTTTTATCATATTATTATTTATTTTATCGTATTATTATGTATTTATATCATACATTTATGCATGTAAAGAAAAGCTCTCCTCCTGCAGCCCCCTTTTTCTGTAAACACAACTCCGTGCGGAAGATGCAGGGGTCATGGCTCAGCTTTATGCCTGGGACAGAGGACAAACCCTGCCGCCCCCTGTGCCTTGGCAGCGGCGTCAGTGCAGCAGAGTGGGCGATGGGCGACGGGAAGGGTCACTCCCTGCAGTGCCCGCTGCCCACCGGCCACGTGCCGTGGGCCACGGTCCCATCTCAGCTGCAGTGCCCTGTACGACCAAGCGCGCCCTGAGCTGGTAGAGGAGGCGGCTGCAGCCATCCTGTTTCCCATCACGGCAGCTCGCCTTCCCTCTCGGCCTCTCCTGCCACCTCAGATCCCTGGGCAAAGCCAAGCGCTGGGCTCACCAGCCTCCCCAGCAGCACTGGTCCACCAGCAAAGTGCCTCTCGACACCCAGCCCCCTGCGCTGTCTCCTTGCCCCCTCCCGGCACCCTCCAGGCTGAAGCCTGCAGCTCTGTCACATACTTATTATTCCGAATGCTGATGAGAACGCAGAAGGGTTATTTTGCACCAACACCCTCACAGAAATGATACCAGAGCTTTGCCTTTTTTTCCAGATGAGAGCTAAGCACCATCAAAACCCCAGAATGCTAAATGTGTAATGTATGTGCTCCTTTCTTTCCAAAGCCCCATTAGCTCTCCATTAAGGTTCACACATGCACTGACTTTACCTTCAGACCACTAAGCTGTTGGTAGATTTCAGTCTTTAAAACACTCCCATGTTTTCCTCTTAGCTACAGAGTTACACATGCAAACCCTCCAGATGAAAAGCCTGCAGACAGCACAGGTCTTGGGCTTCTGGGCTCAGCATCCCAGGAAATGGAATCCACATGAGAAAACATCCCCTTAACTGCCTTTTTATTAAATCTTGTCAGAAAGCATTTTCTCCCTTTTTTGTGTGTGGGGAAAAAAAACCAGTCCATTTACAAAAGTAATTGTTTGGCTCAATTTAATCAAAAATGCAAAAAAAAAAACCAAAAAACCCAAAAAACTCCTTTCAAGAATTAGTTGTTTTTCATGTTAAAGGTCAGAGATTTTCAATCAAGACAGATATTTAGGTGAAAAATTCCATTTCCTCACAACACCATTTTTAGCTGGGAAAAAAAAGTGGAAGCTCCCCCCCCCCCAATAGCTTTTGCTCCTCAGCTTAATTAGCTTTATTTGTTTTCCTCATGTCACCAGCACACGGTGCAGGACTCTGCCAACCTATCCCATGTCCCGTGATCGTACGGGCAACACCAACATCACCACCGTGGTCACTGAACACCAACACATGCACTGGGATATACGAGCCTTAATGGTGATGTGAAATTTTTAGAAGTGCCTTCGGATTGGGAGTCATTCACAGTTTCACTCTCCCAGGAAACAGATAGCTTATCTGGGTCTCAGTAAGGCAGATAATTGTATTTTCAAGTTGCCACAGTTGCATATGGCTTCTCAATACCTGCCCATGTGTTTCATGTGCTCCTGTATGCCTGCTGCGTGCCTGTGAAGGTAAAGTACCACGAGCAAATATACTCAACAACAGTGACACGTGACTACACAAAAGAACGATGAACCCTTATTCAAACAACAGCTTGGAGGGGGTGCGGGGGGGATCACCTATAGGTAAATTTTGGGTTGGTTGGTTTTGCTTTTGTTGTGAGTGATCTCAACCCCCAGAATGAACCTCTGCAAAAATATAGCTGTAAGAAAAGCTAGATAAGATATAACATGTACACCCATCAGCTTCTTAATGGTCTGTGCCAACATTTTTGCATGGAAGTCAATAATATTCCATGAGGTTTGTGGGTGGTTTTTTTTTCTAGTGGATTTAATTTTTTACAGAAAAAAAAAAAAAGTTATAAATAAATTATTAGTTGGGTAAAGCTGCATTTGTTCTTAAAGGAGAAGAGGATCAAAGTAAGGCAGCGTGAAGGAGAAGGCAATAGATACACCTAGAATAGACTGCAAACTCTTCTTTCATTACTGCACCTGTTAGAGTAATTTTTAATTATTTTTAACCTCATATTTTTATAGTTTAAGTCTCTAATAAATCACATTTACTTCCCCTGGGTGATGTGTTTTGATATCTGTTTGTTTATTCATTTTAGTGCCTGAATGGTGGCGATAGAAAAACCTTTCCATAGTATATTTAACATGCAGAGTCTAGAAGGAAACCTGCAGTCCTCATAATATTTCTGAAATTAAAATAAAGAAAATATCTCCTCTTCTATTTGCCTTGAAGCAGCCAGAAGCTGCGGCTGTTTGGCTCCTGCTGCACACCTCACCCCACACCCAGGCGAGTGGGCATTACCCCACCATCACCCCAACACCCCACTCGCACGGGTGGAAAGAGGCATTGCTGCACGGGAGACCAGGGCTGTGGGTGCACGAGCCCTGTGCAATACATACAGGCTGTGTTAACGATGCATGAAAACGTACTTGCAATCCATCTAAACCATCTAAATTACAATTTATGCAGCAACAGGACAAATCATAACGGTGAGAAGAACAACCCGCTGCAATGTAATGAGTGGGAAGCTTCTCCATGGCTTCAGGCAAGTGACCTGTCTGCTTTGTACTTCCAGCCGTGGAGAGCACCGGCAGCTGCTGAGAGAGAAGGGACTCGACTTCACCCATCCCCAGTTTCCACCTTTGCGGCTACAACTCATGGTGACTTGGGAGAAGCTGGCTGGGACCTGCGACGACCCAGTCTTGCTGCCAGTTCAGAAACTGCCCTTCATTTCATGGCAGGATCACTGCGGGATCCCTGAGCGTCGGCCTGGAGGAAGGCACGACGGCTCAAGCAGTGCGTGTTTTGCTACGGAGATGCAGGTGGAGGAGGTCCAGATGGGACAGCCAAGGCTCGAGACATCTGACCGACGGCGAGAGCAGCACAGCACGCCCAGACCTTTGGCGCCGGATGAGGGAGGAGCTGGCTGGAGGCACCAGCACCCACACAGTAGCAGCTGGCACGAGATAACAGGAGCCCATAGGCTCCTGGCCACTAAATTCCAGTTTTCTTTTTCTATTTTTTTTTTTTTCTTTTTGGTTCTTTTTAGAAGTGGCAAGAGATCAGTTGATGCCTCGTAGTTGCTTCCAATCACACTGTCTGTGATTTCCGTGATCTCCTAAAGCTGAGGAGCTCAGTCCTCATTCAAACAGAAAGTCTACAAGACCACAGAGTGAAAATCACAGGCTGATGTCATGTTTAAGGCCTGGGGAAAAACCTCATGGGCTTATTGGGCTGCCCTAAAAAAAGAAGCGTGCTTCAACGCAAGCTCTTCAAGACAGAAAAACTCTCAACAGCAGTTACGTTTTGTTCTGGATATGCTCTGAGAACACAGAAAAGTAATCCATCTCAAATATTACGGCTTTTCTATAGACAACGCATCCAAAAAGGTTTCTAAATGTAGGAAAACAAGTATATAATTACATAATTAAGCAGATGTACTGCAATTTTTCTTTTATGTTACTCTTTATATTTTTAAAAGGCAACAGGACAGAGCTGCGCTAAAAAGCAATAAAGCACGGGTAATTTAATACTAAATTACATCCATATTGAAAAGTTTACATGAAGTTGAGAGCAGACAGAGGTCAGGTTTTCAACAGGACTGTCTTTAATTGTGGCCATCAGTTTTAGCAATCCAGATCTCTGGATCAAAGACAAATATAATGCGTTTCCTCAACACTGAATAGTGAAAGCAGACAGTAAGCATGGCACTATCTTGCACCAAAAGGTCATAAAAATGATTATCAGAGGGGGAATATGTCTTGCTGTTCAACACACACCTTCACATAACATACTGTATTTTCAATAGCTACATTTTTCTAGCAGATTTTTCAGCATTTGGGAACATAAATTAAAAATTTTACTATTAGTTTTCAGATGCAAAGCAGTTTTCTTGTCCTGTAATAAACATGCCATCTTTGTGTAGGTCTTTTTAATTTTTTTTCCGTTGCTTTCAGTCATACTTTCAGCCCACTAAAACAATTTCTCCCTCCTTAGGGAAGAGATGTGAGCTGAGACAGTTTTCTTTTTTTTTGGGGGGGGGGGGGGGGGGGGAAAAGGAAAAAAAAAACCAA
>JAVJGJ010000033.1:22395025-22425222 GCA_035590215.1 Microhierax caerulescens | reverse complement strand
GTAAGTGGCCACGGGGGACTGGAACGGGATGCTAGCAGACGAAGCATCACAACATTTGCATGCATAGACCACTCAAATCTGCACCAGGAGACTACTTGTGAGAATCCATCTTTTTTCACTTAACAAGATACAAAATATAAAACACATTTGCCTCTTATTAAGCCTCTCTTGTAAGTGGTTCCAGGTCCACCATTTTTAAAGAGGGGGAGAGGGGAGCCTGGATGCTCTCTTGGGAATTTCACAGGAGTGACTGGAGATGAGGTACAGGCTGGGAGCCTTTATTGCTTTTTTTTTAAAAAAAAACCCAACTTTTTTTCCCCCCTTCTCTCTAAAAGCACAGAAGGAATAACATTTCAAATCATTAGCATTTACTTTAAGTAGCACTTTCTTCAACTAAGCTTCCCTTCCTGGCCCTCACCCTGTTAGCACTGCGCCCCATTCTCACACGGAGGAGCTGCCCTGATGGAATTACATTCTGGTTTTTGAATGCAGAAGGTGTTGCTTTTTAAAAAAAAAACTGGCCTCCAAACTGAGGTGGCTGTGAAAGCAACTGTAATCTTGTTTTTCTTTAAAGTGTACTGAGAATAAGGTTCTTGTGTGTATTAGCACCTAGATCTGCAAAGCATACAGCCTCTTAAAGTTCCTTTAGTGGTGTTGGAGTGGTTTCTGGTTTGGTTTAAAAACAAAACACAACACAAAACCACGATCACCCTCTGCTAAAAACAAGGATTCTTAGCAGCCTAAATTCAACTCACAGTCCTGTGTCACGCATTCAGTAGCATTTTCATTATTTCTATGCTTGTTAAATATTAGATGCAATATTAAAATATTGAAGAGAAAAAAGGAGGCTGAAAGCAACTGCTTGAATTTACAACAAAGAGATAGGTGGAGGTGAGTTATGAAAGAAGCCATGAATCCTGCAGGTTCAAGCATGTTACAGAAAACAGTTACGAAATACCCCTCATTCGGTGTTCAAAAAGGAAGGAAAAACAAGTTGCTCCTATGCCTGGAAATTAAGTGTTAATGAGACCTCTTCAGAAATAACAAATCATGTAATTTACACTGCAAAAAAGAATGCATGTTCTCCCTTTCAGTTTGCCCAAAAGGAACCCCGGGGCGCTGGTGCTTTGTCTTTAATACCTAGTATTTCCAAGAACATGGACTGCATTTCTGGAACAGGGCAGGCGTTGTCTTTCACTTCCACATAAAGAAAGAGGCAGAAGAAATTATTTCACAGAACTGTGAAAGGGATGGAAAATAGAGCATCTATCAGAGGAGAGAAAAAAAAACCACCAACAACGAACCCACACCATCTCTGCTACATTTGGCACCAAAAACTTTTCAGTATTTCCAATGCATCTTTCACAAGTCAAGCAGTTGCCACATTTCCCCTAAATCTCCTGGAGACGCGGTTTTGCTCACTAAAGCATATGTCAAACAACCCCTTCTGTGGTGTAATAAGTTCAACAAGAAAGTTCACTTCCTTGGAGCAGCTGTGCAGAAGGTTAAATGCTGAACCCACAGGTAGTTTGTCAGAGCTCAGGAGGTGAGAGGTGTCTCTAATCGGACACACACAGCTCAGAGCAGGAGGTGCATCACCCCCAGAAGGTGTCCTTTGGGGTGAGGGACTCATGGGGCTCTCTGGTCCCAGCCAAGCCCCTCGGCAGGGTGGTGGCACCACCTGACTCCAGCCACTGGGTCACAGAGTCCTACCGTGGCAAGCAGAGGCACACAACATCTCTTTCTCACTGCTTACAGTGGGAGAAGACCCAGCCTACGCAGGGATCTTGTCTCTCACCCCACCTCTGGAAACACATTCACCACCTCACACCACCCAGTGCTTGGCCACCTTGACCACACTGCAGCCAGAGGGACACCCGCTTCTGGACTCCTCACCACTCAAACACGCTCTCCATCATCTCCATCATCATCCGACAGCTGCCCCTGGGCTGACACTCTGGGGTAGCGCACAGCTCTGACTGCCCTGGCAGCGGGCAGCTGCTCCTCCACAGGCACCAGCCGCAGCTGAAGAGGTCCCTGCCAAAAGCTGGTGTGGGCACCTTGTGCTCAGCCCCTCTATGTGCTCCCCACAAAGTGCCGATTCCCTTCCAGGCTTTACACCAGGTCACAGGAATTAAGAAAGGCAAAGACAATTACTAATCCTGGTGGGACACTGCACACCCACTTTTTGTGGCTTTTGTGGTCTAAGCGTAACTCGCATCTCTCCAACCAGCATATGAGCTGAGCTGTGCACGGATCCATGTGTAAGAAGAGAGGCTTTGTGGCAGTCCTACACCTCACGCTTTAGAGAAGCCACGTTTAAAGCATCACGCTCCTGAAGCACTCCCCGCTCCATGCGCCCTGGCTGAGGAGAGCAGCAGCCACGGTGGTGTTGTCAACTCGTTGTTGTCGTCGTTGTTGTTGTCAACTTAACCAAGTCTTTGACTACGTGGTGGTTTTCTGCAGAAGCACGCCCTTTTTGTCTTTAAATGGGTCTCGGCATTGCAGCAAAGGTTCCCAAACACCATACATTATCCCCAACTTTCTCTTCTCAGTATCTTCGTAATACCGTTACCTTTTTAAATACGACTTCAAAACTAGGATTGGCTAAAACTGTCCTGAGAAGCCAAGTTAAAAGACATGCAGGTATGAACTAACAGATAAAAGAGCAGGCTCCAGTCAGCTATAGGTTTCCCTATGACTCTCTCCCATGTGTCATCCCTAAACAGGATCCCATTCAGAACCCACTGCTGGGACTTGTTGCATGCTGGCACTGGCACCGCTCTAAGAGCTCTGGGGCAGGAGGAGGACTGACCTGGGCAGCAGGTACAGGGCTGAGGATTTAATCCCTTTGTACCTCAGTCACCTAATCCATAAAACAGGGATAATGATGCTCGCTAATCTCAGAAAGCTTTAATTGATTATTTGTTAAGATCATCAAGAACTTAGCAGGAAGGCTTTAAAGCCCTGCAAAGTCTATTAATTATCATTAACATTTCTGAAAAAATTATATTACTTTCCTCCTTTTCCTTTGTGCTGTTTCAACCAAGAAAGTTTTGAGATGAAGGTTTTTATTCTTCCTGCTTGATCACATCGCATGCAACACCCCCCAGGCCACATCCCAGCTGAAGTCTTAGGGTACTATTATAATAAGTATAGTTCTAATAGTAAATTCTTCAGACCAAGGTTTATGTCTTTCTATTTATCTCACTGTAACGTAGAAAAAAAAATGAAAACAATATGGCAGAGTCCAATGCTGTGGCTCATGGCAACGAGTGAGGAGGTACTGTATTAAGATGAAGGCAGCGAGGAGAACACGCTAACGTTCCTAGTAGGGGAATTTTAGCTGTAGCTTTTCATTGTCAGATCTTGCAGTGGAGCACAAGCTTCTCTGCATCTACTTCAATGAATGCACAGGTAAAAACAAATTGTGCAAAGTGAAGTGGCAGCGATCCAACCAAGTCCCCAAGTCAATCTTAATGAGGCATTACTATAAAAAACTAAGGCTGTTTATCACTGCTAACACAATGACAATTGCATGTTTATTAATGTAATATATATAATCATATTAAAACCATATGTTTTTCTACACATGGATTCATAGGTTTTTTTCTTTAAGTCACTTGACCCAAACTTCAATTTAATCACACTATAATAATTTTCATCCTTTAAGCTCAAAGGCTTGTTAAAGCACTGACCAGCAAAGCTGCCTGTCCAAGTTTTAGGTAGCCTGAGACAAAGAGCTGACCAGCTGCTTTTTTCTAGTAATTTTTTCTAGTAGTTAACTACTATTGTTAACATATCTGTGCTCTATTCCCCGTTTGAATTTTGGTAATTAGAAGCTGAGCCCTCTGCCATTTGCAGTAGCTTTCTCCATGCACACGCACACAGAGACAGATACACACCAGGAAGGGTTTCACGTCAACTTAACTTATGGGAGAGAAAAAAAAAAAAAATTAAAAAAAAAAAGAGAGAGAGAGAGAGAGAGAGAAAGAAAGAAAGAAAGAAAAAAGCTGATTTCTCTAAAGTGCTTTGGGCAGCTATTTGTGTTTCAAATTTTTGCACTTTTAGACCCAAAGAATGAGCAATGTTGCTTGTCACCAAAGCCTATCTAGCACAGGGCTATTCTGATGCTCTAGAGTGAAGTTTTTTGCATGATTCTGGCAATGATTCTGGCAATGTTTGGTCACACCTGAAAGATTAGCTTGTCTACTATCAGTAAGGAAAGATATTTCACGGCTGATGTATTAGGAGGAAGCATGTCCCAAATTACTTCAATTCACATTTAATCTTTTCACCTCGGGGACCCAAACTTCTCAGAGCAATGGCCAGTGTGGGCTCAGACGGCTGAGTGCAATAATGCCAGAGAATCTGTGCAGAGCGGGAACATGCTGTAACCGTAACCTGCAGTTTGCATGTACATCTACACCGTGCACAGATGAGGGCGGGCGGTGGAAGATCTCATTTTATTATGGCCTCAGGACACCGAGCTAGAATTGGTATAACAGGAAGGGGAAAGTTATTGAGCCACAAGCTTTCTCTCAGATGGTTTTCTCTTCAGAAGTTTACTTTACCTCCCAAATTAAATTTTTTGGTAATATTCAATAGCTTTAAAAAAACCAAACAAACAAAAAAAAAAACCCAACCAAACCCACATTAAGTTGCAGCAGTGTGTCCACAATTATTTATTACCTGCCTTGTGGTCTGAACAAATATGATTTTGTTATTCTATGTTGTCAATAGAAAAAGCACATATGGTTTTGGTTGACAAAATTATGATAAAATTCACTGTATCCTAAAAAATGATTGAAAAGTTTGCAGATGGTTTTTGGGCATACTAGGGAGTGGGAGGATTGAATTTCAACAAAAGACGTGCCAAATTTTTTTCTCTTCTTACTGTTCACCCTGTTTCCACATCCCAGCTTTTTTCTTATTAGATACTAGCGTAAGGCAGGTATTCAGCCCAGAAGTCATATGTTTCTCTTTAGCTTTTGGCATTCCATCACACTTTGTCATGTTCACATTATGTTATACCCAGGTTCACTCACAGATAAACATGAAATGACATCATAAGCCTCAAGTCACAAACAGCAAAACACAATTAACGGTAATCTAAAAAGTGTCACATTTGCACCCCAGAAATTTCATGTTTGAGAAATGTTGGTCTTACTCATATTCTGAAGGTTTTCAGTCAGTCTAAATTTTGTAGGGGGTTTTGGTGGTTCTTTTTTTTTTCCCTTAAAAACAAGGTTCATTTCTTCTCAGTTCTTTTATTTCCCAAGGGACAAAAAAGTGGGGAGGGGGTCAGGAACTGCCAGCCCAGATCAGACACGATCTTAGTTCTTGTATGAATTGATAACCCCCTTTTCCTCAGCACTGTTCACATAGTCGAGTTAATCACTTCTATGGGCTTTGCTGTAGCTGCTCACTGTGCTTTTGTAAATTCTGTAAAACAAAAGACCCGTGCAAGCTCTGCTTTTTGCATTTCATCGCCAAAACATCTATCTTTACAAACAGATTTCACCTGTCATTTTGCAAAACACATTTTTCTTCTAGGTTGACTTTCTGGGGAAAATATTTATTTACCTTTCTGCTTGTACCCAAACGCAGCAGTGACCCTGTTAAAACGACAGTTGGGTGGGCTGGCAGATGGGACCTTGGTGAGAGCAGGGGCCTGGAAGGTGCAGGCTGGAGCCTTGCAGCCTCCCCACGTGATTTTGAATTAAACACTGCACACTGGGACCAACCCGCTTTGCTAAAATAACCTGTGGGGAGCACCTCTCACCTTCTCATGCTTTCCAGTAATTTGGTAACAGACCTCAACCTGTCATAGAGGTTTTCTCTCTGTGACACTCATGGTAGTTGATGATCTGCTACATCACCACCTCTAACAGTCACTGGTACCTTGGTGTACACATGTGCACGTAGGTCCACAGTCCACATGGTGACCAGTATGGGCTGGAAGAACAGAAGCCTGGGCAGGAGATTCTGCTTTCCCCAGGAGAGGGTGGAGGGATGACATCCTCTCTGTGCCTGAACAAGAGCCAAGCTCTGACTCTGTCCCTACTCTTCCATTTTAGCCATGTTAATAAAGAATAACACAAAATACTCAGAATTTATTCAACCTGCCAGAATATTCCCACCTCTGCCAAACCTGTCAGTGGCCTTCAGCGGCTGTCATCCTGCCTGCCCAGGGATGTCTGTGGAGCAGCAAGCCAGGCTGGAGAAGACAGATAATTGTGGAGGGGAGAACATCTGGAAGGTGTCATTGGAGTGTTAGTAGCTCTCCCTGTCTATGAGCTATGCCCAAACATGTCGATAAGTTTCCCAACATGGAATTCATTTTTTATAACAGGATACATGTGGAAGTTCATGTTTCAGCAGTGGCCAGAAGTGGCTCTTTTCTTCTTCAAAAAGATTTGTGACCTCTTCTCCAGGCTACTGTAATATGATTTATTTGGGTCTCCTTTCACAGAGCACTCACAGGCCACAGTATTACAGAATACAAGAGCACAGGCTTTCAGCTACGAGTTAATGAGAGTTATGCTCCATGACCTGCACCATCTGCCCATTATCCAGGGAGCACAGCACAACGCCTGCCACGGCACAGAGCTGCTCTGCACGAGGGTCCGTCCATCTGCGCCGCCAGGACGGGCAGCGCGGGCCGGGCTGGGTAAGGATGGCAAAACTCCACAGGCGCAGGGCACGTGTCAGCGTGCAGGATGTAACAGAGGGATATTGCCCATCCCACTTCTGCACTCAGCAGCCGTCTCTGGGCATTTTCTGTGCTCCACACACATCTGAGACATGAAGGAAAATGGGACATGTGCCTGGTACAGGGATCAGTCACAGAAACAGAAAAGCAGAGCAGTGGCTGTACCTCCTTCTTAGAGCTGCTTAGATCCTAGCGGAGACAGAAGACCACCTGAGACATGGAGGTTTACAGCCCAACCAAACACAACTAGAAGCTTTTACATGCATCTCGGAAACATTCAAGGTTTCTCAAGCCGTGTTTGTTCCGTCAAAAGGATATCTGTCTTACAGCAGAGTGATTGATCTTCCGTACACAATTACTTGATTGTGCAAAGGAAAAATGTTGCCAAGTCCTTGCAGTGTGAAACCCTGAACTGACCAAGAGCAAGATCCTCTCCATACCCATGCCTGTTTCCAGCAGAGAATGTAGCCTCTTTGAATTTTACTTCAAACTATTTTCTTATTCAAGGTCACTCCAAGCACTTCTTAAAATTATCGGTTTAACTATCACAATGAGCTCAGACAAATGCAGCAGCTAGAAGATCTTTAGCAACAACTCGACAAACATCCTTGCAGAACACCACACATCACATATATCTCAAAATACCACACCTATGAGGAGGAACCCTTCACTGAGGCTCTGACCACTACCCTTTCAAAGAGACCACAGGAATGCCACCTCTGGCTTGGACAGGGAGCAACATGCTTTTACGCCTTATCAGAACTGCGAGACGGGATCAGCACTCTGCATTAATACAGATCCTTGATATGATGCTTAAACCTCTAACCCACCAGTTCAGAGGGAAGAATTCTACCCAATAAACCTTCCTGACATGCAATAAAATAACACATATATTTACTTGCTTGAACCCACCAATGTGCTGTTCATTTCAGTGATTGATAGAATTGGGTTATAATAAGCATACTTTATTATTGAAAAATTTAATTTAAGGTTTAAACATAAAACAAATGGTATTTTCAAATCTATTTTAATGAAGACTATCAAAACCATTCCATTGCCATAAGGGAAAAATTCTGTCTCCATATCTGTTATGTATATATGCATAAAATCTTCAGCCTACAAGTATAAGTTGCCTGTCCTTCTATCAATCCATCATTCTGAAAATAGAATACAGAAAGCCTTATTTTTTCACTTAATTTTCATTAGATTCTTGAGGGAATTAAAATAACACAATAATGGGCAAATTCTGCCACTACAAATCCAAATGACAGCAATGAATCTACTTACAGGCGGAATTTGGCCAAAAGTCCAGCTAGGAGTGCCAAATACAGAGCAGATACCCATAAAAGTATACTTAGAGCTCAAGCATGTCAGGTAGGTAAATAATATACTTTAAATTCATACAGGAATATGAATGCCTTTAATGTGCCATAAGGTGTAATGGATTGGCTAGCGGGATGGCAGCGCAGCTCCTGGCGTGCACTGCAGCCATGGGCAAACCACGTTCGTGCTGATGCCAAGCGCCAACGAGGCTCTTTGCCTCCTGGGGCAAATCCCATGCTCGGCACCATCTGTCACAGCCGTGCTCCTACCCACGTTTCTAAAGAGGTTTTTCTTGTACAGGACTTCTGGGGTGCCTCCAACAAGGCTGCTGGACACCCAGACAGCCAGGCTTGGACAAGTCTAGTGATGTGATGTATTGCCTGGTGCTCACGGCAATAGGCTCAGTACATCCATCTTTAGCTGGGGCTTCCCTGCAAAGGTGTTAGCTGGACGATCCCTGCACACACCATGCCAGAAAGCGCAATCCAGCAATGCACCGGGATGCCTCTGGTCTTCCAGCAGGACTGGACAGCGTCACCAGATGTGTGCATTGGCTCTCCCTTTTTCCACGCACATTGTGCATTCACCTCCACCCCATATACACACTTGGAAGGACGATTTTGGAGGATATACTGAGAAAAGAAATCTATAAAGCTTTTCCCTGGCACTTTCCAGACCTCCCCGTGGTCAATGTAGCCATCACCTTTCTCATCTTAAAATAAAAAATTGCAAAAAAGATATCTGTCATGCCAGAAGAAAATCTTGCTCCTGAGTCCCTTTCCCTCACTCCTCTTTCCCCATGCCTGGGAGGAGCAAAAGGCTGCAGGTAGGACGGAGATTTTAGGGAACAGACTCCTAGCCCCATCCTCTCAGTTGAGTGGTTGGAAGATGCCTCTTCCCTGACGGCGATACAAGGATCACCACCCAACCCAAAACACTCATCTGCCGAGCCCCAGCAAGTGCCACATCTGGCATTAAGTCCTCGCTGAGAAAAAATGGACAGAGTGCCACCCACTCAGCAAAGCACCGGCGCTGGGCAACCAAGCCCCGTGTTGGGTCAAAACATCTGCCCACAGCTGGCTGAGCTGGATCCATTCTCCTGAAATCCCTTCTCTATTCTTGTCCCATTGCCGTTTATTTGTGGACATAAGTAAAACATTTAAAAAAAAAACAAACCTGAATGCATTTTAAAAAATAAATTTTGGGCTGCTTGCTTGTTTTAATTGAGTGTGTAAGTCAAGCTTTAGCCACACGCTGAAGTTCAGGGGGTAGGAATAACAGACTTGCATTAAGGATGCTGGGAGTGTTCTCATTCACATTTTGCTTAAATTTTTTTAAATCACCTCAAACCATAGCAGTACATTAAAAGCACGAGGTGTTGGCTGGATTCTTGTTTGATAATTTTTAAATTATCATCTATATTCTAATTTGGTTTGCACACTGCCCTGATAAGTCAACAGATTCATTTCTTCCGTGGGTCAGACCCTTAGTACATTTTGCCTTTTTGCAGAAAAGAAATTTATCTTTTGAAATGACTTGTTCTTCCCCTGGATGTTCCTTTGATGCAGGTCTATTGTTTCAGCGTAAAGAAAATGTATTCCTTTAACAGGTTTATGCCTTCAATGGAATTTGTGTAAGTAGGTTCCACTGCACAAACACAAAAAGCCCTAATACATGCAGGCTGGGTCTACATCATGCCGTCAGATGTCAGGTTTGATGACTGATGGTACTTACACAGATTTACACAACAAAAAGTACATTAAAAGGACGTTAAGATTGTGAGTCAATGTCACAAAAGCATGGAAATTCACATTTCAGGATTTAAACATCCAATATTGACATGGAATGCTGAATATTAAAATAGTATCCCATTAGAGTTAAGGTACTGAATATTTTTCAATCTAGACTATTAATTTCCTGAGATTTGTTGTTCTCTCTGCCTCTTACGGCTTTCAAATTTTTAATTAAGTTTTTGTTGTGTATGTGTCCTTGTCTTGTAATTTCTAAGTTGCTTCTTCTGTATCTAGTACAATTACATAATATATGCAGCATGTATGATAGCTTAATTGGAAATGTTAACCACAATATGTAAGGAAATCATAAAAAGCTTCATGAAACTTTGAGAGTAAATGTTTCTACAGATTTACTGAGGTTTATAAATGGTTGTTTCCAGTATTATTCTCTAATAAAAACAATACACCTAGCGCCAGCCCAACTTGTAGTAAAATTATGAACAATAAGAAGAATAATTAGGACTTACAGAATCCTTATCACCACTGAGCTATTGGTTTCAGATGGAAAAACAGATTTAGGGGTTAAGTGACTTGCCAAAGGGCTGACTTCGAGTCAGTGTAAAAGGGAAAAAAACCCAAAACCAACAAAAAACCCATGCTTAGAAAACATGCGCCTCAAACCAGGCTCAGGCAACAATATTAAACTCCCTCTCTTTGATCGTTTGACCCCCTCCCCCATGTGTCTGGCATTATTCTTACAAAACCCTTTTGGATCCAAACCTTTCAGATGTTGAATTGCTCTTAGGAGATGGTGAGCACTAAAATAAATGGGAACTGAAGGTGCTTAGAAATGTGCACAGCCAGAATGATGTAAAGTTAAAAATAGTAAAGTAAATTGTATTTTGAAAATTTTTTGTAACATTAAAAAAATTATTCCCAAGTTTACACATCTTATGCCAGGCCTTACCCTGGCGTGAATTCTCCTAGGCAATTTTATAAGCCTTCCGAGTAAAAGTGTGTAACAAAACCAATGGCGTGCTGTAACTTTAACTAGCAGCCTTACAGCCTCGCTGCAAGAGAAGCAGAAATATGCAAGTTAAACCAGTGGATAAAAAATCCCTCCACTGTAATGACTATTTGCTACGCTCTGAGAAGGGGCTGGGACAGCTTATGAGGAAAGGAGAAGAGTACTGGGAGGAAGGCAAAGTGCAATGAGACAAAACAGGAACCACTATTTTGAATATAATTTACGTTTGCTAATTCCATTTCTATCTGTACAGAGGTGAGGCTCCATCTTACAGCACAGTGCAGCCATTTTAAGTTCACCAATAATGAACTAAACAGAAAATAGTATTCTTCCTCAAATAAACCATGATATCGGTTCAAATGCTGATGGAAGCTAAGTAATGGCTAATGGATGATTAAGGCCAATAACAAAAAAGAGGAATTTTCTTAATATCTCAAGACTACTCTATAATTCCAGGGCCAAAGGAATTGCTTCTTTCCAGAAGAGCTCCCACATTAACATTTCAGTGTTAAATCGGTGTTGATGTATAGGTGCGTTATTGCAAAATACAATCATTTATCAGTTTCCATATTCACTGGATTTGCTTTCCTGCCTGCACTGGCTTCACTTTGGATAAGCAAGAGCAATCTCCCCGATGCCCCTCCGTTAAGCCAGTGCCTGGGAGTCCAGCGTCCCATCAGGGCACTGAGCATGGACCCCAACATGGGAATGGGACAGCAGCGGCAGAGAGAGCAGGGTCACAGAGGAAATACCTTGGTGTCAACAGTGGAGCAGCAAAAACGGAGACAATGCGCGGAAGTATCAAGTATATCTTGGTGATTTAATGTAACAGATGCCAGCGGCTCACTCTCCCACAGGCAGAAAATGGAAACTGGCACCCAGCACCCAGTTATCACCTCCCACCACAGGGAAGGACCGGAGGCACATTGCGAAGGGCAACACTGGCATGGGGACCTTCCAGACCTCAGGTTGAGGCTTGCCATAGAGTTTTTCCAGCATCTGAGAAAAAGTGTGTATACTTATTTATCTGCTCCCTGTGCAGATAATGAAAGGACAGGTCCGATGTGCTCTGGAAAGAGTATCAGATCCTGAGAGTGGCAGGGAGCATGTCAGAGATAAGGTCTGTTCATGAAACAATTGGCTTTTGTGGCAATATTTCATGTCCCTAGATCAAAGTCCACTATTCCTCTTCAGTCACTTCTAAAATAGGGTCTTGAGAACTGAGGGGAAGCCAGTTTCTACTGAGTGGAGCTGTCTAAGTGGTATTCCAGGTGGTTCAGCCCTTTTTTCCCCACCAAAAAGCAAAGACAACACAAGTTACTGAACAAAGTTTTTTTCTCACCATTGCCAAAATCTCACACATTTGAAATTTGGACACAAGATAATCCGAAATGTGAAAGAAGAGCTGCACAGTCTGTACTCTAGCTAGACTATCACAACACTGTACAACACCGTTTATCTGCAGGGTCCCCAGGAATCCCCTGCCCCGAGCCGTTCCTGGAGCTGATCTGGTTTCTGCTGGAGTGGTTGGGGGGGTTGAAATTTGGGTTTATATTGAGAAATAGGTTTCAGCCTCTGTTCTGCCTAAAGACAGCACTATTGCAATAGCGGCAAGCACTCTTCATTCTGAACTTCAGCAAAAATACTATTATCAATAACATTAAAAAGCTATGCTTCAGCAGGCAAACTGTTATGAAAAAAAAACAACTGTGAGCATCTCCTCGCTGGTTCAGCCCTGAGACCAGGCTCCTTTTCCCACACCACCTCTGTGTACCAGCCAGGCAGACACTGATTCCTCCTCCCCTGCAAGGCTGAGAAGGGCGCTTTATTCTTTCCAGGTGTCCTGCACTGGTTTATTTATGGTCTCACTTTCTTAGTGCAAGAAATCCTAGCTTTTAGCCAGCTGTAAAGGATTGGTAAGATGCATTTGTAAGGGGAAAAAAATTAGTGACGCTTTTTTCTTCCCAACCTTTGCCCACCTAATTAGGCAGGGAATTTTCCAGTGTATTTAAATAAGCCCCACAGCAGCCTCAGCGTCTGACCCATGAGCAGCGATGTACGTGGGCACTCGGTGCATTAGTCCAGAAACCAGCTGAAACGTAGTCACATCTCATAAACCTGGGCTATGGCTTAGGGAATGAAAAAGAAGACAGGCTGGTATTTCTGTTCTCAAGAGTTTTGGCAAAATCACAGCAACCCCACCTAAAAAGTCCAGAAGCCACCACTTCTCTCACCATCCCTGATAAAAGTCACCTTCTCCCATTCCAAAGCTGGTGTTGATGGTGGCAGGGACACAGAGGAGAGGTCCCTGTCAGTCCCCACCCATGCAGCAACTGGTCAGCCTATAATTACGTTCAACAGCTACTGCTTCTGCACCGAAGCCCACCGTCCCTCTAGCTGAATGCATCTCGCTTTAAAAAAAATGTAAATGGCACATTCCGAAAGAAACAGTTGTGCATCACTGTCCTCTAGCTGTAAATTTGCACCCAGAAACAGGGTGTCATTTTTCTTTGCTGGAAAAGCAAACTTGGGGCACAGGGAATGTGTTGCAGAAGCTTCATGAAACCCAGGATCCTTGTAGGACCAAAACCAGGTGAAGTTCAGCAGCGTCGGATAGAGCCCATTGGGGTCTGTCCTCGGCACTGAACTCCTGCTGGGAGCCTGTCCTGCAGAGGACTGGGCTCTTGGTCATCAGAAAGGTGATGTGGGAAATGTGCCAAGAGCTCAGTTTTTAAACACAGAAGCATGAAGGCCCTAGAAGAGTTGATGCTTGAAAGAAAATTAATCTTGGGTTTATCAAAATGAGGTGTCAGATACCTTCGTGCATATGCTAGGGAGACCCTACCCTGCTTCGTTAATGGCAGGTTATTCCTTTTCTTATGCTGTCAACTATTGTTACTGATTGTTAATAGCATTAATATTTCCATCACTTAATTTATTTTATTAATCCCATTCAGGTTTACCATTACCAGCATATGAACTGTAAATAGCAATAATAATGCCATCAAGGTTAATATCAGTGATGCTGAAGGGTATTATGTAAAACACAGCCTGTGAGCGGCAGCAAGACAGGCACCTATAAAACCTCGCCTGCGATAGCGGGGGGTGGGTTAAACAAAGGTCTCGCGCAGATTTACGGAATTGCGTTATCTTCTGGAAGAGGTGAAGATTTAATACCAAAAGCCTCCTTTAAATTTCCTGTAATGTTCCTTTCTATCCCCCAACTGTAAAAATATAGCCAGAGAACATTCTTAAGGAGCGGCGTTTTTATCTTAAATTATTAAAAGTCTAATAGTGGTTTCAGTTTTCTTCTAAAAGCAAAGGCAATGGAAAGAGACAATTTGTCAACTTCTAAATCACAATATGCAGGTGTTAGGGTGATTGCAAACAGTGCAAGGAAAAGGTCTGTGTAAGAGAGCACAGCACAAACAAAATTATGGATGTTCGCCTGAAAGCCTGACGCCAAATGCTGGGGTGGGAAGGGGGAGATGGCTGAGCGTGGGGCTCGCACCCCCAGTCCCGTGCAGACGGCAGGCTCTGCTTACTTGGGATTTTGCAAATATTTCAGCTGTTGGGGGCGCAGCTGCTGCCTGGTACCCCCAAGGGGGCTGTGCTGCTGACCAACCAGTGACAGGAGGGCTGGGGAGGGCTGTGCGCAGGGCACGCTGTCACGGGGACGAGTTTTCAAGTATCAGTGATGGCTGGGGGGGCTGCACATGGCAGCATCACCTGAGGCACCCAAAAAAGTCCCGGGGAGCAGATGCAGCACACATGATGCTTGGGACAGGTTCCGTGGGGGGACCCCGATGTGCAAGACACCAGCTGTGCCGGACGCCGAGCCCACCAGCTGCATTGAGCCCTGTGGGGGCACTTGTGGATGCCATTCTCAAAGAGGTCCAGCACACTGCAAACCCAGGGCAGCTCTGCGCAATGAGGTGTTTGTGCACATACCATGGTTGACCGAGAAAAGCAACGCTCCCATCAGCAGTAAGCATGCCTGCATTATTTATTCCCTCGAAAATAAAAATAAATCTGCTAGCTAAAGGTTTATCAGCAATTAAAAAGCCAAAGTATCTTTATGCAAACTATCCCTCTCACAACTGGAAGTCTCATGGCACAGTGTGGGGACATGGGTCCTATGTGTTCATCACCATGACATACACGTAGCCTGGTGCAGGGTACCGGCGCGCAGCGATGCCCCTTTGCCCACAAGCGAGTCAGGGGGCCAAGGCAGCGATGGCCAGAGGGGAACCATCCAGGGACAGCCCTGCCACGGGCCCGCAACCTAAGGAAATCTTTGCAAATGTTGCTTTGGAAAAAAGGAGGTAAAAAAGATTCAAGAACAAGACTTTAAATCCTATAGGAATTCCAGAAGAATACTGCAGCTGCCAGGAAATAGGCCATTGAATACAGTAGTTGAGGGAAATCTGGAGAAAGGGCTCTGCTTGTCCCTCTGGGATGGATTTCTGAAGATAAAGAACATGTCGGCTTCCTGCACCCCAGCAGGGTGATTTAGTATTCACACCACTTTATTTGGGAGGAATTTGTAAAAGAGTTGGAACTATAAAATACCTTTCTGCTCATTTGTCATGGATGCTGCTGCAGAGGTTGTGGAAGCATGCCAGGGCAGAGAATGGAAAAGGACGCTTGCCATGGAGGAAGGCTTCGTCCTGCGGTAGGAAGTGGCCCGCCGACACAGACCCTCCTTTCTTTGTTACATCTGCCTTGCCTCGAAGAATTAAATTAGATATACAAGGGGGAAAGAGAGAGGGAGAGAGGGAGAGAGGGAGGGCAAGGGAGGGAGGGAGGGAGAGACGAGAAAAAAGGCTCAGGCAGGAATATATTTCCTATGTCTGGATAAGGGGAAGGATTCGAGGTAATTGCTTGCTTTTCTCATTGTTCTCAGCTGCCAAGCAGAGATTCATAGAGTGTCTGCAAAGATCTCTCTCTTTTTTCTTTTCCTTCTAATTCTTCACACACACCCCGAACCCCCATCTACCCTGATCTCTATCCCTCCCCTTCCTCCTGCTTATTCCACCCTAGGAAAAAAAAAATGTAATTTGTCTGTTTTATTTATGATGCAATGAAGGTATGCTGAACGCATCGGGATAACCTGACACTGGTCAAACTATCTGTCAGCAAAGAAGAACTGCCTTCATACTCCAACGAGTGCATAATTTAACCATTTCTCTACCAGAGGGCAACACGAGACCATCCATTCAAAACAAGGGGGTTTGTCACTGCTCCCTTCACAATAAAACCCAGTTTTGTTGCACCCTGACAAAAACTCGCATTTGACATGTTTTCAATCAACCCTTTATCTTCTCATTTTTGCTAGTCATATACAGATTGTCTGCATGTAATAAAGCTTCTACTTGGAAAAATATAAAATGATTTGAGATATTCATATGAAAGCCAGGTCCCAAAACAAGATGGAACACACAAATCTGCCAGCTATGAAACCAATTCAGGATGGATTTAGGACCCAGATAGAGCCAGACAATTGGATGCTGAGTATGGGGAAGAAATAGTAATGCCTCAGGTCTGAAAGAAGTACATATAATCCTATCCTCCTGATGCACAGGGAGGCAATGGCTTCAGCTCAGAAAGAAAATGCAACTCATCCAGCGGGCAGGGTAAAAAGGAAATGTGAGTTAAAGGAGGAGAAAGTAAGAGAGAAAAAAATAAAATATTAGCAAAGAATATTCCAAAATATTTGAAATGTGAACCGAGAATTAAAAAAAAAACAACCAACCAACAAAAAAAAAACCAAACTGAAAACCAACTGCATAAAGGCTGCTGCTTTTTTTTTTTTCTTTTTTTTTTTGTAATTTAAAAAACAAAACCAACCAAAGGAAAATAATCTGTTCATGTCCTGTTGAAATAGGATGGAACAAACAGGGGAAAGGAATTACTAGTTGCATTCCACCAATTTAAATTAGTCACAATATTTTTCCCTCACTCCCGATACGGCGCAGCAAGGAGCATGCATGACAGCGCGCTGGCAGAGCGAGTTGCCAAAGGAGCCATTTTCCTGCATGGACTTTGCTGGCAGCTCCCACTGTGCCATGCGCTGCTGGCATCCCCGCCACAGCCGAGGGCACGGGATGCTTTACAGCAACTTCAGGCAGCTCCCCGCATCCCCCACAGCTGTGCCGTTCGCTAGAATAACTCTTGATATGAGACAGAAAAAGACACACGGAGTTTTAACAGATTTTTGATATCATCATAAAAAACAATACTCAGGATTCATACCAGAACTGCGAGTTCTCACACCATGAAGCCCTGCTGGGCAAGGCTGCCTGAAGACATGGGATTTGAGCAATTGAAAATATTTTGATGATTAATAAATGACAGAAGAAAGTATGAAATAAAAAAGAGATTTTGCAATATAATGCAACACATGCAACAGGGATCAGGGAAGGAACTCCAGGAAATAAGGGGGTTGACGAATAGATTCTGCTCATGATCTTATTTATTTCTGATACACACCAGCACTTGCCTTCACACTGTAAGCAATCAGGAAAAGATTTTATGAATGGGAATATCTATAGCAAGAGGGAATGTAAAATGGAAGGGAGATAATAGGAAGGGTCGTGTCAAAGCCAAGAGGCGGTCCCCGGGACAGGCGAGTGACAGCCGCCACCGCATGCCATCCTCACTGGTCACCGTGGGACAGGGATGCTGGCAGCCCGGCACACCACTGTCCAGGGGCCACCCGCCTCCTCAAGCTCTTTGCCTGCTGCTGGGCTGCTCTGAGCAATCGTCTTTGGAAGGAGGGAGTGCAAAATGAAAATCTGGTTTTATTCTGCTTTACTGAGAAACTAGTATTTGAAACTGACATGTATTTTTCTTTGTGAGATTATTTAGGAGTCAATGGTTGCAGCTATATTGTATACTTACCTATAACTATACATGTATAAAACATGCATTAAGATAAAAACAAATATATTTGGCAAAACCTAAAAATAAAGACATGGTTTGGATATGGGGAATCAATTCAGAGGAGAGATTCTGTAGTAGATCTATAAAAAAAAGACACATGATGTTGTCTGTCCTGTCATTCAGGAAATCCCACATCCGCACAAAAAGGATTATTATTCATATGTTTTTTCACACAGAATTTGCTCCAAAATAATCAGTATACCTGGGAACAGCCCCTTTTACTTTCTTGTTCACCTTTATTTTTTTACTACCGAATGAAGAAAGAAGGTGAAATTACAACAACCAGCCAAGCTCCTTTTAATTCACAACCATTTTAAAATATGAAAATACAAAGTCTAGATCAACCCAGCAAGCTCTGATTTTATTGTCAAATCACAACTAAAATTAAAATTAGTTAAAACTATTTAAATTTGTTAAGAAAAGGCTACAATGACATTGAAATATTCTGTGCCTGTTTTTAACTTGAACCAATTTTTCAAGGCTGAGTTACAAACCTGAAAACAGGATGCTAATACCTGAAACAGTTGCATTAATTTAAACGTAGGAGCCCAAATAACATCATTATAATTCTGAACAGGTTGTTTTATCTCTTCAAATCCAGAGTTAAATAAATACTAAAATAAAATTACAAGAGCCTTTTCAACAGACAAGCCCCTTCAAAAGAAACTGTACAGTTCTGAAACCTGATTTCTGTTACAGATTCTGAAGTGTTCATAATTTGTATTTGTGAAACAAGCTGGATTATTACAGCAGGGGAGATCGTATCAGTTTACCGTCTGCCTGAGTTTCCTACAGAAATCTGACAACCCTCCTCCATGAGCCCCTCTTTAAGTAATTGCTCTGCCATTTTGTTGTTGCTTCTTTTTCACCTGCCTCGGCCCCAGAGAGCCCAAACCACACATTTAAAAATAGATTGGAATGCCCCAACTCAAAAATCTGCTATTAACAACATTTCTATCATCCCTCCCCATCACAAAGTGGAGGTGTGTATATGGTACTGTAAGGGAATTTGCTTCAAATCAGTAAGATTCTACTTTAACCAGGGACTTAGAGCAAATGAAAATCGTACTTCGTAAAATAAAAGAATTCCCATTCCATTTCAAAATGCTAAAAATTTAAAAGAAAAGTAGGAAATATTTGCAGAGGGGAAAAAAAAAAATAAAGAAAAAAAATTAAAAAGGAAAGACTGAATAAATCAGGTAGCCAATAGAAACTTAAAAAATAAAGTCACAATTCTCATTAGCAATGTAAAAATTATTTGGATTACAGATTTCTGTAATATCCAGACCTATATTTTTGAGACTTGGCTTTATGATCAATGGATTTTTTTGTTTGCATGCTCCTTTGCTGTAATAAAACCAAATAATAAAATGCAAGTCCTATTAAAACTGAAATGCATCTGCAAGTTTTTTTTTCCACCTTTGATGAGTTATGGGCAGAGGAAAGTGCATGACCATTTTCTATACTGTTTTAAAATAACCATAAACAATTTCTATAATGTATTTTCAATGGGAGCTTGTTAGTAATAAGAGATATTTTTTTCACCACAAACTCCAGAATACTTAATACATAAACTGTTTTATCATTTGGCTGCTGAGTATTTATTTATCACAGACATGTACTTTAGAGCCTCACACGGAGAGATGCCGATATTTCTGTGGGCTGAGCTCTCTGTAAGTCTATTCTTTTCTCATATATAAGCATGAAAGAAACACAGTTGAAATAAATACTGCTTTTCAAATGCTGTGATAGTTAATACTTCGGTGGCTACAGACTAACAATAATTTGTTGTATTTGCCCCACTGTTGTAGGCTTTTCCCTTTTTTGGATCGTGGTTTAATTAAGGCATTTGCCTCTCTCATCCCCAACGCTATTAAATTTTAAACCGGCCATGGAGCCTTCCCTTTTTTCACCCTTTTTTATTATTGCCATTCGTTACTGCAGCACACCAGACCCCCATGCCCCAGCACCCTCCATCCCTCCAGCCTGGCCCTTTCGCTCCCCTAGTTTGGGTTTTGGTGTGTCCCTGCCCCCCTCCTCCTTACATCTCAGCTGCTCTTTCAGCTGGCCTTATGCACTACAAGGGAATAATTTGCTTTCATAATTTAAATTTTTATATATATATATATATATACATATATCATGTTTTGTTAGCGGGGATGCTGCTCGGGATGCGGGCAGCCTGCACTGCCGGGTGCCGGTTCGTGGATGGCGAGTGCCCTCTGCAGGGAAAAACACCCCCAGCCCAGCCAGGAAAAACACCCTCGCAAGTGGGAGAAAACAGAAGCAGATCAACTCCTGCATGTAATTTTTTTTTTTTTTTTTTTTTACTTATTTAATTATTACACAATAAATAGGTGCTGACAGATGCAGGGGAGTGCTGCTGGACCCCTGAGCTGAATTTTCCTACAGAAGTCCAAAGCTGCTTCAGTCCCACCCCACTGTCACGGGTTGTCCCGTTCTGGCTGCAGCAGCAGCGGCATTAAATACAGAAGCAGATATAAGAAGAATTTTCATTTGCAAGGTAATGTTTTATGGCAGGCTTTAAAATCCCTGCCACGTATTTCAGAGTTCAGATATGCAGGATTCCTGCTTTTCCTGCAGCAGAGCTGCACAGGAGGGAATTTTTATTGTTTTTTCCCCAAAATAAGCTCTTTAGGAAATTCCAAAGAAAGTCCTGTTCAGACACCTGCCCAGAACGACAGCACTCGCTGTATGCAGTGTGCACTGCTCACTCTCCATTTTAAATGGCAAATTCTGATTTAGTTTGTATGTATACATTGATAAAATCAACGCAAAACATTGGCCAGGAGAAAGCCATAATGGCAGATATTAAAAGCAAACCAAACCAAACCAAAGAGGACACTTTTAAGCCAGGTCTCTAACAGGGAGCCATAAGGCATTCTGGACGCCTTTTAATCAAAGGCCCAGTCCTGCGTGGGGACCCAGCTGCCTTGTATATCACAAGCCATGATTCCTTTCCCCAAACGCAGACGTGTGTATTGCGGAAGAGGGTGGGATTAGGAAAAAAAACCGTTCTCTAAAGGGAAAGCATTTCAAAAGACGTCATGAAATGAGAATTTACTAGTCTTTTCCAAGAGCTAATAATGCCTGTGCAGCACAATAGGCATCGCTCACTGTGCCACAGCCAGGACTTGCAGACTCCTTTTTGTGTGTGTCCCCCCCTTTTTAAGAATATAGCTTATGCAAACCTCACCACAGACTTTGCCTTGAGATTGTATATCAGAGCAGCAGGGGGTCTGATGAAGTGCTCATTTTTTTTACATCAGTCTTATAAATTGCTCTCCCCATTAATTGTTACCATGGAAACAATGCATTTGGCTTGTATGGGGATCCTGAAAATTTTTTAAAGGGATTCTTAAAAATATGCAGGAGGTGGGTGGGGGGTAGGTTAGGTGCTCTCAAGCACCCTCAAAAAGGATCCAGCATAAGTTCTAACAAAATGCGCAGTTAATTGCTTGTTTCCAAATGTTGCTAGATGGAACCCAGATTAAATTGAGGATCTGAAAACATTATTCAAATGACCAGGGGAGAAAAAAAAATGAAACAAAAGGGCAAGTACAGATTACGTGACAGCACAGACGAGAATTTTCAAACACCTCCTAGCAAAACACAGCCATGAGACCATGACCAAGTAACAATTCTTTAATGTCACAGCCTTAACTAATAATTTAAGCATGAGCAGTCCTTGATAACCCATCAGATCTTCCAACAAATATTGTGCTCCTTGCAGAATCTCCATACGCTGCTCTGACAGGGACAGCAGTAGCTACACACAGGCTGCACCAGCAGTGTGCACAGACATGCACACACCATCTTCCCTTTCTCCACTCTTCCTACGCCTGAGAGGATTTTTCTTTTATTTTTTTTTTTTTTTCCCCAGCAGGGAAAGTATTTGTATTACAGGGTATGAAACTAGTCCAACATGCAAGCTTATTTAATTTGGAAAATGTGTGGCTAAATGCCACTTGTTATGGGATTAGTTAACAGCTGCAAGTCTGCTACTGTGGAAAGAATTTTTTTTTAAAAAAAAAAAAAAAAAAAGAGAGAGAGAGAGAAAAATAAAAGGATTTAACTGAGAACTGGTATGTCCCGTCTCCCAACTTTCTTTGTGTATTTTCAAGTTACATCCAGTTTCTCATCTCTCTATGGGGTTGTCCTCACTTAACTGTCAGCTGAAGCTATCTACACTTAAATTAACTCCTCTCAAGTTAGCCTGCTCTGCCCAAGAGCAGTCGGCGCTGTAAAACAGCCCTTGAGCTGCGAGGCATGTTTAGAGGAGCCGGCTCAGTCCCATGGCATGATTAGCACCCGCAGCAGCTTCAGCCCTGCACTGCTGCTGCTGGGTCAGCCCCCAGTAAAAGCACCCTTTGGTTCCAGCTAAAGACATCCACAAGCATCGGGTTACTGGCAGCTCTCACGTTATACCTCAAGCTAATCACGCAGTGAAGACAGGCTCTAAATTACTTGTTAAAAATACTGTACTCGTCCTGAGTGTCCTATAGTGTCCTCCAACACTAAGTGCTGTTAACAAAGGAGAATATCATCTTTTAACACATCAGTCACATAAGGCAAACCCACTAGTCACTTTATTTTTCTTGTCCATATGGCCATGACCTCCTTGCATGACCACTAACAGGTGTTTTCATAAAGATGCCAAGAAAGCAGGTTTCTAGACCATAACCTGACTGCTGCCCGCCCAACCCAAAGTATTTCTCATTAGTATCGTGTTTCTTTCCTGCTCAGGAACAGCTTATCTTCTCTCTAGCCGAAGCCCTTCATTGGCCTAAACTGGTGTGTAACAACGGCAAACCAGGCTTTTGGTGCCAGGCTCAAGGAAGGATGCGGCTCCAGAGAGAGCAGCAGCCACAGAGCCAGTCCAGAGGCTGGGAGAAGCAGCCACTTCCCGCAGAAGGAGCTGCTGCAAACCCTCACCTGGGGAGGCACGAGGATGAGGATGGCTGGAAGGGGAGGAACTTGCTATGAGGCAAGGATGAGGCTGGCTGGAAGGGGAGGAAATGTGCTGCCGAGCACAGTGGGAGCTGCTCAGACAGTGTCACTTTCCACTCTGGCCTCTGCACCTCACGGCTGTTCAAAGAGTCTAAAATGTTATCATCGCAAAAGCCATAATAGAGGAGTTAAAAATCTCCGTTTCGACACACCCCACACCCCCCAATGACTGGTGCTGCCCAAATTACCAAATTATCCTAGTGGAAGCTGTATCTTACTGGATCTACTTGCCTGGTGGGCAGGGGGACCTCTTGCCTGGCTCCAGGCACAAGATGCTCAGGAATCCCAGTGACCCACAGCAGGGAGAGGGACAAGGGGATCGATATCAAACCCCTGAGCTCAGAGAAATCATGTGCAACAGCGGGGAGTCGGGAAGCAATCCCCCTGCAGCTGTGCAGCTCCCGCAGGGTGAGGGGGCTGCGGGAGCCCTTCGCTGGAACCCCTGCCCCAGGGGTGCAGACTGACACCCAGCAACTGCCAGTGCCTGTAGCTGTCCCAAACCAGTAATCTCTGAGGAGAAGGCAATGTTTGCCTGCCTCACCCAAGGTTTTGGAGGGCTGCTCCAAGTCCTCAGACCTCTTGGAAGTTCATCTCTCTACCTTAGAGCCCCTAAGAGAAACCACGAATGGCATACCAAAGAAAAACTAATAAAGTGCTTTACCTTCTGCACTTTAAAGCAGAGGAGAGCCTGCACCAGGCTTAAGACAACTGAATCTAACACACCATGCGCTCCTGATAGGCATAAAACCACCTCTTCACAAGTAGGCAGCTCATCACTGCTGTTCTCCCATTCCCATGCTGTCTCTGGACATCTCCAGGAGATGCAGTCTGGCTCCACCAGCTGCTGCCCGGGGTACCAATGGCACTTGGGCATGACCCAGAGGGAGGATCAGCACAGGGAGGAGTTCACAAAGCTCCATTTCCTTTGCAGATGTAAAGTATCACAATTTATAATTTGTCCTGAAATTATGATTACCTGGGGGAAAACGTTTTGATAAGGTTAATAAGTAGGAAAGTGGCAAGGCAGTGGTGTATCTGCTCCTTCCAGTCTCTCCAGAATTGGTGCTAACTGTATTCTAGTTGATATTTTTTTATCTTGCTTTTATTCCCATAACTTATATAATGGAAATGACACAAAGATAGCCACATAATACAGCAGGAAAATCTCTCTTTGGCTATTTCATTTGGATACTGTAAACTAATTGCTTCTATGTCATATGCATACACATGATCACACTGTGCTGACAGACACCCTGCAATTATGTGGACAAAGATGGATGCTACATGGTATTTTTCTGCTGGAAATGATACCCTGAAAGGGGAAGGAAAGGGGTAATTGGGAGCAAGTTTCTTAAAATCACATTTCTGTTATACCACTGCCAGTTCCTTGACCTCAGACTGACTCTGTATGCATATGCATTGGTACAACTGAGACCTGACTCAGGAGCATTTCCTTTCTTGAAGATCAACTAAACCAGCTTCGCAGCCAGGTTCGTTGGTGGTTGCACCTTGGTTGTGCGGTGGCCGTAGGGGATGCTCTTGGAAAGGGAGCAAGAGCAGGACAATGGCATGGTGTGGCCTCCCCGTCCCCAGTCCCCAGCAGTGTGTGCCTTTCGGCCACCACAGGCAGAAGCTGTGTCTGCATCTTTATGCTTAATAGCCCTGATGGACTTGTGTGCTTGGTGTGTGGTTTGTGCTAAGACAAGGTACCAGCAGAGCAGCTGGAAAAGACCTTTAAAAGATCTTTAAAAAGCACTGCATAAAAAGCGTACTTGCAGCTTTTAAGTGTATCCAACTGGCAGTGATGAGAGGCAACCAGCACTGGGGCTTCTTGCACCTTACAGAGTTGTGTAAGCCAAAGTTTGCCATTTCATTCAGTGAACAAACATAATCCCCCCACACCCACACACCCCAAAAAACCCCAAGCAGGGCATTATAACTCCTTTGAGCAAGCAAGCCTCTGAAAGTTCCATGGGAGTTTGCTCAAGTGAATGCTCCCATCCCTGTGCACCTGTGTATGTCCCTGCACAACAGAGACACATACAGTCCTAGTCCTGCAAAGAGCGTAAGCACATTTTAACTTCACACACATTAGCAGCTCCACTGGGCGTGCACACTGCAGATGCGAAAAGTGGGAAGCAGCATGCAAAAGAGAGCTGTAATTTCCGTAATTTTACTTTAAAAGGGTCCAGACTGGGGAAGTTCTGTTTTTCACAATGTTACAGCAAAATTTTCCTTTTCCGATACTCCATTTTAAAACCGACAATATAAAAATAATTTGTTTCCAAAGTTGGAGGTTTGCAACCTCACTCCCCCCAAGGGAGGCTGGTGAAGCTTTTTTCCATTTGTCCACATTTAAAAACGGGTCCACTTTAAGAGAAACAAGTGAGAAGCGGGTTTTACCATTTCAGAAATGAAAGGCATTTACCCTCAAGACAGTAAAACAGATCTTTTAAACCTTTCTGATGCAAGAGAGGAAATGGGAAGTTTACAAAAGTAAAGCTCCAGTCCTGCACACACAGACCTGATCTTCCTCATGTGTACAGTTCACTGAAATCAATAAGATTTCTCACGAGTGAGGCAACAGATGCACATAAATGTTTCCATATTTGAATCTTACATCAATACCAAAGTTGTGTTAAAGAAAAAACATATTCCTCACAGTAAATTCCAAGGTTTTCCCAGTTTAAAAATTATTTATGGATTATATATGTACTAATGTTTTTCATCAAATCATATTATTTATGCATTTGTTTAAAGACAATACCCAGCTTGCATGTCCTCAGAAGGAGCTCGGCCAGTGCTTCCCTGCTTGTAGCCTTCTATTTAGAGCCTGCAGCAGCAGAAGGCACCGGTCACAGCCGGATGCAGCAACACCTCCCGGCACTTTGTGCACCCAGCCCAGCGGCTGCAAGAGCATGTTTGCTTGGTGCATGCCCAAACTCGAGAGCTGGGAACAGGTGGGGAGGGAAGCACCCACTGCCCCCACAGCTGCCAGCATCCTTGGGTTTATGGTGAAACCAATTCCTTTTCAACCACCCTGCAATGCCAAGCCTATAGCGCCAAGGCATCTCTCTACTCTGTGTAGTGCTGCAAAGGTCCCTCAATATGGAAAAGCAACAAGTTTTATACCGAAAGGACAGCAAGCAGTAAAGATCAGCAGGAATTACTAATACATGACAGAGGGATCGCCTCCTCAAGGCCTTCACAGCATAATCTTTTCTCCCACTTTATGAAGCCACACAAAGTAAATCCCAACTGCTAACCATAAAAAATTAGAGCTATTTGCTAGAGACCTGATAATGTTTAAAAATATATAGTCAAACATCTTGCTAAGTGAAGGCATGATAAAGTAAAGTCCATCCCTTACACTAACCTTCAAGGTAAAATTAATAATTAATTAGTAAAGCCAGGACATGGAATGATTGCTATCAATATTTTAATACTTTTACTGCTAATTTCATTCTCCCTCCATAATCTGCTTTCTGAAAAAGCAGGAGAGCTACGTGTGCATTTTCAGCGTGGTACCTTGCCTCAACTGGGGTCAACGCTGGAGAAGCAACACTGCCCAGAAGTGTGCCACAAATGTCACTTCTGCAAGAAACAAAAACCCGATATCCATCGCTTGGATTTTGTTACATGCATTCAGCAAGTGTGTGCTGCAGACTTTCACTGCATCAGCTCCAAACTGCTGCTCTTGTGAAGCCAGCACGCAAAACCGGGGGTGCTTTTAATGAACGTAAGCAAAATGCAACTGAAAACTTCCCCAATCATTAGAAATCTCTTTTTCCCTGTCCTGCAACCGGGCAACGAAAACTTTGGCCCAAGAGGAAATCTGCTGGGAAAGTTGTAAGAGGCTAAACGCAGATGGGTGCAGAGGCTAGGCAGGAGCTGGGGGCAGAGGCCACTGCTGCCCCAGCCAAGGAGCAGGGCACAGGCGGGTGGGCAAAGGGAAGGGAGATAAGTGTTGCTCACTACTATTGGAAAGAAAAGTGTGTCCTCGCCTGCTTTATTTACTTTTTATTAGTCTAATGAGGCTGTTTCCTGGGAGTTTAATTACCATAATAGAGACAATTCCTTTCTTAACCCTCTTTACAGCTTGGAAGAGAAAGAGCCTCTGAAAGGGTAAAGCAGAAAGCACGAGCCGCTAGCAGAAAAGCGGGGTTCAAATCCGCCTGAGCAGAGGCACAAAACCTCCGGCACGTGGCTGTAAATCTCATCCCGTGGATGGGCCTGGCTGCGCAGCGTCCCCCATGTCGCTGCCGGGGGGGTCCCAGCCAGGCTCTGCTGCCCACCATCGCCCACCGCCCCATGAATCACAGAGCAGGAACACAGTGCTGCAGAGTTCTGCTGCAGAAAAATTAAGAGCACATGATTAATGCTACATAAAATGTGTGGGTTACCAGCCCTTTGAAATCTTACCTCTTCATCATTTTCCATTTACAGTTTACTAATGAAATTAGATATGGTAAAGGGTTTCTTTCTTTCTTACTTTTTTTTTCCCCCTTAAATCGACTGTGCATTTTTTTAGAGTTAAATCAACATATTTTCCATTCCATATTCAGCAAGAAATCAGAAAATTAAATGGGGGTTTTTTCTAGTGCTGCTAAGAAATATTTCCACAGTGTCATAATACTTACAGCGATTTACTGTGTTAGACTTACACATCTGTTACTCTGTGCACAACAGATAAAACAGATCAGATTAAAACAACTCTTGTTAGCTGGGTAGTCCGTACTGACATAAAGCTGAAATACGCACAAACCGGATCAGCTTTCCCTCCTCCCAGGAAGGTATACTTGTGTTACATGGCAGACAATAATACCATTCTGCTCCTTGCCATGTATATATTATTTTAAAATATTTTAATTTTTATAAATTAAATATAAAAAAAAATAAAACCCAGTCTTCAAAACATTAGTTAGTGATAGGTCTAAAAGGAAGGCACTGACCAGAAGTCTCCTCTCCTGATGGCTGGGAGTCTTGGCTGCTCCCAGCTTCAGGAGGCTGCAGCAGGGCTGCAAGGCTGGACCTGGCAATTGGCTTCAACCGAGTTCTGCAGCAGGAGACATTTTAGAAAGGTAAAGGCAAAGAGGCAGTGAGGATGAAAAGAACCAGATCTAAGAGGAGAAAATACGCAGACTATGAAAAAAACAGCACAGTCCCTCCTAGCCCACTTCATTCGTTCCTGTACAATACAGACAACATACTGTAAAAGCAATTGCTAAAAAGGGGATCTGCAGCAAAACTCAGAATAAACTTCTGCCAAAGTCCAAAACAACACAAAATCCTTTACTCGTTTTCTTCTAATCAAGCCTCAGTGCCACCCCAGTGAAGGGGTTTCCCTTGGCTGGTGAGCTGCCACAGCTATTAGCGAGGTGCTCCCTCCATCCCTGGGGGGACGCAACCCCATGGCTTTGGTGCTCCTCAGGCTTGGAGCAGCTTGCCAAACACCGGAGAGGTGGGCTCAAGCAGAGCCACCCCAGGAGTGAGGGCACCCACAAGGCCAGGAAAGAGCTGAGCAATGGGGAAAAGCCATAACTATTTTATGTTTTAGAGCTCCAGCTGTGCCTCTGCCCTCCTCCCACACCCAAGCCAGCACTCCATCATGTCTGGTGCAATGCAGAAGCAAGGGGGAAGGAAATGACGGCAGATGGCCGCAGCAGTGACACTACCCAGAGAGCAACAGAGGCAAAATTACATGATGCAATCAGCTACCACTGTTTCTTACTCTCTTTAAAATCACAGGACTGCTGGTCTTCCTGACCATCTCCTTGATGATACCCTGGAGTAGGTTTGGCACGTGTCTGCTGCCAGGGATGGCAGGCATGCAGTGCTCAGGCAGCTCACCACGGGAGGTGCTGGCAAACAGCAATGACCACATCTTTGCTGTTAGCCCAGTGCAAACAAAACGGGGTAAGACACCAAGTTACTCAGAAGCCCTGTTTCTTGGGGTAGAACACTATTGCTGAAATAAAGCAGTTAAAACATCACTGCCGAGTTCACAATGCAAGTGAGGCCAGGAGACAAGGTTCACGCTGGTATTACACACGCCATGTGCCCAGGTGTGTTACCCACACACCGTGCCCACCACTGCCACGGCTCACTCCCTTCCAGGACGGCTCTCCAACACTGCCTGCCTCCGGGACTGCTGGCTGAGCCACGTCTAAGGACCATCGGAAGGGAATTCTCTACTTTGCTTCAGATCATACTCCTTTAACAAACAGGATTCTTTGGGTTTACATAGCTGTTATCTTAACCATAAATTGACACTGTGAAAATGAAGGTGAAATGAAACAATTAAAGACATTTTCCCCAAGGTTCTGTTCACGGAGTTGCCACAAGAGCAAAGGGCTTTGTGAGCCTCATGCTTCACAAATCCAGTGCCGCAGATTAATGCTATCTTTTTCTGCGCTGCAGTTTGAAGGTTAGGACTTGGCAGCAAGAAACTGCGCTCTCACTAAAATTCATATATGGATATCCCCTTTGAACGCTTCCTGAATGGTTATTTTAAATAACATTGTGTTTATTAGCAGAACAGAGGAAGGACTGTAAAGCAGGAGAACCGAAGAGTTTGATTTCCAGTCGGTGATGAATGGTGGGGGAGGCCAGGTCACCCGTCTGCAACATCAAAGGGGCGACTGAACCAGCCAGCACACTTGAAGTTAGTTAAAATGCCATAACAATTTTCTGAGTTTTTCTTTTTTCTTACATTTAGAGAAATTATATTTCATAGCACTGGCTTCAGCTATTGTTTCCAGGTCTCTGATGATACCCAGGACTATAAAAAGGCATTACCTGCTGGCATGCCAAGGAGTATTTGCCACACGTTTTAATTGTGGTACGACGTGCTCCTGTCCTCTGCAAGAATGATGTCTTTTAAAGAGCCAGAACAAAGCGCCCACCTCTGATGCGCTATTATGCACCCTCCCATTGGCCGGAGCTTCTCCGCACGCATCAGGATTAAATCGCCAAGGAATCTGCATGAGTCTGGCACCCTCTGGGCTAAAACCAGCCAGGCTCTTCCCAAGCTTCGCAGAGGCTTGTCCTCACCCCTCTTTTCCATCACGGGAGA
This sequence comes from Microhierax caerulescens, assembly GCA_035590215.1. Taxonomy (NCBI): domain Eukaryota; kingdom Metazoa; phylum Chordata; class Aves; order Falconiformes; family Falconidae; genus Microhierax; species Microhierax caerulescens. Next base: position 22,395,373 of record JAVJGJ010000033.1, on the reverse strand, counting down.
GCAAGGCACCGGCCGCCTTTGGGGCACCCCTTGGCCAGGGGGGCAAGGGCTAAAGCCTTGCTGTAGGGCTGAACCAGGTACAGGCTGGAGGAACGCAGCCCTGTACCAAGTCCCTCATGAAGCATGAATTCCTTCCTAGCAGCAGGGAACGCAGTCTCAAAGTGATGCAGAAGAGCAAGATCCACATATTGAGTGAACCTGTTTTCCCAACACTTCAGGCCTTCAACCAAGCCTTAGGAAATACAGAGGGAACGCAGGGAAGGCTCCTGGGGAAGCTGGCACACCTGCTGGCAGCACCCCTTGTGCCTGCGTGCCACAGGCAGCAACTACTCCAAAGTATTTTTCCAA
>JAVJGJ010000033.1:22339340-22391742 GCA_035590215.1 Microhierax caerulescens | reverse complement strand
GGGGGGGGGGGGGTGGGGGTGGGGAATAAAAATCAGTCATTAGGAGTTACCACTCTGGAGACACTGGATAAAGGCTGTTACTGGTGCACCTACGGCTTCATCAAAAGTGAAGCTAAAAATAATTTTTTTTTTTTAAACAAAGTTTCAGGTTTTCCTCACACTATCCCTGCAGTTGGCACCATGCAATTAGCAACACATCTAAAGGGGAAAGAGGAACTTTTATTCCATTAGGACTTCTTTTTTACTTTGGGAATTTCTTCAGGCCGCTAAAAAGGCATTTTTCAAGCAAGGAATAATAGGGACGCTCAGAGCCTATCCACAGTCCACGAGGCTGAGAACTGCAGATCACCTGCAAACTGAATTTGTTCTATTTTGTTAACCATTTATTTTGTCTTTACTGGCTGTTCAAAGGGAAGTGTGATAATCCCACTGTTCCTCACTTGCTCAGCAGGGAGTTTAATCTAATAAAGCTATTACAGCAGAATGGATTAAAGCAACGTGAAGCATTAGTAATTTGAGGAGCAGTTAAAGAATGTTAACACTGAGACTCTGCGCGCATTCTCCTAAAAACATGATCACAGAGATGAAAGCAGAGCTCCTACTCAATATGTCATTTTTCAAGCACAAAATCTAATTCTTTCAGCATCTTCATCCAGATGTTTATAGCGAGGAGCAAGAGGCTGGTCATTATTTAACAACTGCTGAAACCAGAGGCTGACCAGAATGGGCATGCTTTAGCTTACCCCAATTTTGATTAATCCCCCTGTTAGAATAGTATCTTTTTTAGAAAGAGAGGTATGTGACCAAAGTCATCTGATACAGCACATTAGGATGAAATGCAGTATTAAAAGCTGAGGGACTTAATAATTTGCCCTGTCCTTCCCCCCCCTCGGCACAGCAGATGTCTAGCACTGCTGCCAAGAGGACCGAAGACCCGAAGCGGTGTGGCCGGGCAGGTATGAGATGGAGGGAAGCTCCACACGGCGCAGGGAGGGTTTGGCTCCTACACCGTGCCCCCATCCCCAGTGCAAACAAACCACAGTGGTTTAGGCAAAGAGCCGAGCCGAGAGCTTTCCATGCTTGTGCCTGTGCCAAACCTGCTCGTTACAATCCCAAAGAGAAGTTGTTAATTAATAACTGACAATTACAAACAGGACTCAGTCTGTATCTCCCAAGGACGCAGGAAGCTTCACGGCCTTCACGTCCCCATTACCGAGCTGGGACTGCTGACAGCCACAGCCCAGGGGACTGCAGCACCAGGTCCAACCAAGACAGAGCAAAGTAAATAATGAAGCAGTAATGCACTGCGTACGGATTTTAAGTATATTATACAGATATTTTACTGTACTCTGTTTTTAACGTATTATTGATCTTACCATGAAATCAAGCTTTTGGGGGCAAGAATACAATTAAAACCCCAGTTCCAATGCAGATTCCTGGATTCTTTATCAATATTGTCTCAGCCAGGAAAGTGCTTATCCCACGCTTGGCATTTTGTCAGTAAATAATATACATCCACAACATCAGAGGTGGGTGTGCTCTGGGTTGCTCCTGTTCTGTGTGGGAGCCCAGCAGGACTCACAGCATGCCTCTGCACTGACTGGGGTCACGTGCCAGTGTTTTAAGGAAGGGGTACATTTCAAAAGCTCAGCAGCATGCGATTACCACAAAGCCTTAAGAAAAATGATACAGAAAACATTGTTTGGTTATAGCCAGGGAAATTCGTCGCTGTGTTCAGAGATGCTCCAGCTCGCTCCCAATTTCAGAGCTGCTTTGGCTCTCCCAGAAGAGGAAACTTCTGTGCTCACAATAACAGGGGTAAGAGTCAGAATGGGATCAGTTGTGTGCTGGACACGTGGAGTCTTGTGGGGGCAAATACCTGAACTCCACATCATTTCCAGAGCCCACTGGTATGGTCCCAGCCTGGAACCACCTGACAAACTTAAGTCTGAACGTGAAGAAAATGAAAAAACAGACACTGAGAGTCAATAATGTGGTCCCCCCTTACACCTCAGTTCTGTCAAGGACAAGTGCATCTCAAAGAACTTCACATGATCTCACCTCCTTCAAGGAACTTAAAAGTGCTTTGCTGCCCCAGGATTTAGGTCCAATCCTGTACCCAACCATTACCTAAAAAGTTTAATGCAACGTATATTATATATGTTATGTATATATAATATAAAATTTAACACAGTAATATGCAGTAGCACTTCTAGAGGCATAGGTGCTTTTAAACATCAGTGACTACACCCCAGTGAACATTTTTCACACTATGCCAGTAACACAGAGAGATCCCAACATGACAGACCATGGCTAACCCCATGATAAAATGGAGCAGAGCACGCAGGGAAGGCTCCTGGTCAGAGCAGCTTCCAGCAAAGAGTCATTCCTGCTGCATCCCACACCGCAGCATGCCTTCACTAGAAGAAGGTTGAGCCACAGAGTTTCCCTTATGAAATATCTCTCTTTGCTGTGATAAATACTTACCTAAATAGGGGAAATGTTTTGAACCTCTTCTATCTGACAGTCTATATGTGCAATGGTCTCCTACAGAAAATTAACGGCTGAAATGGAGATGGTAATTATTTTAAAAGCTGGGAAGCGAGAGTAAATAAACGAGAGCATCCCACTCAGCACAGCCAGGTGACGTCAGGCATGGGAGATGCTACCCAGAGCCATCCACAAAGACCTGTCATAGGACAGGATCTCACAAACCCGCCCAAGCCACCAGCACGGTCCTGATAAACAATCACTGATTCAGCAGATATGGAAATGCAGATTGGAAATGCATTCAGAATTCCTCTTCTGATATTCTTTTTACACTTCCAATGGGGAAAAAAAAAAAAAAAAAAAAGGCAAAAAAAAGCTGCATGCCAACATATGCATGAATACATGGCAGAAGGATTATTTCCAGGAAATTCATGTGAAAACCTGAAAACTGGACTTGAAGCATGAAAGTAGCTGGCAGCTTAACTATGAAAAAATCTATTGCCTCTACATGATGCAAGTTCCTCCACTTAATTCAGTCACTGGTTAATTTGTTTCTTTGTTTAATATGATAGAAACCCCAGGGATCAAATCATTCATAATAAAATTATATTAGTACTTTATTTTTGTCATTTCTGATTGCTCTGAGCAAGCGTTATTGGATAGTTTGATCGCAGGATACAGAAAGTTACCATTTAATTAATATGAAAGGTGCCCACATTTTGAATAATATTGAAGAAAAAAGCCTCAGGACATGGCAGGAGACTCGCATGTATTATTAACTCCTATTGCTTTCTGTGCTGCATTGGCTGTCAGCTTTTGGGTGCGCTTCAAGATGTGAGATTTAATCTATAAAGCCTGAAGTTGCTCAGAATGTTATAGTCAGAAATACCCATTTTTCACCAGTTATATTGACACGATGGGGAAGAAGCTGACATGTACCACAGAAAGGAAGCCACGCATGTGGGGTGTGGGTGGGTGCTGGGGGCTGGTGCTGCCCCAGGCCAGCTGCTGCCCCTCTTGGTTTTTGGTTTTAGGGATCATTCATCAATGACAACCAAACAATAAAGCAGATTAACTCAGGAAACCATGAAGTTATTATTGACAGTTTGAGCATAACCACCAACCCTGTAGCCACACGTTCACACAAAAAAAAGCCAAATCTTTGTCAATGTAGGGATGAACATTTTTTCAAGTGGAAGCAGCAAAGTCCAGCTGCCTGACAGTACAAAATTGTCCTGAATCCAGTGAAAAGGTGTGTGCTTTGGTCATCTGCTGCTTTGCCAATGCACCAGTGTCTCAAAGGGCAGTGCCAATATCCATTATTGCAGTCCAAAAGGGAAATCCCCTGTCACATGCAATGCTTATCTATCAACAGGCACAGCAATACATTTCTTAATGTTGTCAACTCATCAACAACATGTGAAGTTTGTTCAGGAAGCCTGTCCCTCTCTGGTGAGCATATTGAGGGAGGCTCCAAAACGCACACTTCCCACCGGTTGTGCCATGCTCCTCCCCTCTTTTCTAGCTGGATTCCCATAACTGCAAAATTACGCTTCATTTTCCTCCAATACAAACTGCTGGTCAGTACATTTTGCTCGTCTGCATCAACCAGCTGGATAAATCCCAGTCATCTCTGAAGGGATGTGGGTGACAGCGTCAGGCATCAGTAATGACGTATTTTGATCAGGCTCTGTGGGGTCAGTCAGCAAGCACGCAAAAAGCAAACAGTTGGGTTAGTAATACAGTATTTTCAAGATACCTAGCCTGAGATCCATAGTTCATGATTAGCAAAAATAAAATGACCAGGGGATAAACATTGAATCAGAGAATGAAAATCTCTGATCTCAAGACAACCCTGCCTTCCACTTATGGCCCATTGACCTTTCAGATGATACACGGTCAGCATCTGACCCATTCCCAACCTGTGAGTTGGATTCATCTCCTGCCTCATCTGCAATAGCAATGCATAATAAACTACCCTGTAAGGCAAAAATTAGAGTAACACAGAAACTATCTTGGAGATGTTTATGGGTTTTGCTCGGTAGTAATCTAATTTCACAGTATAATGAGGTCTTTAATGTATAGTTTATTATTTAAAAAAATTTCAAAAGGTTAAGAAATCAAAATTCTACATACAAGGTGTCTGATGCATAACAGGTTATATATTGCATATCCAGTATGAAACTCAGCAGTGCGTTGTACAAAAGGCACCAGCAAGCCAAAAGAGAGATCTAAGAATGTCACATAAGAATATTCTTTAATGCTGGTGAGAATGTTGACTTAGTCAAGGAATGTCTCTTCGAAAGCCATGCAAAACACAGAAATCAGCCCAGGTCGCGCAAATGCTGGGCAAGACAGGGAGCAAAGCAGGAAAGGCTGGAAAGAGGTGAGCATTAAAGCAAGAAGAAAATTAAGTATGAGTTTGCAAAGCAATAAGGCTACAAAACAGCTCAAGCACTCCCTCTTCTCCATCACATCAGACATATGCTGCTCTTCATTTGCATGGCCCACCACAGTCCAGCCCTCGCTGCTGCTCCCCAGCACTTCCCACCACACCCCCACGCTGAGGAGACCAGGTGGGACAGACCCTCTCCCGTATCATCCTGCCTGGCCTTGAGCTACCGGGGGAGAAATTTCAGAAATTAAACAGGCTCTGGAAGCTCGCCAAGCAAAAAACCCTGTATTCAAGTACAACCTGCTCTATAAAACCTTTAAACAGGGGATTTCACAGCATTGCTAAATCCATGCTTATCATTTAGCACTCCAATAGTTAGAAGGCTTTGCATTACACCTGCCCAAGTCATCCTTGTCACAAGGTAAGTTTATGCTCTTTAATATGTTTGGTAGAAAAGATAAAAGTTTGAGGGTAATTAGCACAGGAGAGCACAGTGAGGGAAGCAGGGGAATCGGCAACATGATTGGAAATGAAAATCAATGTTAATAAGTAGAAGGAAATGTATACTAGAGGCAAAAAATATGTACTTGTAGACTTGACAATATTCTAGATGAACAGGGTGAAAGCAAAACAGGTTTTCATAAAGCATGCTGTTGGACTGTCCCAAAGGAAGTCACTGCAGGCGCACATGCAACAAGATTAAAAAGAACAAGATTTCTTAATTAATTATAGTAAGTTTAGAAAGGATGTTAAACTTTGTACCCTAGGGTTTATGTCAATTTTTAACTACCAGAGAGCAAAATAAGATACACGTTTTGGGGAGAGATCACACAGCACCAGGGTCCTCTAACGATCTTGGGTTTTCCCCTAGAAGATGCAAGAGCCATTACAGACAGGGATAAGTGTGAACCAGCAAGAAAATTCCTGACCGTCTCAGCACAGCACTTGTTTTCTGCAGCATCAGCTCTCCAACTGCTCACTTCTGCCTGCACAGATTCATACCTGTCCATACTTAACAGCATAATAAAGACAAACAATGATATTGTTGACTGGTGGGTATGACTTGCAATAAATAATGAGAAAAGCCTGATCTAAAAGCCAGTAGTGCATGTGCAGTTTAACAGTAAATGAATACACCCAGTTCCCACTCCACTGCCCAGCAAGCCATGTCTTCTCGTTGCACATGTAAGCAGGTAGAAGCCTAACGAGCATTTGGGTAGAAGACCAACCATGGATGATGAAACTGTCCCTTCCTTGTGGCAAGGATGGACACTCCCAATGATTTATGCATTTGTTGCTTTTGGCTGAAATCTTGGCTTGAAAACTGCAACCAGGACTAGCCCTAGCAGAATAAAAGTCTGTTTTACCTCAGCAGAAAGCCACATTCGTTTTAAACTCCAGAGTCTCTGATTCAGATTGGGTGCTGGAGTGGCATCCCCAGCAATATGGCTCATTCATCTTACGCTGTTCATGCTGCTGAGCCTCTTTGTGGCTTATGAACCATCCAGGTCCAGCTTTGCAGTTTTCATATTGTTATGCAGACTGTCCAAGATTACACTACACATTAATTTTTAAGGAAGGTATGCCTTTCTAGTCATATGTCTTTAAAAATGAGACCTCATACACATGTCAAGAAATTCAGAGTTGACATTCCCATAGCAAACTCAATTTTCTCCCCACAAGAATAGGCCCTGACCACTGAACATATTTATTAAGGCATTAGAGCCAGTTATACTAGCTTCCGTGAAGACTGCACATATACCTGTTTAGTATAACAGTTTTAAATGCAAACCCTTCAGCCTTTGCTGAGACAGCTAGAGTGTGAGCTGGGATGGGGGAGCAGCCCAAGATGTTTGCACAAGTTTCTCACTGTCATCACTAGCTTTCACGATTTCCAGCATGCAAAAGCAAGGTCTACTTTTTAATTGTTGGGACTACTTTAATAAATGCGAAGGTTATATCTAATCACTAAATCCTCATGTTCAGGTCTTAAGCAGCTCTCTGCTATATTGCCCAACATATGATATGCCATCCTCTAACTTTCCTACCAGACACAGAAAATGCTGTCGTCTGTTACCAGTCAGCTCCCTAAAGTCATGGGTTACAAGTTTTATAGTTTTTGTCTCCATATTCAGCTAAAGCAGTTTAGAAAAAGTCCCTGGTGTTCATTACCCTTCACTGCACAACGAACACAGATGTCTGCTCTTTCCAGACCTCTTTAACCTTGATCTGTGCGTGGAAGGTACTGGAATAGCACCGTGATAAAATGCAGGACATGCTGGCTCATTTAATATTTGGTCTGGGGGCAGCTGATCTGTTACTACCAGTTGATTAAAGAGACACAACACCAAGGAAGGTTTCCGTTCGGCAGCAGGACACTGAACTTATTTGCCGACCTAGGAATTCCCACAGAGGACGGGAGCAAGCCTCCGTGCAGCACCCTTATGCCTTCAGCATCACATCCTCCAGAGAAAGCTCCAACAGAGCCCACACCAATCCAGCACTGGATAACTTACCATGGCAAATTTTCTATCTGGTTCCAAGCATGTGAAAGCTTGGTTACTTTCTGAAGCATGAGACTAAACGATTCTACGGTTTGTATGTTTTGGGATGTTTATTTAATGTATTTGGGAGCATTTCAGTTACTCCTCACAACACCTAGGCTTTATTGTTTTGCTGAAACATTTGACTACAAAGCACTTCAGGGCACTCTCTCCCTTAGCAAAAAAGGAAGGTGAGAAAACAGCCGGGGTTTATACTCTTCCCCTGGTCCTCCCAGCCCTGCTATTCCTCTGAGACCTCCAGCACCATCCAGAAGAAAGTGGACTCAGCCATGTGCTAATTCTGCACTTACTGTTGGCTCATTTAATCACTCCATTTCCAGCTTCGAAACCTAGAAGAAAGCATTTCTCTCCGCTAGAATAAACTTCAGGCTTGGCCAGGGTTCAGCATGAACTCCGGCGAGATTTGCACACTGGTGTCCCAGAGGAAATGCATCTTTATAAAGCGTGGCACACCAGCTAACAACTAAATGCCCCGCCAACCGAGCAGGGACGAAAAGGGAATCTGGAGAGTGATGGAGAGTCCTGCTAGCGTACAAGGGGCAGACGCGAGGTCCCAAAGCAGCAGGGTTTCAGCAAAGAGCAGGAGTCGGGAGAGGCTGGTCATGGCAGTGAATGCCCCCGAGCTGGCACACAGCAAAGAAGGGCCTTTTCTAGCATTTTCATCATCCCGGCACTAATACTTCTCTGACTGTCTTTTGGGTCTGGAGTTGGCAAAACAGCTTGACTTTCCAGCTCCAGCTGCAGTAGGAAATTTGCCTTTGGACTGTGATCTGTACGGGGGATTATCCTTTAATGCACTACTGCAGGAAAGGACTCATTTCACTTAAGAAAAATAGGCACTGAAAATAAAGCTGCAAATATTTTACCTGAACCCCGATACCTTTGCACTTTATCCTGCTCCAGCGTTATCTTATGATCCTCCACAGTTAGGAGGATCTATAGGAGTAAATATTTCTTTTACTCGCTTTCCTCATCTTTTGCAGATTATAAGTATTACTTGTTTGGCCAGTTCCCTCTGCAGTTTTGTAAGTGCAGAAACAAAAGCAACCAAGAAGCACCTGCTCAGACAACTAACAGAAATTGATTCTATTTATAAAACTTGTTTTTCTTTTTTGTTTTGTAAGATATTCACAAATGGTAATGTAATTAGCCTCCTTGTAGGTCTAGTATGAATAGTTCTTTTCATTAAAGTTAAAATAATTAATGTTTTTAATGCCTGTCAAGGCTTGGGAAGTACAAAATGCTGTAGGCTACAAAGGACAAAAAATAAGGCTACAGTTAAAAACATATATTATAAATAGTCCCTTAAACCCTAGTGTGGTATCCTTTTATCATTCCTTCATTCCGAGGTTAGTAGGTTATTAACCTGTATCCTGAGGGAGAAAGGATGCACATCAATTATATCAATTGAATAGACAAATGAAAATCAAATTAAAAATTTAACACGCACAACCATAATTACAATACAGTGCTTCTAAGAGGAATTTCATCTGAGGAATGAAATGTAAAAATGCTTTCTCAATTTTAACTGCAATTTACAGTAGCAGGAAGAAGTAGCCAGAGATAGGCAACCCAATGAAACCAAAATCCATGCAGGAGATTTCAATGACTCCTAGTCCCAAAACACTATCGTGACAAATCCATTGTAATTTAATCAACCAGTCCAGTATTTAACACTGTGAGGAGTGCTTTAAGAATAGAGATTTATTTGTGTTACTACTAGCTAAAGTCTAGCACAAGCATGGCCAAAACTGAAGACAAGAGGTCATGTGGCTTTCCTGGCACAGCCGCCGAGGGTGCGCAGCGTCCTGCTCTCCAGCCTGGCACTGGCCACACCAGTTCACTAGTCCTCTGTGTTAGTACATCTACTATAAAATGCCATTAAATATTGTACCCACTCATCACATGCTATCAGTATCTACACTTTCCATGAGAAAAGTAGTGCACTCATTCATTTCACCTGCTGTACAGTTTCAAGGTCATCATTAAAACCGGAGTGAGCCAGGGAAACCTATTTTTTGCATACTTTCAAAATTGTGCAGTTGTGGTCCTCTGGGTTTCGTGCCCTGTGTTACCTCTGCTCCTAACAGAAAAGACTAAATGCTTAGAGGCATCCCTCAGAGAAATTAAAAAACTCATAAATCTGCCACCCACTGAGATCTTTTGATTGCAATTTTAAACTAAGATGCAAAAATATTTAGCTCATTTAAGTAATTAAATGTGTTTATACCATGTAATTATATGTATTAACATCAGCATATTTAAACAATTAAATAAACAATCACAACACTTGTGCCTTTCATGGTATTTATGTATCGCAACAAGCTCCAGCTTCATGAACCTTCCAGCTGCCAAAGTCCTATGGGAAACACTGGGATGCACAAGGGGTCCCCAGCCACTCAGGAATCACCGAATTGGGTTGTCACCTTCCATTACTGCACTTAGAAACAGATGTGAAAAACGTAATGGCACAGTTAACTCATTTCAGTATGTCCAAGGGATAGCAGAGAAGAACGAGGAGGTTGGACAAAATAAAATAGCCGGAAGAGGACAGGCAGGCTTTTAAGATAGCTACAGTGATGCAAAAAACTGCATGCATAAGCACACATAAAACAATGTAAAAGCAGGCCCTTACTCAACATGCCCATGTACGAAGACTAACAGCTAGCAACTAGACAGAGTTTCAACAGCTGTTTTAAAACGATAAAGGATCCATTTTGAGGTTTAGAAAAACTCCCCAGAAGTTGTACCAATAAGCCTCCCCAGACCTTCCCTGGAGGCTCAGAAGTACCACACAACAGTAAAAACCACATTATTTTTATTCCTTATTATTCCTGCAAACACTGCCAAAGACTTCACCTGAGAAGCTGGAAAACAAACTATACAACCAACACGCAAACACAGAACCTCAAGCTCCTTGTTGTTCTGACAAAACACTGAGGAGAACTCACAGACGAAAACTGAAAACAAGACAACAGAAGTCTCAGGAAATAACTGGGGTACAGGAACAAAAAGAGACTGACGAATGCTTCCCATTCCCAACACAAAATCCTAGATATGGGGTTATTTCCTTATATTCTTACTTTAACCCTGAGGACACTGTGATGTGTGAGACCACATGCTTGTTTAACTTGCTGCCAAACAAACACCATTACGAGAGGAATGCAGATGTGATGGTGAAGATAGTGAAGATAGAAAGTACTGGTACAGCCCATGGGAAATATGGGTATTTTTGGTGTAAGAAAATACTGAAAGACTAAAATCAGGGCAGCCAAACCCTTCCTTTTTACCATACGAGGTTGGCCAAGCATCCCCCCTGAGCCCCTGCTGGTCCAAGCCTGTGCCAGTGGGCACAGGGAATGCAAATCTCTTCCTTCCCTGCACTGCCTGTACTTCTCAAGCCAGAAACAACTTTCTAGCAATGACTCCCAATTATCTTAACACCAAAGTTGGGGAAGAAGCTAGAGGCTCTGCTTCTCTTTGCAGATTTGCCTATAACTTCAACACTTCATCACTTGTAAGCTAGGGACAATTACTCAGAAACAAATCGGGAACGAAGGAAGCATTGCAATGGAGCTATGCCATTTTAATGCTATTTCTGTCTATATAAAATCTTCTGTAATTTGTTTACGACTACCAGATTCAACAATAGTGTGCAAATGCAAACCCATTTATGTTAATGTCCTCTTTCTCAGATCAGATTCTGAATAAAAATTAGGTAAATACTCTGTTTGAAAATATATAAGATGAGAACTAGTTGAGGAGGGAGCAAGAGAACCTCCAAATGCACAATCTTATCAACCACATTATTTTTTTTTACTTAATAACTTAAGTGTACTGTTAGTGAAATTACAACCTGCTTGTGACACAATAAATTTACAACAAAATTCATTCCATAAATTATTCAATTCGCTGACTGCAACTATGCTAAGAAATACCACCATGAGCAGATGATTAGCATGTGAAAGGAAAGCCATCTCCAGACTGAAACAATCACTGTCACACCTCCATTTGAAGATGCCTAGTGGAGTTTTGTAAAATTACCATTAAGAATACACATTTAAGGCTTTGTAGTTTCTATAAAAGCGTTAAGTATTTGATTTACATTAGATTCATTTGTTCTTTCTTCAACTGTCTCTTTTTCCTGCAAACCATAACTGTTTCAATAAATGCTGGCTCAATCAAGTGTGCATTAAAACAAAAGAATTTAAGTTCAATAAAAGTGATGAATCAGAAGTAGAATCTAACCTTCTCCCACCCCCTCCCCTCGCCACATAATTGCTACAGTAGGAGAAACAGGCTGACTTGCTAGCGTAGAGGCACAAAATAGTTTTGTCCTACATATCCACAGTATGTCCACACCTGGAGAGATAACCCAGGGTCTGGACCACTAGTATGGAGTTGTTGAATCAATTGCCAAATCCTTCTCACCATTAGTAAGGAGAGAAGGTTGGTGATGAAGAAACATTCCTATGCAACACCGTATCTTTCTTCAGAAAATCAGCAGAGCTCTCAATGGACAAAATAGGCATCTCACATTCTAACCTGAACCAAAGTATTTTGGTTACATTTACCAAATTAAAATGGTAGTGAAAGTTCAGCAATTAGGTTGGCAGTCTGCCCAACTACAGGAGAATGAGAATACTAAGTGTAACTGACATGCAAGCATCATCAGCATCTACTACAAGCATGAACAAAATCAATGGAAATGCTTTACCAGGCTGCTGAGATGCTTTCTTCAGCTTCTACAGTTACTTTCTGCCCCAAACAGCTATATAGCACTAGGAAAACTGGCTACAGCTGCATATCCCATACATCACTGCAACATAATACTGGCAGCTATTTTTTACAGCAGTCCCTTAAAAATATTCCAGTAGGGCACGGAAAAGATTAAAACCTCCCGCTATGCTCCCCTTTTATACTAGTTGTTTGAAGAATGCTTTTTATTTCAGGATGCAGGAGTAGCTGCTCAGAAGACATGCATTACCTCCCTGATGAACAACCCACACCCAGCTGTTGCAATGCCCCATTCAGAGAAAGCAAGCAGATGGACTAATTTTAAGCACAATTTTCTCAGGTGATCTAGATGAGTTTATCAAAATGCCTACATACAGCAGACCCTTCTGATCCAGGCCGATGAAATGTAAACATCTTACCCATTAGAAGCATTTAAATGGCTTCCAGCTTCTTTACCTCCTGCTGGATTTCCCAGCTAGAGAAATTTGAGGAGTACCTGTAAAGAATTTATTTCCCTAGAAAGGAGGAGGAAGGATTCTTCTTGTTCTGGGAATCATCATGTTACATTTTTACAAAATATTATTTAAAAAAAAAAAAGTCCAACAGCCCTCTCCAAATCATGCAAGAGTCACTGCCATGACAAAAATCCACTTTCACAGACACAAGTGTTTCAAAATAAGAGCTACTGTTTTTAAGCCACATAATGACACCAGTCTGACTTCTCACCAACAGTGCAACCTGCATTGGGGGTGGTGGTGGTGGGGGTGGTTCTAGAAGTGGTGACTATAAAAAACAAAACAAAACAACCAACACTTTTTTGCTCCTCTACCCAGAACCTTTATTGGCTCTATATAAGGTTGCACTACCCCAGCCACTGAAATTACTTTATCTTTTCTTGTTCTGGGTTTGTTATCAGCACTCAGACACGTTCCCTAACTCTTTCTTGAAGCCTCTCCCATCTGAAAGCAGTAGCTTACATTATTCATAAGGATAATCACAAACATGCACAGACCCATAGATATGTAATGGAGAGGCTGACTTGTATCTGATCCAAATTCCATGCACTTCATGGAGCTTATGACTTTCCCATAAATTTTTGCAGCATGGACATACCTCCATTCTCAGCCACTCCGACAGACCCAAAGCAGGGACAACTTCGGAAAAAGTTCTCATGCTCCCCCATAAAGTTTTATTACTTTTGAAGAGGAAAATCAAGTAGATATATTATGCCACGTTCTCATGGGTTCTTCAGTTGGATGTATTTGTTTATGCATGCCGTCTCCTGACTATGCATAGCAAAGGCACAAATGGTGTTCATGCCCCTTTTTTTCATGCCATTTCCAGAACAGTATTCTGGAAATTCAGTGAAATTAAACATTTTCAAGACCACAAGAACAGCAAAATCAAGTTACTGTTGTTTCCAATGGCTCTATGAAAAAGCCAAGGAAAGTCAGTGCCCTAGTTAGCATCGACTGCTGGCATCCAGCAACTGGGCAATTTTTAAGGCAGCTGCATTACCTTTGGTGATCTAGAGAGACCTATTTCTCATCTACCTTGCAAGAATCAGCCTGAGTCAGCCACAGTCCTGTGGCAATTGCTTTACAAGTCAGAAGGTAAAAGTAAAAGCCCAGTCAGCCTAGAAGAGGAAAAAAATTAAATAGGTCTGTAACTACAGGAGCTGAAATGATGTTTGCATGGGAGATTATTAAACAGGGACAGATAGAAAAGGTGAGGGATTGTCATGGCTGGCGCTTTCCACTCATGTTGCTGGAAATATCCCAACTCCTTTTGCACAAGATTATTAAATAACAGTAATGAAGTAGTAGATTAAGAAAATGGAGATAGTTCTAAATCACTCTAATTTGAGACCAAAACCCAATTCTTTCCATTAAGCTTCAAAACCCTCCTGAGTAGATTCGTGTCATCAGATGCAGTCTAATAAGGAAGAAAGAGACAATGCATTCACAGCCACATTAACCAGTAATAACTGTAACTTCAGCAGAAGACAGAATCATGGAGACATTAATAAGTGATGAGATCACAAAACATCTGGAGAAATGTGAGCTGATATAAAAAGTAGCCAGCACAGTCTTATAAAGGGGTAAATCTTGTTTGACAAATCTGCTGGAATTTTTTAAAGAGGTAACACAGACTCCAGACAGGAAGAAAACATAGGACATAATCTGTTTGGATTTTAAAGGTTATTTGACACATCACAGCCCACAGGCTGGTGAAAGTATGGCAAGTCAAAAAATGCACCAGCTTTGAATGGACAAATAAAACTAAGGCAGTCAACAGCCTGGTAGTGTTATTGGCAAAGAACAAAGGGAGCAAAGCAGAGCACGTTTTGTTCTGCACACATAAGATAAAGAGGAAGACATCCTAACACAAACATGTAATCAGCTGGATCACATTGAACCATATAGTGATATACTTTATAATGGCCATGATACTCATTTTAACTGTAAAATGAGGAGTTTTGATATTAGAAGCCTTATTTATGATGATGCCTTTGGAAGACACACAACAGGAGAAACTGGGAGACACTCTAGGAATAACTACAGAAGATTTATGATGGGCAGACAGCTATCAAGGCAGACGGAGCCCTGCATGACAGGGAACACTGGCCAAGTCCTCCATTAACTGCACTGGCCAGTTTCGAAGATCACTTCTGGATTGCTCTAAACCAGGAGGTGTATACCTTAAGCTTATTGTCTTAAGGACAAAGTGATAAAATGTGGATGGCTAACTTATACAGAAAGAAACCACAAAACACTCTTTGTATTTTAGTAAACCAAAGTTTTACTGTTTTTTCTTTATCTCAAACCCTTTAAAATTTATGTGGTTATCTCTCTCAGAATAAAGAGAGAGAACAATCTGCCCAAAATCAGGTTCTGACACAGCTGTGGGCAGCAGTTTTGAGTAGGCCAAAGTTTTACGTTTGTTTGGTTTTTTTTTTTCTCCCAGCGAAAAAGACCATGTAGTGGGATCATCTTTGAGGCTCCGATCCCTCCTAGTGCCTGGCAGAAAGAATAGCCACCACTCCCGTGTGGCAAGTCCATACACAGATGAACAAGTGTCCAAGGGCTGATCCAAGAAATATTTCAAATTTAGATCCTTGTGAAGTAGATCCCTGGCAGGAAAGGAGATTTTCTCCAGACTCTCCCAAAGTCAACTCCTGCAAGTCAACTGTAAGCTAAGCAATGAATAGCCAGCAGTGAGCTGATGTCCTCTTCAGCAACAGGCTCCACATATATTCTTGGAAAACTGATGAGAAATTTCTTTCCCTTGAAATACAGCAAATAGTCTTAACATCAGAGGGATCACAGACAAGGGCTCCAAAGATTTAGAACACTTGGAAAGCAAAATGGCCCCTCCAGAGCTGCTCTGGCTGTTTAAACCAAAGATGAAGGCAGAAAAAGCATAGAAACAGAAACTAAAACCAGAAAATCAAATAAAGTCTGGTCCCAAGGGGAACTGTTGCATCTCTGGCTTCAGTATATGTGATGGTGTGAATACTCACAGAGTGAAGGTACACAGAGGGCACCTACTCAAAGTAAAATGCACATCAATGCTTCCTTCTCTTTGTCCATCAGTGGCCCTCATTTTTTCTTGATAAACCATTAATGACTAAGATTATTTGTTCAGTTGTATTGCCTCACCCTTTTTCTGTTTGCAGCACAATTCTCTTTTATGCTGTGGAAGTGGACTCGCAGGGAGCTCCAGCAGCCCTTCACGTGTTTACTGTTCCATTGCACAAAACCAGTTGTCTTGTTGCAGTTCAAACACCACCAGCCTTTTTTCCCCTCTGGCAGGCAGCAACAAGTAAAAACTAATGCAGAATTCATCCTCTGACATAATACATAAAACTTGATCACAATTTCTGCTTCTCAGCTGAAACATATTGATCTGGTTACTATTTGGGATGAAACACGGAAGAAGAAAAGTTCCTCATATATATAAAAATAAATTATTTAACGTAGATGACCAAACACATATACAGTTATATTACACGTGTAGATCAATACGTTATTTTTGCAAAGCATTTGGCCATCTCTGGAGATAATGAACATACATGAAATTAAGCCCCAATTTACCGCATTATGCCAGTTTAATATATCCATTAATAGCATTGATCTTAGTGGAGTCAGACTTTCAAGGAACCAGTGGGGAGTAAGAATAACCCAGAGAGGAGAGAATCATAGAAAAAAAGAATGGGAAAAAGGCAGCGTGAGAGGAGGTGGGTCAGCGACATAAAAGGCAGCTGGCTACTCGTGTGGGGTTTCTGGTCCTGCCCAGGGAGCCTGTGCTGAGCATCACCTAAGAAGACACTGCCAGAGGATCTGATGAGAGTTCAGAAAACTTCAGAAAACTGAAGCCTCCACACAACGCAAGATGCAGCCACCTAGGTCGGGAGGGTCTGGCCGGGCATGGGGCAGAGGGATTATGAACAATTCGCAAAACCAGAAGGATCAGTGAGAGCAAGGCAAAATGCAGAAGAAACTATGCATGACCATGACAAACGATCATTTGGTCAGGGGCTGCAGGCAGTACTGCCCGCTTCATACCAGTGATGAAGGTGTGAGCTATGGGGGACACAGCGTCCCTGTACAGGGATGTATATGGTTGGACATTATGATCTTAAAGGTCTTTTCCAACCCAAATGACTGATTCTACGATTCTATGAGCCACCCAGCCCACCACTCTAAAGCGAGAGCCTGCAGCACACCACATGCGCTCTAGGAGACAAGAATAAGTCTTCAAAGAAAACTTAGTTCAGCATTTTCCAACTTTTGGAATTTGAAACTTAAATAATCTCCTTTTCACCTTTTCTTATATAAAAAAAAATATGCATGGAGGATTGTTTTTAAACACAGCCTGCAGCACAGCAGGCTGCTGAGGCAGCAGCACAGTCTTGAATTACAATTTTTATTTATTATTTTGTTGTGCTCCCTATATTTTTCTTACAGCACAGAGAAGGAAAAAGGCAATTTCCAGAAGTTATAACTCAACTCTACCACAATGAAATATCATTTGGGAAACAGAAGAGTGGGGAAAGAAGGACATTTATGGCAAATCTCCATTGCTGGTGCTTTTTCTTGTCTCTTTACAAATGTCTACAGAAAACACCAACAGAATTAAGGCTTACAGGAAAAAAATTGCAACAACGCTACAGTGGAATATGTTAAACAATCCTAGTATTATATATACCTCTCTTTTTAAGTGTTCATGTAGAAATACACTTGTAACCATGTAAGTGCATGTTTTGTGGGGGCACAATGATGCATGTGATGCGTTGATGGTGGGGAGCGCCAGGGACAGAGCAAGGTGTTCCCCACTCATGACCATGCCAGTACAGCCATGCGCCACAACATGCCTTTGTCATAAATTTTACTGGGCTTTGGAATTATTCTAGCAAGCACTCATACATATATTTAAGGAAACTTGCTGCATTTTTCCACCTGTAAAACTTTAACTGCTTTGTATTTAATTAACATAAACCTCAGAAGGAAAGGGGGGGGTGTGTGATTAAAACAAAGGCCCCGGGTTTCTCCTTAGTTGCAGGGGCTCAGCAGACATTCCCTTTAGCTTTGGTAACATTAACCAACATAAAACCAATTACTAGAATTAATTCAAATGCATTTCTTCTCCCAAAACTTGTAACTTTAAAGACAATTTCTGTGAACCTCCCTGAGAGAAAGGAAAGGGATGTGCCTGCTGAAACACCAGGGCTGTGTACAGTGCCCCAAATGAAGCACTCATGGGGTGAAAACTGGAAGAAAAAGAAACATCATGATGAGCGAGTATTTGAACTAACAGTTGCAAATAACTTTATTTCAAAGTTATTTTTGAACATTTTACAAGTTATATTCAAATATCAAATTTTTGCGCTGTTGAAACAAGCGCCAGGCTGGGAGCAGAGGGCAGGTGAGGAGGGCAAGGATGCACGAGTCATCATTTTAAGGTATTATAACAAGTCTGCTTGCAGATGGATAGACAGAGAAGCAATACCTGCATCCACAGCTCATCATGGATGACTAGTCACCCAAAACTCAAACCTGACCCAGGAGGACTACACTCCAGGAACACACGGCAGCTTTACCTAAACACTTGAGCATTCATCACTATTCCTAGCACAAATCCCAGACTCTCTCCTGACGCTGCGAAACAATCCCCTGAAAGCTGGAAGTCATCACCAGCTGGGAGCTGACACTGAACTGGGCAGCACTGGGTCTCCCTGGGCTGACATCAGCAGAGGAACTGGCAGGGCAGGGCATGGGAAGATGCAGCCAGCTCTGCCAAATCCTTTCAAAGTCCCATGTTAGGAAACAGGAACACAAACTCTTACTGGGGCTTCTTCTAAGTCCTCCCTCCAAGGCTGCCAAATTAACATTAGGAAGGGGTTTGAAGAGCTGAAAACAAATTCAGCATTATGCAATGCATGTTTAAAATACATCTAAACCCATTCCTGTCTCTCAGATTCTGGAATGAAGTTGATGGCAATTTCACCAAACTGGTCCCGAAGTATCGTAAGACACAGTGTAAAGTAGGAAGAAAACACTTGAAAATAAGAACATACATATTGGCATGTGAGACATAGAGTTTATTGTCAAGTATTCCATTTTTTTCTAACTGCAATATGAAGTCTTAAAATAATTTCTACATAGGTTTTCGGTGTAAAAAGCACAGTCAGTGAAAAGTTACACTAATTTAAACAAAATTAATAAAGAAATGTTCTGCTTCTTTTTATCATCTTTCTACCTCTCATCATTTATCATGCAAATTAAATTGCAGTAATAGAAAATGTAAAGAAAACAAACTCTGCAGTATATTGAAACCTCTATCCAGCAAGAGATAAGGTTGAATATTAGAAGGAAAGGTGCAGAAAATTAGCTGTCCATACAATAACTGGGAGGGAAACGGTTTTATTTAGCCTGGAGGGATTTTTTGTTGCAAACTGACTAAATTAAAATCCAGACTATTATACCCAGTATCACACCAGAAAACGCCTTTTCCTTGCACTTTTAGATAAATTTTCATTGATCTCATTTTATGCATGATTACATTTTTAATGAGATGTACAGTATTTTGAAGCTAATTTTAAATGCCTTCTCTCTCTTTCCTTCTTCCATTCCCCTTACCTCCTCCCACCATATACACACTTACTGCTTGTTGGATTAACATTTCTGATAAATTGCTAGACCAGAAAGGAGCATTACCAAGAGGAAATAAATTACTTCGATCTTTTGCAGCTCCAGCACAGTAAAGTAACCTTAAAAATTCCCACTGTCTAATTATGCCACCTTACAATTCTTTCCAAAAGCAATCATTTTATTTCTTGTAATCATTTTATTTGCTGTCAGTAACCCTGAAAAACACACAGATCGCGGTAAGAAGTTACCTTCCTCTGCTGGCAGTACTGGCCATAAGAATTAGCACTCCCTTGAAACTCAAAACTCTCTAGAAAGAAAAAGTTTTATTCACAAGATCTTTGACTCCTGTGAATAAAGTACAAAGCAGGTGAATGTGGGTGAACTGGCCTGTTGCCAGAGCGTGGTGATCTTGCCTTTAAAATATTAGGCAATAATTGATTTTCAGCATGGAAAACTTGGCTCGTTCCCAGAAGTTTAAAACTTTATTTTCTTCCTTTGACTATTTTTGGTAAAGTCATACCCTGTAAAACAAAGGGGGAAATTGCAGGGACAAAGCATGAAATAAAAGTTCTGCCTCTAGCCCATCATTAAGTACCCAGCATTTTATTTCCCTCTTTGATTTCAGAGCTGGTTTTTTGTGAATAGGAGTTGGTTTGTTCACGTGACAGGCAGAGGTTTGAAGCAACACATTGCAATGACTGCGGCAGCAAGCAGAAAAGAGGCCTCGAGAGATGTAACAGAAGACCATCTGAAGGGTATAAACTGCAGTGGGCTGGTGATGCAATGCCTTCAAAGGAGGTTTTAAACAGCATATCAACTTCATACACTGAATACCCTGTTCCTCCCCCAGGATAAGCCAGAATCTCGCTCTTCCCATACCCCTTCCCTGGGCCACCAGCACCCCGACAAGCCCTCCAGTTCCGCACAGGTGGAATCCCCTCTGCTCCACCATCCCCTAAACAGGGCCGTGTTTTTTCCTGCTCTCCTGCTCTTCCTCTAATTATTTCATATGTATTTCAAAGCGTGATATTCCAATGAGACAGTGAAATGTAAGTGCAGCTTTGTAAGCCCTGACCAGCGCCAAGTAATAACTATACCTTAATATATAAGGTAATGCATCCCAGAAGGCTCTACCACCAAGACACATATATATACCAGCCCACTGTCAAGTCACCATCAATTTGCAGTTACCACCATAAATCTTTTGCAATTCTGCTACCTAGTCAGTTTCTCTCCAGTTTGTATTTAGGAAGGGAAAATAACTAAACGACTAAGTGTGGAGATTTAGGTGTCTCTTAGTTGAATTTCAACTCCATAATTTCCAACCATTTCTCAAACTTGCCAAGTGTCTGGAATTGCTTCTTTTGTCCTCCAGAAGGATAGCAGCTGCTCTCCTTTCCTCTGCCAGCCTCAAGAGCACATTCACTACTTCATTGTTCACAGATCCAAAATGACTGAACAACTCCTGTCCAAGGCAAAGCCTCCCAGCTCTCCACTTGATTTACCTTCTCAGTTTAAGAACAAAGTATCAATAACTACACTTTTGGAAAATTTAATTCTCCAATCAAATGTGCACCCATCTTAAAAGAGTATCAGTGCAGACAACTGTAAGCAAGGCTGTGGGGGACCATGTCATGGCACCGCTGAGCATAAAATGCAACTGCAGCCTCCAGTGTGTCAGTGGTGTGGGTGTTCCTGGGAACTGGGCTGACTGGACATGAACTGCATTCACCAAACTCTCAAGTGCCCTTTCCCATTTCTCTGGCAGCTGTTCAGTGCCAACAGCAGTTGTGTCAGGAGGGGCCAAGAGCACCTTTGGCACTGGATCTGCAATGGCAGCTGGTCTGGTGATGAGCAGGGATCGGCCGAGAGGAGGGGGGACTGTGAGATGGGATAGCCCTGAAGTAAAGCAGAAGTGGAGAATATGAGAAAGCTGGCGAGGGTGCCAGGGAAAGGGAAGCAGGTTGAGACAGAGACTGGGCTCTGAAAACCACGGAAATGAAGGAGCAGTGGAGAAGCATCAGCTCAAGCTGAAGCATCATGAGAGGGGATTAGGAGTTTAGGCTCAGGAGAGTGGAAATGAAGCCGAATAAAACATCCCACAGACAATGGGAGCAGGAAAGAATCTTAAATGCAAATCCACATTTCACAAAGGATTTATCGTTATCCAGCACTGCTTTGAGAATTAAGTGTTTCCATCAGAAGTCTTGTCCCCGTGCACTAACACGACAGACGGTGTGAGCCTTTCCAGATGTGGGAGTGCAGATGGGCTTATGGATCTGCAAAGCAGAATGTTTTCCTGCTCTCCCCAAATGGATGAATGGGACCTTTACACAACATGTGAAAAATTATCACTACCAAAAAAAGTGTTACAGGCCACAGACAGCAGGATCCTGAGATCAGAACCTGTGTGTGAAAACACACAAAAATGTTCTAGATAGGTAAACATTTGAAGAGAGGGAAATTCTGGTGCACCAGAATGCACCTCCAATTTGTATTAAATTGTACTTGGAAAGGATGAACAATGTCAGAATATTTTGTGAACAAATGACAGGTCTTTGTAGCGAAGTTAAACTGTAGAACTTCCACAGTAAACAATAGCAAAGAAGCATTATCACAGGGTCACTCGAGCACAGCCACAATTAAACAGAAACTCGGTGAAAATATGATGATTTCCACAGATACATTTTGAAATGTCCTTCAAATGATACTGGCAGAGGAGAAGGGAGAGAAAAAAACATCCCGTGTGGACTAAGCGTACCATAAATTCACAACGAGACCAGCCAGAGATCAGGACATCAACGTCCGCGAAACCTCTAGCAAGAGAGATGCATTCTTAAAGGAAAATCAAACTCATCACAAAGCAGTAAGATTAGACCAATATAGCTAACATTTTAAATACAAAACCTGCATGTTCATGTGGCTTCCACATGTACTGAATGCATCCATGTTTCTCAAAATACATGGTGTGAAAGCCATAGACTATTTATAGTTGTCCTGGCTCCCTGCATTTCATCACATCTTTTTAAGCAAACCATGGTACAAACTAAACACAATTTCCCTGCATTACCTGTGGCACGTGGTCTCATAAGGAATTTAAATTGCTGACCTGCCTCTAAGGAGTGATAATCTGCAGCGGACAGTCTGTGCATGTTAGCTGCTCACCTACAGCAAACCAGAGTGAAATATAATTTCCATCTGTTTTTTAAAATTCTGAGGTTTTTTGATGAATATTTGTATTAAAGTAATGCATGTAAGAACACCAATATGAGGTTAAACCCTGGATTCATCTGTCCCAGTATCTGTTTCTGACAGGGACCAGTAGCAGGTACCGCAGGTGAACACAAACCCTTCCCCACACAAAATAAGCATTTTAGCATCTACTCCACCAAAAACAATTTCTCTGGCCCCAGCTGTATTCAGCAGACATCTGAGTTTTATCCTAATTGTGAGGGTATACTTTGGACTGGGATTGTTTTCAACAGAGTATGTTTTCAAAATAATCCCAGACATTTGGCAGGGAAATTGCAAAAGCTGCTTGTAGGCTGTATGTAACTTTTCACACACAAAAGCAATCATTGCCTTCATTTAAATGGCTCTCCAAATGGATCCTGTTCATATGCTGGCAAGTCAGAGAGCCTGAACTGAGTGTGCATTCAAGAATGTGAACTTCTGGACAGTGCTGGATCACAGGCTCTTTCTTACCTGCACTCCCAGCGCCAGCTCTGGTGCAAATAAATAGCCCAGGCTGGGGAAGGCTAAAGGCAGGGACAGGGGCAGTATCTCACAGATGAACTCTTTCTTTCGACAGAGGCATAACCAACTCCCACACCCCGTTATTGCTGCTACTGCGTTATTAAAATGCATAAAGCAGCCAGAAGCAAAGACACCAATAAATTCTTCTGTAAAAGCAGAAATGTTTTTTTCAAATGGCTCCCTTAACACTAATAATCGCAGCTTTCTTATGTGTACTTGACTCTGGTTAACCTTTTTCTGGCACTTTTTAACTTCTCCAAGTCAGGTACTAATATGGAACTAATGTGGGGTTTATTTTCCCTATAGGAATAGCAGAAAGAGCACTGCACATTATCGTAATCACGCAAGCTCCTTCCAGAAACTGCAGGACTTTAGATCAAAGCATCCGCATTATGGCACAGGAAAAGAATTTAATAACAATTGTGGGACTAAGCATTTTTTTAATGTTAAGGGGTTTTTATTGAATATTAATCCTATATAATGCTCCTGAAAGTTGGCAGAAGGAAAACTGATGTCACAAATAGTTACTGTGGCCTTCCACATTGTAGGGATGCGATTGCAGTCTAATCAGAATTCATCATGCCATTAGCAGGAGGACAACAGGAAAGGAGACACTTTCTCCCACATCATGCTGCTTGAAACAACAAGAACTGTGAGAACAGAGCTCGTAATTGTTAACCTTAGCCAAGCACTTAAAGTTTGCATGGGTTTTTTGGTTCATAGCTTGCAATTTCTTTCAGTACAACTCATACTCAATATTTGCACTTTCAATTTTACCTTCTATTAAAGATTTGCATTATATTTCATCTCCCAGGGGAACAGAGATTCTGGGAACATGTCTGCTGTGAAAATGAACAAGAGGTATGCAGAGTTTTTCACCCTCCTATTTCTAACTGCTGGATACTTTCCTTCCCTCCCCCCGGAGGGGGTCACTCCAGCTGCCCAACAGGGCTGCAGTCGTGCTCCAGCCACATTAATCCCTGCCCTGCTGAGCCGCTGGAGAAACAGGAATTCATCTGACACCAGCAGGGGAAAGACAGAAGGAAAAATTAAGGAGAGAAAAAAAAAAAAGAATGAATAAATAATTCAGGCAAAGGATGAATACTTGAACAAAGCAGCGCCTCTGCGCAAGGGACCGTCAGGCTGTACTAGAATAGGTAAGAGCACCAACCAACAAAGGTGTGCGTTATAAAAGCAAAGCCAGTTCACCTGTCTGGGATGCAGAGATGAGAGCTATCCCCAAGCACCACCTGGACACACATGCTCAGTGCCACGGGCAAGACCTGCTGCCACCCAAACACAGCACGGCTAAACCACCGTGAAGCCAAGAGGTGCCGAGCACCAGGCCCAGACTCCCTCACTGGCACGTGCTTGGGAAAACCTCACACGCTGCCTGGGTTTGGTGCCAGCCAGTTCAGCTGTTACTGGACAGACAGATGCTCGGCACAACAACTCCTTCGGCTGTCGAAGTGTCCGTGGGAAACTCTTTCATTACATATCACAATACCATGTTAATTAGTTAAGAACCTGAAACGAAGCAAGTACAGAAACTACTTTTATCACCATCTCTGCCTCATTGTTTCAGAGTTTGCTGTCAATGACTAGAGATGTTTTGCCAACTGTTCATCATACAGATACCCTAAAACAATAAATGGGGGAGTGATCAACCAAGTGCAGTGCAAAAGATCAGTTGTTCCCCTATGGTCCCACACCAGAATCTGCTGTGAACATTATCGTTACCTATGAGCTGCTGCAGTGATGCCTTTGAGCAGCCCCATCCCTGCTGCACTGATGCCCAAAAGCAATTTACCTGCCAAGAGCATCAAGGCCACGGCTGAGCAAAAAAAGACATTAATACATTTTGATATCTTTGTGGTTTATCAATGCAGTCTTGCAAGTTTATGAACATTTGGCTTTATTTTACACCAGACAACTCAACACCGCCCTGGAGCAGGCTGCCAGATGTGCAGTATTTACTTCTGCAGCATCATTGCTTGTGACAGGTCAAGTCAAACAGAAACCTCACGGGGAGTCAGGGCCACTCTCCCAGCTGCCCTGCACAGGCTCTTTTGGGCACCACTCACCAAACAGGTTGACCACATTTGTAACATGTCTGGGAGTTATTCTGGGGATGAGTTGGCAGTGCTGCCCAGCATCTGGACCTGGGATGTAAAATTACAGTCTAAACATCTTGAAGACCAACAAGGTGGGTGCTAAAGTAGAGATTCAAGGCATGGACTAAATGTGTGAGGATCCCAAGAACTGCAAAGGTAGTTTTCATTCATATCTATATACAGATTCCTCAAGATAAAAACATTAAGCTTGCACCTATGCAATACCAAAGAATATATGTGCTATCAGGCACCCCCAGGAATTTCTGATTGTTTGGCATGAGGGAATAGTGAGAACAAACAGTTGTGGACATCTCACCAACACACAACATTTTACTGTACTACATACTCTGCTGTCACCTAACCTTGTTTTAAAATTCTCTTGTAACTGAGATTTCTCCAGTCTTTAAGAGACTTTTACTCAAGTCTTAAAGATTTCATTATTATTGCATTCTTCCTATTATTGCCTAAAAACTTCTTTCATTAAACGCAGCCCCTCACCTTTGGTTTGTAAGATGGGCATCCTGCTGGATAGCAGGTCTTTCCACTGTTCCTCACAGCTGTGGGCACTTTTGTATGCTGATGTGGCTCTTAGTCACTGGTTTGCCAAGCTGCAAAAATTCACCTTTCTTAATCTCTTCTCATAAGTCAATTCTTCCAGGTCCCTGGTTCTCTTTGTTGCTTTTCTGTTAATTTGTTCCAGTTTGTTAACGGAAAGCCACTGACATGGTGCCAGAACAGAGCACTAGTTCCCAGCTGTGGCCATAGGTCAGTACAGGGGTCACTATTATTTTCCTGCTTTTTACCATGGTGGTTCAATGCAGGCAGTCCAAATCTATATCGTTCATTTTTCCTATATGACACTGCAAACTCATATCTAACTCACTGTCCGTTCTTACTCTGAAATGTCTCTTAGCATTGCTACCACTCAGGTTCTTTCCTATTGAATATACCTGTGATGGATTAGAACTTTCATAGGCAGGCAGCTATATCATCTCTATTTTTCAAAGCTGAATTTCATTTTTCCCCTTCCTGATATAACTTCTATAAATAACCTGGTATTATACCTGTATAAAACCCCTCACTACTCATCATCCTCCAAAGTTAGTCTGATGACATTTACTTCATCTCTCAAGTTATTAGACGCTATTAAAGGAAATGCATAGAATTAATTCAGGACCAGACATATGGCTGTAAATAACCCACTACCATATTAAACATTTTGCCTTTACGCTGTTCTTCATCGTTAGCCTTTTGTTGAGTTTTCCATTTGGTAGACAGAGCTTCCACCTCTACCACCAGAATTAACTTTTCAAACACGAGTCTGTGAGAACAGGAGGGCTATTTTACTCTAATCTGCCACAGGGAATCCACCGCCCTCCTCACACCCACTCCCTTTCATGGGTAAAAAGCTGGGAGCAACCTTTGAAGAATTCTATTACCTGTATTGCTAATAAGTTTGCAATTTTCAGTCTTGAGCACAGTTATGATTATCATCTCCTGGGCCATCTTCTGAAGACTGAGTCAGCACTTTTGCTGCTGTTAGGAATTGTTTGAAGACTGGGAAGGCACATGCAGGAAACATTACTTTTCCTGCCATATCTACTGCAATTATTTAATGATTTCTGTATTGGTCCCATCAAAAATACTCGAGTAGGACTTGGATTAGGTCAAAGCCCTTTACTACAACCCCCACATCTATAGGGCTACTTTGAACCTGCCTCTCAGTTTTACCACGTCAGCATATTTTTTCCCCACTAAAGACCACTCAAGAATCTTTGAGATGCTGGTGGAAAGCTGATCACATAACAGTTCTCTATTTGTGGCTATATCTAGCAATCTTCATGAAACGACAGGCAGTTTTCAGGCAATCTGCACACTGTCATCTGAGCAGTTGGACACTGTGGGTTTTTGTTCAGACCAGAAGGAAGCCAGCACGTTTAACCCTCCAATTTCAGGCTGCAATAGTTCTTTATTATTTTATCTATAAATTGTCTAGGCACTTCTCTTTTAAACATTCAAAGAGAAAACTTCAGAGCAACCTAAAGGTAGGCATTTCACTGTAGTGAAAGAAAGAAAAAAAAAAAAACCAAACCAAAAGGAGATTGCCATATTGACAATCTGTTAAAAAAATCAAACCAAAAAATACAAGGAAGAAATCTTGCCTGCATACCTGTTTTAATGTACCATACAGACCATCTGAGTTACATAAACAACAAAACCTCAAAAGCTGTCAACATCTGAGTATTTTAAAGTTGCTGTAAGGCAATATTTTGGCAAGTGGTCATATAATTATTTGTTCTGGAGACTCCACATCAACTGCAGAAGTAGTGAACAGAAGACTGTTCTGCTCCATGTTCAGGCAAAACTTGTGCAAAGTGAAAGTATCTGTTTCTTAGGAGTCTGTCCCAACTTGGGCTAAACCACAAGAAATCTCTATTTTTTTAGAAATAAACTTTAGCCTTATGACAGGTGGCTAAAAGGAAAAACAGTTGACTATTGCCCTTTTCATAATACCTTCAGAGATGCCCAATCCAAGGCTACCAAACAATTTGAGGAAAGGATGGGCTCTTGGACTGGAGAGTCCTGTGAGCAGACCCTGGAGAAAGATGGATGGGGCAAGCCTCCATATCTACTTGCTACCATGGAGATGCTACCAGCATCTCCAAACTGCTTTTTCCATTGAGAACTCCACACCACCTTTATCTATATTATAAAGAGGGGAAAGAAGCAGGAATCAATAAAGTTTTTGATGTTTTGAAGTGTAGATCACTGACAGAAGGCAGCTGATGTCAAAGCCTGGGCTGGCCAGACTGAGGACAACAAGGAGGAGCGTGTTAGGCATATCAGGACTAAAAGAAATTCCAAGAACTGGTTTATTAGTCGATGGAGATTATTATATTATTAATAAGGATACAGACAGGGCAGAACTGGTCAATAAACATTTTGTTAGGAAAGACACAGACAGCATACTCAAATCAGATGAAGACAATGAACTAGTCTGAGTTTATTTCTAGCCACAGGGTGCACTAAACAATCTAAAACCCGATGGCCTCTGGATGCCTTGTGCTAATAAGTCACAAAGAGTTGGCGGGAGAGATTGCTAATCTGTCAATATGAACTGAAAAAAAGTTAACATACCAGAGAAACTGCAGAACACTGCAAGAGCATGACTATTATACCCATACTCACACAGAGCAAGCAAGACTTGTAACTATAGGTTACTTAACCTGACATCAATCCTCAGCAGAAAGTAACAGAAGTTAATATAGAGTTTGATCAATAAAATATTAGAGAATAGGAATAAAATTAACTCGAGTCACAAGTGTTTTGTACAGAGTCCTGTTGAGCAAACATTGAGGGTTTTTTTATTTTAAGGTTTCATAGTGTTGTTTGAATTGACTGATTCTGAGTCAGAGCCTTTGGGCAAACAGGGCTGTGCCATGCAGCAAAGCCCTCGCAGGGGCTTCCCTGCCCTGGCACCACAGCAGGTGACTGTCACCAGTGGAGAGGAGAGCCATGGGCCACCAGGCAGCACAGAGGGGTTATCACCTCCCAGCTAGACCCTTGCTACTGTATTAAGCTATTTCACATTGGTTTGAGGGCAACAAGCCCCATCCTTCACTTAAGCTGATCTTCTCAAGTAGACCTTGGAGTATTGGGTCACATATCTACGTGACACCACTGACAGAAACACATAGCAAAATATAAGAAAACTTGAGTATTATCACATACTGTTGGCATGTGAGTCTGTTTTATCCGTTCTCTCAGCCTGAGCAAAATTACTAAGGGCAGTAGGAAAACCATCCCCACAGTGCATGACACTCCTTACAGCCACAGCTATCATACCTGCTGCCCCTTGGGCCAGAAATGCTTCACAAGCCACCACCTCCAATTCTGCAGAGAAAACAAGAAAGCTAAACAGGAGTTTCACCTCAGTCCACTGAAGTCACTTAGATCATCTCTAAGTGTTACAAGATGTTCCCACCCTACATTACGGCTGGACTCCAAATTGCACAGAAGCTGAAATAACAGCTTTTATTAAAGGGTATTGAGGCTGGCCCTTGTCTAGCTTCTGCACGAGCTTCCTGAGGAACAGAGGCTTTACACTCGTAGGAGAGTGGAGCTGATGTATCCAGAGAACTTAGTTCCCAGTTGCTCAGGTAAACACAATTTCAGGCTAATTTTTATTAGTTAAATAAGTTCTCCGTGTGCAGATTTACAACACATGTGACCAACTCAAAATTTTAATTACAAGCAGAGAATGATTAAGCTGCTTATTTAAAAGGAAACACAGCTAGTCTGGTGGCCTTCTAGTAGCACTTTATAACATGATGGAGAGGCCTGAGCTGGCACTCAGCTCTCCAGCAGCCTCGCTTATAGGGTCAGTATAATCATCTGCTGGAAGGGCTCCAATACTTGTCTGGGCTTCCAAAGCCTGGAAAACAGTGAAAGCTGGGAGGCGGCCAAAGTCCTTGCAAACACCAAGTGCTGGGTACCACAGCTCACCTTGCCCTTCCTGGGAAGAAGAGTCAGCAAGGGCTGAGTTTCAGGGTGGGTTTGGGGCGTTGTTTGTTTGGGGTTTTTTAAGAGGCAAGGTCATAAAGTCATTTAAACCATGGCTCTTTTATTATATCTGCTCAGACATCAGCAGTCTATTTATAAATTTAAGTGTCATACACAGACTGCTTTAGGGAGATGCTATGTGTTGTGATGTAGGAAGCTGAGCAGGCTGCATTTTCTATGAAGTTAACTACAAAACACCGCTGCAAACTCGCCAAGTACAGGTATGGTGCTACTGCACACACAGCCACAGAGCACGATTAATGACTAATTGCTGAAGTGCAAGGTGGCACTGGGTGCTCCTCTTACATGGGTCCTAAAGGGGAAAGACTGGGATCCAACTCCTGAAAGATCCAGCATCAGCCCCACAGACAAGGTGGGAACCTCCTCCACCTCCAGCACATGCCTGCCAAGTCCTTTACTCTGCAGACACCTCTGCAATCTCCACTGCTTCACCCATCCCCTCCACTGCCAGCCTGACGCAGGACACCCACCCGCAAACATGCACAAAACCTCCGAAATAACAGGATCCAGCAACTGTAAGATTCAACTTCAAAGACATTAAAAGACATAACATTTTATTTGCCTTCTGCTTTTTAACTTTTGGGGTCCAGTCAGGTAATGCTTTCAAATTTTTAATTAAAAATAAAAGCAAGGCTGCTTCTGCAGTCATTTCTCTTTGAAGTTGGACATTTAAGTATAATATCAGTTACCTGAAGACTTTGCTAAAGCTATGAGTTTAGGAAAACTCTGCCCAAAACATGTGTCTCAGCAGATCTGGATGCTTATTTTGGTTTGATCAAGTTTTATTTTGCCTAAAACTCTTCCTATACATTCTTTCAGCAATTTAAAAGTAATTTTGAACTCCATGCAGTTTTTCTTTTTGCATTTTAAATTTAAATTTAATGTGTGTTTTTCATATCATCATGACAAATTCCCTCTTTTTAAATCCAGCAATAACCACCTCCTTGCTCAGCACCTTCTCACTGCCATTGCAATAGTTAACAGCAGTCCAGATATACCACTTAAGGAGATAGTTTCATTAACACCTGGGAGAATAGCAGGGCTGGTGGCTCTGTTTTCACAACACCTTTGCTGCCAGGTGTGGATTTGTGCAGGCACACATGGGCTCTGTGCACCTTGACAAAGCTCCTGCAATTTGCACGGTGCCTTCTCCAGGCGAGGCAGCACTTGCAGCCAGCCTCGCAGGTCTGCGAAAGCAAGCACAAGCCTCCAGTCTTTATGTTTCCTCTTAACCACAAAAGCATACTTACACCCTACATTACTTGGTGTAATGGGATCCATCATCAAAATACTCTTTCTACTGGAGGACTGTTATATTTCATTGCTGAAAGAACTAAAACTTTTGAAACCTCTCCTTAATTTTCAATGAAAAGCATTTGGTTCCAGGGTGACAGACGAGGCTCTTAAGAGCTGTTACCACCTCGGGTAATTATAAAATGACGGAAAGGGGAAGAAAAAAGGAAAAAAAAAAAAAAAAAGAAAAAAGAAAAAAGAGAGAGAGAGTGTCCGCACGCCAGATTAGCACTCTGTGTGTTTGTGCAGGGCTACAAAGGCACTTCCACTGGTGCCTGTGCTGAGGGCTCGGTTATAACAGCTTCCAGTTGGAAAGAAAATTGAAGGAGGATTGAAATGAGGAAAGAAGAAATTGCAATTAAAAACTGAGGTGAATTCCAAAATAACATACGAACTGCAACGCTACAAAATGCTTTCAGAAGAAAAAAAAAAAGAAAAGAAAAAAGTGGCTTTTGTTGCAAACCAAACACAGCCCAGATTTGAAAGAAGAGTCAAAAAAAACTCTTGTGCAAGCTTGGGGCTAGCTTATGCCCTTAGAGCTGGAGGAGGTTTGTCCTCTCCATGGGAAGCAGGTAAATCTCAGAAAATTGGAATTTCATTTTGACACTTCACTTAACGTACTCTACGTTGAGTATAACTGGGAAAAAAAAAAATCAAAGCAAGACAAAACAAGGCAACAGGCTGAGCAAAACCCTATGAAATGAAACTATTCCAGCAATAACAACTAGTTCTTCAATACGGTAAAACAGAGTAATGCTGATATGCAGACAGACCATACAAGAAACATACAGACTAGAAGCACAAGAAAGCACTTTGCCTTGGTAAGAGACAAAATGAAGTAGCTCTTGGTGACAACAGCTGAACACCGAGGTGGGAATTGTGCAATGCGTGATGCAACAGGGCAAAAGCAGAAGGCAAGGGCCATCACTGAGGTACAGTAGCCTTTAACCTTTAATACTCTGGCCCCTAAATCTAAACAGAAAAACATGCAAGATTACTGGCCTATAGGTCCACATAATAAATTCCTCCCAAATTGTGCCTACTCCCAGCAAAGCGTTTATAGCACTACATGGGGAAATGCTAGGAAAATATCTATTTTGAGTGGCTGCACTCCCTGCTAGCTGCCAGCATCCACAGACACCAGCTGTGCTCACCCATTTCAGACCGGGCCAGCAAGTAAAGGTACTGCTCAACTAGGGGGGGAATAATGGCAAATAAAGGGCGCTTTAATAAAACAGCAGCATAATACAGGACTCTGTCCTCTCTATTTTTTAATAGAAGCCTTTCACGATATGGAACTAATTATCGCCATCTGCCGTCCCCATACTTATATTTCCTCTCTCACAGCTCATTCTTCAAAAACTCAGTAGCTTCCTCCCTTTACATTTGTAAATGCTGTTGACTATGGATAAAATCCATGTTTACTTTGTATTCAGGGCCCATAGGAAAGCTTGTTTTAATCATCAACAGATGTTACATTCTGCTCTGCTGTGCTTGGCACACAACTTCAGAGGGAAATAAAAGAAAAATCTTTATTTTAAATTTAAATTGTAGATTGTTACAGACTAAATAAAATGCCAAATTGTTATTGGAAACAACATGGCCACTGTAATAACTATAACTGACATTTACTTTTTACAATTATTTTTTTTTCCTGGTGCTGTTTAACACAAGATGGTTTCCACATTTTCCAAAGGATTTCCCCCCCCTTTTCTCTGAAATGATTTGCAATCAAGCCACAGACATTTGTAATTTATTTTTATTTAATACTTTCCTACGAGTTTATGAAATACTGGGATTATTATGCTATATACAGTAGATAGTTTTTGAATACGTACTCTCCCTCCGGACTCATATTTCAATACACATTATCCCCTTGAACTCATTTATAAACACCCATTATTCCCACAGACCCTGCTATAAACATGTAATATCTCTGTGGACTGTTTCAGCCTTATGGTCCTTTTTATCTCTGACTTCTTTCCTATTTATATTCATCTTTGATGTCTGAACACGCACTCCCCCCACCCGTTTTTGTGTACCCGGGGGATGTGGGTGCCCTCCCGCGGCGATGGGAGCGGTACCCTGCAGATACAGCCACAGCGTTGCAGTTACTCATTTTCCAGCTGCTAGAAAAAGTGAGCTGGCGACGGGCTGGCTCGGGCACCTGCTGCACGTGTGTTGATTGCAGCATCCTGACATTCCCTGCTGATGTGATCGACCACTGCTTTTTGAGCCACTGGTATGAACAATAAGAATATGATCTCCAAGCCTCCATGACCAAGCATTCATCCCATACCCTCTCAAACAGCTACAGCTTGGCCCCACGTACAGTTACCAAACCAGTGCTTTCTTTGAGTGATAATTTCTCATTTCAATTTTATTTCTACACCACTGCAGAACATACCTTCTGAAACTATTTATTTAGCATTGCTCAGAAGTAAAATGAAATAAAATGTCTGAGCAGAAAACTGAAATATTAGGCATGATAGCTCTTCATTGTACCTGACTACTAAAGAGCGAGTGGAGTACTCATTCTTCTGCTATATTTTGCCAGACTTTGCTAGATGTCAATTATTTGAATATTTGCAGCAGCAAAGAATATTCTTCCACTTTACTCCTATGGTAACAAAATGCACAAAACCAAAAATCACTAGCTGAGTCTCCAGAAGACCACAACATCCCAGTCTAGATGCAACAAAGGGATGTTTCAGAAGCAAACAGAAGGTCGGCAAGGGACATAGACTGCTATTTATAATTAAAACTCATTTTTATACATTTTTATGGGACAAAACCAGAGTACTTCAAAAGTAAGTGGCATCCCACACAGCCAGAGTGAATTTCAAGGGGAGTGCTGCCTTAAATTCCTAGTCTTAAGAAGAGAGACATTTCTCAATTACCACAGCATCCTCTTCTCTGTCCTTGACAAATGTACTCTTGCTCTGTTCACAGCCTGTCTGGAGTGTTACTGCAAAGGTAATTTCCCCATCCATCACCTGGAGCGTATCACACATCTCTGCAGCCCTCCATTAGCCACCTCTTCTCCCCTCCTCAGACACAAGCTCCTTCTCTTCACTTTCGTGGCTCTTCACAACTTCTCCGTTTTACTGCACATCTTCTGAGCCGTGTGACGGGACTGCCTCCCACCTCCAGCCAGTGCAGGCTGCCCACTTCTGCGCCCTGCCTGCCACCTTTCCAAGCACTTTTGTGCTTTCTCCAATCCTGCTTCTCAAAACTGAGAATCTACTATTAGCACTGCCTGCAAGGGCAACATGGGTGCCTGCCAAACCCAAAACTCCCACCCAGAACTGCACACAGCCACAGATACTCGTGCACTTCAGCTCTTGTACAGCACGTTCACTCCGTGCATAATGCTGCTTGCGTGCAGGCTGAAGACGTTGAATTACCAGCAGTGCTAAAATAAATGATTGAGTTCACTTTAAAGTCACAAGTTATTTTTGTCTAAAATCACGTAAATGTCTAAAACTCAGGGAAATCAACATGAAAGGACCAGCACTCAGATTTACCTCGGCACTCTGGATAACAGAGTCAGCTTTAACTGTTGTGCACCTCTCACATTGAGATGCTATCATGAGGGCAGCAACAACATCCTTCTACTGAACTGCCTTTGGTTTCTATAATCCTCCAAAGCCCACCAATTTGTAACCAAAGCTTTAATTAAATCAAAAAGAGAGGGAGAGCCTTGCTTTTTGTGCAGTCTCTCAACTTGCCAAGCAATGAAAAATGATTGTAACCATCCTCGTGCTACCTTGAACCTGCACATGCACCAGAAAGCTTGCAAGAGTGCCTACAGCGAAACAAAGGGGTACATGCTCCCACCATGAGTTCCCTCTCTCATGTGCACATAAGAACACAAATGCATAGCAATATTAACAAAATGATATTATGATTTTAGATAGTTGCAAGATTTCACACTAAAAGACAGTCTGAAAGCAAGCTTCCTGCATCTGTGAGTTTATGCATGACAGCGTCCAGGAGTTTTTAGAGCAAGTCAGGATGGGAGCAGAAGGAAGCTGTGCTGTACCTGGTCTGGCACAGCAAACACTGTTGTAGGTTTTGGAAGGATCCATATATCGGGGTTTGTATGTAAGATAATATATTTACAAAAATGCAACAACGCACATACAGTTACTTAGTCAGATGTTGCACACATTTGTGCAAACATTAACCACAAACAAGTTGAAACAAATTTTTCTTTGAAAAATTTGAGATTTAAAAAAGAAGTCTCAGAAGGAAATAAATCCTTTTCTTTTAAAAATTACAAATTACAGCACAATGCAAACCAGCTTGGAAGCAGCAGACTTCTATTTTATATCACTAGTGAATACTGTTACGAATTAACAGCTCATTAAGAAAAAAAACTTTGCAAGCCATGAATCTCAAAAGAAAGTCAGAGAAACTGTCATCTGCAATTTCCAGTGCGTGAATAAATCTAAAAAGATGTCAACGGACTGAGTTCTTGCTGAGATCCAAACAAACAGGTGTCCCCTGGCCTCCTGACCCTGACATCAACAGCACAATAAAACTCTTCCCATTCTGGGACAAAACCATTTGGTACCAGTACATGGAATAATACCTGCTTCTTAAAATACGGAAATGTGTATAACAAACATCTCTTAAAGTCCCAGAAGAAAGAGAGACTTGCACTATGAAGTATTCCCCCTAGGAATCCTGTAAATCATAATGAAGTTTCACTTGTCCTGGAACAGGTTTGAAAATCTGTTTGTGGTTTCTCATACATTAAAAAAAAAAAAAAAAAAAAAAATTGTATCTGGACAGTTCACAAATGAGAGTCCTTCAATCTCCAATGTAAAGATGTCTGTACCTGTTATTTCAAATAGCCTTAAACTGCAGACAAATTTGTTCTGAAAAATCTATTTTTATAGTTTAAAAAAATTTTACTCTTTATTATTTTTATCACATTCAATTGATCTGTAAATTACAGTGTCACTGCTTCATGCATTCATTCCTTCCTATCAGATTTGGCCATGCTGTCACCACAAAGGCAGCGCTATCATGGCCTCTGGTTATTTTCTGCTCTACGCACTCCAGCATTTCTAGTGTGAAATCTTTAGGCTGGAGGTGGGCTTGAGAGTGGAGGCAAAGAGGACAATGTGCGTCCAGCACAGCACTAGCTAGAACAAGTTAATATCACATTTACTGTACACAAACACGCATTCCGCATGAGGCTTTACTTCAACCATTTAAATAAACGTGTTCACGTTGGACCACCCGGGCAGGTTAAACACAGGAGGCATGCTGGCAGGCTGTGAACGAGCGGAACCTGGGTTTTCATCTACACACGGTCATCATTTGGGCAGACGGAAACTAACAGAATATGAAAAGAAAAACAGCTGAGCAAAATACAAATGGTTAGATCCTTGGTCACAAAAAAAACCCAACGTACACTTAGTTATATGGGTTTGTGTGCTTAAAATCATCAGGTACAAAAGAAACTGGAAAGTAAATGGGGAAATATTGAAAGAGGAGAGGAAATAAATATAAGCAAAGGGAGAGGAAACAAACACAAGCAAGCAAAGCGAGTATCTGAATAAATAGTTTTCAGAAAACACACCAACGTATGCAATAAATGCTACTGCAATTTTTTTTTTTAATGTAGTAAAGAGAATTAAAAGTCCTCATTGGTTTTCAGACTTAATGGAGAAATATCATGACAATTTTATGTGTGAGGAGAGGGCAGCATGGTGCAAAGGCAAAAGCATGCCAGAGCAAGTCCACAGAGGTGCCTGAGGACTGCACCACCATGGCAGCCATGCACAGACCCCTGTCACCACAGCATCTTCTACCAGTCCCCCACTGTTTCTCCTCTGCCCTCAGGATTTGCACAGCTGGATTACATCCAGCAACACACACAGGATAACCCAAGCCCTGCAGGTCCGACAAGTCAAAGAACCATGAGGAGGGATGTAACGGCAAGCCCTTTGCTGGTTCCATTATCACCAGTCACCTGTGGAATGAGATATCCCATTTCACACAAATTGAACGATCCCATCAGCACATTGGCCAAGATGGTTACTGCCATGTAGATCCCAAATGGAAGCATCTCCTAAAGCAAACTTATTTTGGCAAGACCTCCTCATGGAAAATAAGTACACTGAAGATATGCCTCATTTTCTCCTCATGAGTAACAGAAATTAGGTTAACTAGCATTACCACCCTGATAGAGATTTGCATCCTGCTTTCTGAGCATCTATGAAAACATTTCTAATTTAGCAGTTTCTCAGCAGGTGAATCTTGTTTACAGGACCAGACTGATGGAGATCTTGTTTGGAAGAGACAAAGCTCTATGGTGTTTATCATCATTACAGAACTCCGGGCACAATATGTAATCGCTTTATGATAAAAATAAATAGGTCAGGTGTTACACTGCATAAAAATCTCTGCTCATGCAGATGGTCACCTGCATTTAATTTCCTTGGCTACCTCTCCATCCATCCATCAATTCCTCCGCACTTGAAATCTAAAGTAAATTTGGAAAGCTATTCCAAGATAACCTTCAAAGTAATTTCCAAAAGGTATGCCTCTGATAGAGGATGACAGTCCAGCCACTCTTTGGTGTTATATCTTTGTGACCATAATTCATCGTATTCACTTTGTATTGCATCATATTTCAGCGAGAGGAGTATTTTTTTTAACAGTACATGTTAGCAAGCAGTTTATTAAAATGAAAACCTTTTATCTCCTTTGTCACTTCTTCCAGTTCCTTGCAGTTTATCCCATCATTACTCTCTATCATTAAACTAACACAATGAACCTACATAGATATGGTAAATACCAAATAATAAACCAGACAATGCTAATGTTGTGACATTCACAAAAGGCAACAAAATTAAAGCCGGGATTGTCACTCCAGCCCTGCACAACACATTTGACATGGGGTGCCACAGTCACATAAAGCACAGGAGATTTAAGAGAAGAATGGACAGGGATACACAAGAAGGCAGAAATAGCAAGGATTTTTTTTTTAATGTATTTTTCTGACAGCTCTTTGCGTTATCATTTATTTTCTATGCTTTTGGATCATGACTGAAGAAATCCCACATTCAGACAATTCACAGTGATGGAAAAAAACGTCATATCAAAAACACTGGATGGTAGGACTACTGAATTATTCAATAAACAGGAAATTATTAGAGGTTGTGTTAATTCAGAAACAAAAGTGCCTTGTTAGTTCATAGGACTTGAAATAATGATATGATTTAATCTGACACTTTGCATAATATAAGCTGCTGGAATTTTCTATATGACTTCCAGTTTAAAGCTCAATAGTCGCACTTGAACTGCAGGTTTTAGAAAATCATCCAATCTCAATTTTAAGACATCCACCATAGAATCACAGAATGGTTTTGTTGGCCATTAAGTTGTTCCAATGATTAATCACCTTGCCTGCTTAAAACTTACATTATTTCTAGTCAAATTTTTGTCTACCTTTAATTCAATTCACTAAATCTCATTATACTTTTTCTCTGCTACTTTTAAGAGCTCTCTATTCACAAATTTCTTTTGCCTCTGTAGGCACTTACTGACCGTGTTCAAGTCACCTCTTAAGTGCCTTTTTGATGATGTAAAAGGCTTGATTTTTTTTATTTTTGTTATCTGTCACCTAAGATAAATTTTCCACTTATTTGTTCACCTTCGTGGATTTTCAGTGCATCCGTTTCAGCACCCTTCACCAAGTGTCAGGCCAAGAAATGGACAATATTCCTGAGGCATTTGCAGTGGCAAAAAGAGATCATACAACCCTAATCCTACACAGCATCCTCCAGCCCCTACATGAAGGGACTGTACCAGCAGATTCCTCTGTAGTCATGCTACAGGTGACAAATAAAAAGAAAATAGTCTGTGCGACAGACACTCATCACCACGTCTCAAAGCAACAATCACACAATTATTTTAAACTTTATTTTAAGGTCATACAAATGACCTTAAATGGAAGCACATTTCTATTAATTCACTGATGACTAAGATGACACATGATAATAGCTTTCAAAACTTGTGGTATTTCTCAAACTGGAAAGGAGGATACTTGCACAATGTCAGATGAAAACCTGAAAAATAGCTTATCCAGATTTTATCACAACCTTTCTTTGCATATGCAGGCAGAGAGCATATGTGTTAGAAAAACAGAAAATGCTGCAGACTGGGAATGCTAGGCATCCTTTCCATGTTGAAGTGCTGCTACTCCTTGCACAACACAAACACTGAATTGGCAGAGACAATCCAACTCACATGTTGCCCCAAGAGGCACTTCATGGAGAGCAGACAGGCATGCCTGTCTATGTGCCACATCTACACACATTGCTAGAAGAAAACCACGGCATCCCCATGCCACATCACCACCCCACAGGTGACCGCACACCGAGCATTGCTGGCAGCTGCTCCCCAGTGTGCAGCAGACAGGGCCACCCCTCCATGGCACGGGGCGTTACTATGCAGGACAGGATCGCAGATGCAGGAAAAGAAGTGTGAGATGACACCTACTGCTGATGTCACGTGCAGGTATCCATTAGTAAGGGGAAATACAAGCAAGAACTCTTGAAAGAAAAATGATTATTCTTATCCAGTACTGTACACCTTCTTGATAAATGGTGTTCAGATTATACTATCATAGTTTACCAAAGGGCCAGATAGCAAATAGGCTTTTTTTTAATGATAGATAGTGGTGACCACTCACTGTGCAGCCCTAACCCAAGCTGTGACCTCAACCCATTTGATGTTTCACTACAACGTAATTTTCCAGAACATTAAAACCATCAAGACCACAAAAACATTACAAGTTATATTCTACATTTAAAATATGAGTTGCTCCAATTGGATCCAAGCAAATTAAAGCTGTAATTACTTTATCTCCTGCATAACCCTATGCCTTAATGAGATATTTATTTTTCATATTTGAAGCAGAGGAAGAAACAAAAATCAAAAGTCATAACCATGAGGAGGAAATTGGTGAAAATCTCAGGAACTTTTACTGCAGAAAAAGCATCCTTTACGGCTGGGATGTATGTGTTTTGATGCATCAGACTTTACTAATTTTGTTGTTTAAGAAAAATGGCTTCCTTTAAATAACATACAAACAATAGGAGCCAGACAGGAGTTTCACTTTGGATGTTGTATGCTTTTCCGCATTTGTACAGGACAGAGTGAACTGATCAGACCCTGAACTCTTGGACGTTTCCTCTTAGCTGTGGTAACGAGTTGTTTCTGAAGCTGTCAGCATGCAGAAGCACACTGCAAACCCGCACAGGTGCTTCCCTGCACAGAAAGAAAGAAGCGACTGCTCTGCTCCTTCCAAGTCCTCCAGTGCTGAGGACCCTCTCCTTCAATACACACACAGAGTAAAACAGCAGCAGGGACCCCATGAAAGTGGGCAGCTGTAGATGTACACATGGACATCTTATGAATCTACGGTCACCAAACAGCTGCTTTTGTGCCCCAAAGGGTAGCCTGTGCGTACGTACATGCACAGTGCCTGAGGCTGTGGGCAGCATCCCATAACCCCAGCTGCCTGCAGACTCATGGTCAATCCCTTATTTCTGCAAGGTTCAATCAGGTTATCAATAGCACACAAAGGCACTGGAGGAGCTGCAGAAACTCCCAGGATTAACTAAAGAAGCAACAAGTTTTCAGCGATTACTTTTAATTTTTCAAGAGTTGTGTGCTATTAAAGTGCATTTCAACAAAAGGCAGTATCTTTTTTTTTTAAAGACAACTTTGAAATGTATTCTCTTTAGAAATTATACCACTTTTTCACATCTTAATTAATGCCAAAACTTTATTTTCTCTTTCTCAGTAATGTATTAGAAAGCCGCTATTAATGTAATTTAATTTTTGTAAGGAGCAGCATTTGTTTTCTATTTAAAAAAAAAAAAAAAGGTGGTTCTGAAATCCTGGCCTGTCAACATCGCTTAAAACATTCCTATTCCATGCCTCTATGTAATAAATTAAATCAGTGGTTTAATTGTGCCCATGCTTTGTGGTTCCTGGCAGTACAAAAAGATCTTCTGTGACTGCACGTCCCAAAAAATCCTACCAAGTGATTAATTACTAGTCTGGAAGATATAAATATGCTTTTCAGTAAAGACAGTATGGACTGCTGAAGCTTTGGCCTTACATATCTCTGTAGATCTCTTTCACCCAGCAGACATCATCTTAATTCAAACAAGATCCCAACTTCAATATTTACTGGCAGTACAAAACCCCTTCTCTGCCCATTTGCCCTATTTAATTAATACAAGGTATATATATTTGAAATTGAGGAATACAAGGTATGTTTATTCATATTTTAGATTTCTCCAAGTTCCCCTCATCCTTAAGTAAGCCATCCGACATGGTACCTTAAGTTGTGCATGTTCTGGACAACATAGCTCCTCCAGAATAATGTTTTTATTAGCATCTGAGTAAAGAACAGAGAAGTTGTCAGTCCCAGCCCTGTATATTACTTCCCTCCCTGCAACTCTGTGCTGTCACAGCTGGTGGCTTTGCTCTCTCCTTCAACCCTTCTTCTGCTCCAAATCAGTTCTGGGAGAACTCAGCGATATTTGCAGTCTGTTCCCAGCTTGTCATACAATAATCTACAAGGAGAGGAATTTTATTTCCCTTCCCACCCGAACACCATCAAAATTAAAACTGAAACTATTCAACCTGCACATCTGGGGCAAATCAGTGCCACTGCAGCCAACTGATGGGGTCCAGCTACAGCTCCAGCAGGAGCTTCCATCACCTCAGAAGGAACATCCCTCAGCAGTGTGAGGAGCAACAAGCAGGAGTAGTAGAAATTCAGTAGAAGGAGAACTAATAAAAAAAGGCAGCAAGTTGAAAGGACCCAGAACCAGCTATGCAACATCAAACTTCTTATAGTCAGGTCACCAACGCAAGCCAAAGCAACGTTAAGTGGAGATCACTGCTTAATGGCCTGAAAGAGGGGATCAATGGATCATGATCTAGCTCCTTATCATAAGGAACACAATTTATGTCACTACAAGCAAGAACATGACAAACAGACTAAATTCATCCTTACTCTTTGAAAAGGTCTGTCCATAGTCAAGGAACAAACTGAGATATGAAAGAGAAACAT
This sequence comes from Microhierax caerulescens, assembly GCA_035590215.1. Taxonomy (NCBI): domain Eukaryota; kingdom Metazoa; phylum Chordata; class Aves; order Falconiformes; family Falconidae; genus Microhierax; species Microhierax caerulescens. The sequence continues at coordinate 22,349,539 of JAVJGJ010000033.1, read as the reverse complement.
GTGCCTGTTTTGAGGATAGAAGACTAGAGTTTTGCAACTCTGAGCACCAAAATTTACTGAAATCAGTGGTGCCATCATGATTGCTCATTAATAATACACATCTTCCAGCTGACATTTTTCATTTGGATCTTGTGAATACCACAAATCAAACATAAGAAGGCAGCCAACTTCAACTGAGGAAAGGTCTTTAAAAAATAAGAAAAAAAATAAGCCTTTGATAAAATAATTGCTTCTACTGTTGTTTTTCTTGCTATTGCTTCAAAAACAATTTCTCTTTCTTTCTTGTTCATCTATCTGGTATCCTGCTGCTGCGCAGATGAAAGGTCCAGTCTCTTTAAAATTTCATGCAGGGCTCTTTAGAACATCTCAGTTTTAAATGCCCATGGCAAAGACAACAAAATGTAACAGTAAATGGAAAGCAGATGAAAAAAACTGTTTATATACTTCATAAAGGTACCGCATGCAACAGAAGGTATGTTTTCACACCCAAGCATAGTGGCAATAACCATTCTCAAAATCACTGAACCACGTAACTTACATTCACCGAAGTACTGACCACAACTCTGCATCTCAAAAGCTATGGGTAACTCATCAAATCTAAGTGCCACACAATTTTATTACCTGGTAAAAGTTTTCTTCTCCTTCTACCCTCAGAGCAGAGGTTCTTCCAACACTGCAGTATCCTGACCCTAATGACAGAAGACACATACTTGTGGCTGCCCTAAGGGGTGTAAAGTAATGGCCTTGGTGGAGTAAGAGCACAAGTTGTGCAAGGCAGATACTCCAGCATAGCCACAGGCATAGACATAGACCACACACATGTCCCACCATGCATGAGGTCCTTCTTTGGTCTTTGCAGCACTCGTGCTTCCCTGCACCCTGGGAGAAGAGCCTGTAGAGATGCACACACATTGATGCAGGTGGTCTGGATTTATATGCAGACCACTAAGAAGTTGTTTCCAAACTTTCAAAAAAGGGTCTCACTTCCTTTTTCTGGAAATGTAGCATATTCTTATTAGGAAGATGAATAGATTTCACTGACATTTCCTTCAGGTAATTTTGCCATTCACAAATAGCGTATTTTTACAAAATTCAAGACAATGGGGTATTGCAATCTATTTCAAGTTTCTACAGCTCATGAGCCAGCATGGTAACTGCCATCACCCAGACAGCAACATTCAAATCCAACAGGTTTGTGTGGAGTTGTAGCATCTTTATCTATTAAGTTTAAGGCATTTTACCAGAACAGTCACTGAATTTAAAACTAGAAGCCACAACATCTATTTCCTATATATTTGTTATTACTGCTCTTATTTACAGTGTTCACAACTCTTAATACTCTCAAGGATGTATTTTTTTAGCTCACTCTGGATTTGCAGCACAAGTGTCACATCTGTGGTGCCAAAGCACCTAGGGATGAACCAGTGGACTCCCTGCCTGCAAAGAGTGGCAACATGTACAAATAAGTCAAAAAGAAAAATTAGAAAAAAAAACAGAGGAACCAGTTGCCCAACCTTGAGCCACTTCTGGAAGGACAGAAATTTATTGATTATTCTTCAGAGATTCATCCTGCTACCTAATTGTATTTGCACTCCAGATATGACAATACTTAGAAAACTGGAATGTGGGTAAAATGCTGGAGGTATTTCTGCAGGTTCAAGAAAAAGTCTAGCATTTCTGATTATAATGGTATAAATAAAATGTTGAGCCTGTTGCATGAAGAGTGCAAAGCAGTGAAGACTGTAAAGCAGTGAAGACTGTGACAAGATAAGAACCCCTATGCCTAACAGAAACAAGCCCCAGGTGGGTGAGCAGCACAAGAAGCAGAACATCTCTTCTGAAACAGCACACGCATTCCTAAATACAGAGGGTTTTTGAAGTGCTGGTTATAAAATTGGTTATAATAAACTAAATACAGATGCAAGAAAGAGATGACAGGATCTCCCCCTTTAGGAATAGGGTAGTTTTAGCTGTGTAAACTCATTATGAGTGGAGTTATGTTTTGTACACTAAAAATGAGAAGAACAAACAACTGTATCAAAGTGGGTGAGCCTGAAGGTTTAAGACCCTCAGCATCCCAAAACAGAAAATGTTACCCTGCAGGAGTTGCTTGCATTAATCAAAATACTCTGCTAGCTAATCCTACATTGATAACAAGGACTAACCACACAGGGAGACCAGGTACATGATGGCATGGCACAATGTAAAGATGATTCAACCAGGAAACATGTCTGCCATAGCCCAGAGGTCAAGTTTGGAGAGCACTGTGCAGCATCACCCACAACAAAAAAAACATCCTGTATCTGAACAAGCTGCTAATTGCCATGCTTACCCTGGATAACCTTGTGCCAAGGCAGTTTCAAGGAAGCAAATCAAAATTCTCACATTTCACCAGAGCAGCCTGGAATCACAGAGCAACACACAAGTGAGTTGTGGGCTATTCAATATCCAGGAACAAGTCATGGCTTAATAAATAGGCTTACTCCTGCCACAGCCCTTTGTCATACAGTACTAGTGAGACCAAAAAACCCTAACTGCATCAGCCATGACAAAGGCAACTATAAGAATTTTCAGTCAAGACTGAGCTTGCGCATCCAAAACAAAACCACCCCAAGTGATTTTGCAGCCAATTATTGTGAAGTTGTCACCAGAAATATGAGCACAAAACACTTTCTGCATCACCAAATAACTAAGAAGATGAAGAAGCCCAGAGTGCACCAACTGGGAGCAAGTCCACCCTCAGCACAGCAACAGCATGCCAGCAGCACCATGACAAGGGTCCTATCTAACACCAAAAACAAGAAACCAAGTGCAGGAGATGCAAGTGGAAAGAACAAACTCCCCTGCACCACCCCACTGAGCTCTGCCATAAGGGACAGAGCAAGGAAACAGATATGAAGAAAATACTCAGGTGGATGTCGCACATACTGTGCATTACACAGAACATTTATTTTAGCCTGTATTGTCCAGCTTACCAGCACTTTGTAAAGATAGGTATTGCCTTCAGTATAGCAAAGCAAAACAACCAAAGGAGTTGCCATGCCATGGTCTTTTGGCATGGCGAAGGAGCAGAGGAGCGAGGGGCACCTCTACCCAGCACCACGCTGGGGACCAGCTGCATCAGCCCCACGAGGCCCCAGACCTGGCTCAGCAATCCTGGTGCAGGCAACGGGAAGTGAGAAATCCCTGGCTTTGCTGACCACACACTAGGACCTGGAGCCACTGGTGACTACACCTGTATGCAGCCCTACTGCCTTTTAATTAAATGTGTATCACAGAAAAACTTCCAACTTAAAATTATTCCAGTACTCATCCACAAGTACTCCAGCTTGAAACATTCGTATATTTAAAACTACTGGACCTGGTTTACACAGAACTGACTTCTACTTCCTTCCTCCTTCAACAACTTCAATTCCTTTTGAATTGGAAAATCCAGCCTCAATGGTTTGGGGTTTCTTGGCTATGCACAAAGGAGTTATTTTCACACTAAGATCCAGAAATTCAACAGACTGAATTATTTAGAAAAATATTTGAACAGATAGCAGGCAAGAAAAATTTCAGCTTTAAAGAACTTGAACAAGCTATCAGTTACTAAAACACTGAGAGACTTGAAACTAATAATGGTTTCGTATCAACTCCTGAAAGATTATTCATATATTAAAAACGAGAAATAATGGACTTTTCTTGGAAAGTTGTGTTACTTTACTGTAACCACATGGGCTTCAGAAATGTAAAAGATCTTTAGGTGTGTTTTTGTAGAAAGGATTAACTAAAGACCAGTTTCAAGTTCAAATTTTTATTCTGTTTGTGCTGCATTAAGCTTTCAGTGCAGCCACATCTGAATAATTTGTATTCTTTAGTCTGACCCAAAGCATCCGACCGAGGAGGGAAATGTGGGTCAGCCCTGGCCTGGACCCCTGTGATCTCCCAACAAACCCTGGGAAGGAGCTAATGCCCAGGACAGTGCCAGCAGGAGCTGTTTGCTTCACAAGATTTCATACACTCAAGTCCTGCAGACGCTCTTTCAGGTGTGTGTCTCAGCTGGGGTGGACACACATTGCTTCAGGCTTTTAAGGCTGAAAAGAACATGGTTGATTTTGCACAACAATCAGACCACTGCAATATTTCCACCCAAATGGCTTTTGTAGGACCATAATGGAAGGTATAAGTAAAAGGAAATCTCTGTTAGTCATCCCAGACTTTAATCCAATAAGAAGGATAAATCATGTTTTCTTTGAAAATCATGTATGTGGTACATAACGTGCTATCATACCAGAATGATCTTAATACAAAATTAAAAAACCTCAGTTCTATTTTCTATAAGTAGGGAAGAAGTAACTTGGGGTTATCCTTTTAACTTATTCATGCATATTGACTCAATAGGTTAGTCTTGTTTTTTAATACATTATTATTAATTAGACATGGCACAGCCAGAGGCAGAAAGCAATCAGAAGAAAAAGCAAAGGTCCAAATTCAACGCATCCCAGCTCACAGGACTCTGCTCACTGCCCAGCTGGACCTTTGCTGTCTTTGACTGGCTAGGAGACACTTCTGGTCTCCAGACTCCTGTGCAGGTGATACAGGAGAAACATGCTCATGCTGACGATAAAAGCACGATGGGGAGAGCAGTGGGCCAGGCTTCCCCCCATGAACCACGGACCAGCCTTTGCTCTGCAGCTGTGAATGGGGTCATACCCACCGGCCACACAGCCCCCAAGCCCACACTCCTCCTGCTGCTCCTGGCCATAACACACAACCCTAGGCAGTTTTCACCCACTTTCCTACAAATCACATCTGTGGAATGTGTCTGATTTTTAATGAAATCTGAGTATTTCACACAGCAATAATAAAATTTGGCAACTGTGTTTTGCCTCGTTAGTGGGACATATCTATCACAAGCTCATTTTAAGATTTTTCAAAGATTAAGCATTTACTGATCAGAGCTTGATGCAAAAGAGGTTGAAACATTACTTCAACATAACTTTTACTTCCCTAAAATCACATTTTCTCCTGCAATAAAATTGAATCTGCAATTGCAAAAAGCCTGATTACGTAAAATGGTTAAGTTTATAAGTAACCATCAGCATTCATAAAGGTCATTGTCTGAAGGCAGACCCATCTAACTCCTGTGCCTAAGGCACACACACCACCACTGTGCTCCCCTACAAGCCCTTGGCAGCTGGGTGACTGAGCACATGAGCTGAGCCAGTCCGAGGGCTGTCAGGTACCACCAACAGTACAGCAATACACCCCTGTTTGCTGCTGGAAATGTCTACTGGCATTTAATTATGTTCTTGTGAAAAATATCAATCTGAGTAAATACCAAAATGCATTCTGGAAATGCATTTGTAGAAAACTTACTCCTGGATAAGAGGGACTCTTGTCTACCAGGACTCACCATATAAAATTGCTCTTCAGTATTAGGGTAAACTGGATTTTAGTCTTAAAAAAAAGATAAAACTATAACAACATCAAACAAAAACCTCACCTATGATCTAAAAAAGTTATGAAAAATGAAATATGGAAAAATAAGTACAAAAATAATACAAAAACCGTGGGAAAAATTGGGCCAGAACTTTGCTGGCTGTAAAGCTGGTGTAATCTCTCTGCCCATAAGGGACCTGTGACAACAGCTGCTGTCTCCATCCTTCCACACCCACAGTTTTCACCTGAGCATCTGAAACCCCTTGTACAGGTGACAGATGGATCACCACTTAACACCTCCCAAAGTTAAGGCATGAACCAAGATAACCTTTAAACACTTAAATTGAGAAAAATAAAGAACCAAAGCAGGCTTTTCTCTTCCCTCCACATTGTGGCCAGGCACAAACAGCATCCCAGCTAGATGCACAGAACAAGTAATGCCCAGTCCCAGCAGCTGCTTGCTTTCAGTGCAGAAGTGGGCCTGGGTTTGCAGCCCACCATTCCCTGGGGCAGAGGGGGGCCTCAGGACATCACACCTGTTGCTGGCTCTGGAAGGAACCAAGGTACAATTAATACATATGAAAATACCATGGTTTCCATCCTGCAACCTTAAGCTGTTCAGCAGTTAAGTGGTTCCCAGCCAGATTGCACACTGATGACCAGGCAGACGAAGATGAAGCTGAAGCTTTGCAGGCAGAAAAGCTACAAAAATAATTCTCACACACTTTTTTAAGCACTTTTCCTGAATTATTTGAGCATTAATTTAAAACCCTATATAAAACACACAATGACACGCTGCTGAGGGAAGCCTTTACCAATGCTTTACAAAACCACTTGAACACGTGAGGCTTTGCCACGAGGTATGGCTGAGTGCCTCCCGCCCTGCTTCGGTGAAGCCCTGTGCAGAATTCCTACCCATGCCAGCCAGCCAGCACATCCCCCCGTGACACAGCACAGCCTAGCCCAGCCAAACCTCGGCGCAGGACTGGCAGCACAGCAAGGCAGCAAACAAACCCACCTGGATACCATAACAGAGGCATCCTCATTAGGCACTCTGTGCAATTAGCTTGAGACAGTTGAAAGCACATTTTTTAATCTGCCTTTCTACATCTGTGTTTTCCCCAAAGTCTTGACTTCCTGGTTTACTGCTCAAATGCTAAAATTCGGCTCTCCTTCCATAAAGTATTTTAATCTAAAAATAATTTGAACCATGTTTATTTTTAAGAACTTTTACCCTCCCAAAAATAATGTTTAAAAGAAAGCAACTTTAAACATTAATACAGAGTAAGTAATTGCTGTTGCTTTCGTTGCAGATAAATCACTTTTAATCTAAATTTAAAAAAAAAAAAAAAAGATCAAAAGAAATATTAATCGTGCTGGCCAGAGAGCAAAAGGACATTCCCAGACATTAACTGCTTTCCAAATATGAAAAACATATTAAATCTCTCTTAAAACAAGATGTTTTCCTCATGTTTCCTTTGGGGGAAATCTGCTGGGCGCATTCCTCCCCAGGCAAGGCTCTGGCATCGCCTGCCAGGCTGGGCCAGGGAGAGCACAGGCTGTGTGCCGTTACCACCTGGCACACCAAACCCACCCGCACTAAGCCCTGGGGACGCCCCTCACCAATGGTCTGGGTGCCCAGTGGACTCCAGCACCAGGACATCCCTGTCCAGGACAGGGCAGGATGACAATGCTCTGGTGGCACAGCCACACATAGTGCCCACACCACCATGCCTGCCCCTGGCTCATCACCAGTCCTGCACCAGTTAATCACTGCAGCAGGCCAAGTTTACATGTGAACTCTGCACTGCGAGACATCCCAATTCTGCAAATCAATTTTTCCCAGAGTTTTCTAAGAACACACATGCACAGAAATTCCCACCCCATCCAGCTGTGAACATGGCACACGCGGATCAAACAGCAGACAGATTTTGCTTTTATTTAATCACAACCTGTGATTACTGTTGCCATAGGATCAGAGGCAGGAGGGAGAGAAATGTGCTTAGGCAGTGTAAGGAAATACAGTTAAGGTTAGTCCTAAATAAGATACAGCAAAGCTGTTTTTCCTTCAGCGAGGTCCACCCAGGCTGGCACAGAAGCCCAGCACACCCTCAGTCTTCTTCGCTTCCCCGCGCACACATTAAGAGCTGAAAAACATGAGTCAGTGGAAAGGTGCTGCCTCAGGTGCACAACTTCCAGTAGCAAAGTGCCATTAAATCCACAATTTGAATACATTATTAGGACAAAAAGAAGGGGAGGAAGTGAAGCTCAGTGCAGTGTACTGGCCACAAAGAAAAGGCCATCAAAAGCATCACTTCTCCCAGAGGTTTTTTTTCCTCTCAAAGACTATTTAATGATTTAAAGACACATTGAGAAAATACAGACGCTTTCTTCCATTAACAGAAACTGGGGAACTGCGCTGCCAGTCCAGCCTCCTCCACCCCATGGCAGGGCACTCCAGGTACCAGCGGCAGGGATGTCCTACGGGTGATGCCACCAGCAACTAGAGCAGCACACAGCCACCTGCTGCCAGTGGTGTTCGATACCTTAATGCCCCGTCTCCTTAACACCCCTCTGCACTGTTCCTTACAAGCAAACATGTCAAATCACGCAGCTCCAGCCTGACCATCTACCGAGCTGCAGTCACCCCAAGGCATGGCCACGAGACACAGCACCTCCATGGTGAGGCTGCTCGTGCCCCTGGCTCCTGAAAGACAGAGCTCTAGCTAAAAGGAGAAGGATGATTTCATTTTCCCAGCAATAAATGCTTCTCACCCCCACACCAGTAACTCCTCCTCCCCCTGCATTTATCCCACTCCCCAGCAGCAGGACAGACCCACGGCCAGGGAAAGGTTGCTGAGCAAAAGCCAAACCTACTGTTGGATTTGGTTTATGTGTTTATTTTTAACTGAAGCCAGTTACCCTAATTACTTTTAAGGCATGTGAATTCTGGTCACGTGAATTAGAGTTTTCTGTCAAAGTAATTTTCCTGAAAGAGCTGTTTCTCTGGAATAAGCTTCCCATCTGCTAATCCACCAGAGCCACAGCCGCTGGCCTTCCTAAAACAAAGAATACGTTTTTTTCTCTCAGATACATGAGGAAGAATTTTATTAGGCTTTAGAGTACATGTATGATTACAGTAACAGAAGTAGCTTATTTGTGAAAGAACTGATGTAAAAACAATATCTAAGTCCTCAGGTGATAGGATAGATGCCTTTTAGCAATAGGATAGATGCCTTTTAGCAAGGAGCATTTAAAAAAAAAAAAAAAAACACACCCACCAAAGCAAACACTACACATAGGTCCCTCACTTTTCCAATCTGGTTTCTTCTTTCTACCTCACTAGTATCTTAATTTTGTTTTCAAACAGAACAGTAACAGTATTTGAACTTTTACTGACTCCTAATTAATTAGGATTTTGCATGTTTATCATTCCTTATAAGAGAAACTTCCCCATGCACCCCAGTGGTGAACTGCACAAAGCACACCACCAAGCGATAAAACTTGTTGAAAAGTTTGTAAGTGCAGATCTTTATCATAGAACGTTAAAATGTTTTAATGTGAAATATATTTCCCTGCACTTTGCAAAAGCAAATTAAGAGTGAGCATCACAGGATTTGTAAAATAAAGCTGTTCAGTATCTCACATCATTATGGCAGCATACTGCCTAGTCTGGATGTTCCAAATCCTATTAAAGAAGGAATTTACCAACCCTAACTTACCTGCCAGCTCCCAGATGCAAAGCTCTACACTTTGGCAACTGCTGATGGCACTTATGTCACCCACACAAAAAGAGGATGCTTTAGCTAAGAGGTTTCATGGAGTCTGAGCTGGCAGCAAGGCTCCCTCCGCATCCTTCATGTGCCCCATCTGGACCGATAAAATTTGTGAGAAGATGGGGATCACAGCAATAAAATCCAACAATGCCTGTCCTTGACTGTGATTAGAGAACAGTCTTGAGGGTACCATCCAGCTATGCCCAATCTGCTGGAATGCATGCCCTTTTCTGAATTGTAACACCAAAAAAGGAGCCTACATAATTATTACTGTTTTCTGATTCAATTAGATTAATACTCAAACAGAAGATACATAGTCTCAAGTTACTTTCAAAACATTAGCAGAAAAAGCCCCAAAATTTTATATTATACTGATTTAAACTTATGTTGGGCAAAAGTACTTTAGGCCACACCCTCAGCTTACTGTTTATAGCTGTGTCTATGGCACTGCCAATACTGACAACCGACCTGTCACATTCAAGACACCATGCATAATTGATACAGCAAAAAACAAACAAAAAGATAAAATATAAATAAGTGAGGCTTCTCCCCAACCTTTTCTCCTTTCCTATGAAAGAGACAGTTATCCCTGCTCAAGCAGTACTTAGATAAGCACATGCAGAATGCCTGCAGGCTACAGTTTTTCATTTTCCTCTTGGCCGATCTACAACTAAGCTGCCAAAATAAACAAACTCAGCCTTCCAGTCAGGCTCAAAGTGAACCAGCAAACTGAATTTTTATGGCATAAAACGACGCATAAAAATAAACAGGAACAGTTAAAATGCTTAAAATATCGACACTTTTTTCCAGAAGAAGGGAAGATAGATTTATGAAGACAAGCTATTAAACAATTATTTCAAATGCCAATTATACAGTCCTCCATGCATCCAATGCAGTATCACAATCAGAGTCTTCTAAAGTCAATGAAGAGAGAAAGTTTGGCCCTGTGACATCAGAGAACAAAAAAAACCCAAACCAAAACAAAACCACCCACCCACC